>LR754339.1:0-14719 GCA_902729485.2 Mus minutoides | reverse complement strand
GCTGCACTTCTGCTGCAGGGGGTGACTAAGCTGCACTTCTGCTGCAGGGGGTGACTAAGCTGCACTTCTGCTGCAGGGGGTGGCCCATGTTCTCTCTTTGGTTGATGCTTCACTCCCTGGGCGCTTCCAAGGGTCCAGGTTAATGATTCTGTTTGATTCTGTTGTAGAGTCCTTGTCCTCTTTCAGTTCCTCATTCCTTTGCCCAACTCTTCCTCAAACTCCCCAAACTCCATCTCAGGTTTGACTGTGGGTCTCTGCATCTGTTTCCATTGGATGATAGATAGAGCCTCTCAGAGAACACTTATGCTAAGTTTCTCTTTGCAAGCAAAACAGAGTATCATTAATAGTGTCAACAATTGGTTCCTGCCCATGAGATCAATCTCAAATGAGGTGAGTCATTGGTTGTCTATTCCCTCCATTTTTGCTCTGTATTTATCCCTGCATATCTCATCAGCAGGACACATTTTGGGTCAAAGGACTTTTAGGTGTGTTGCTGTCCTTATTTCTCCACTGTCTGCCTGGCTACAGAAGGTTGAGACTTCAGGATCCAGATCCCCCACTGGTAGGAGTCTTAGCTAGAGTCACTCCTATAGACACCCAGGAGTTCCTTCCTCCTTTGACCCCTGTCCCAGTCCTGGGGCACTGCCTAGAGATGCCCTCTACCCTCATTCTGTTCTCTCTACCCTGCTGTCCCTATACCTAATCCTCCATGACCCCTTCCCCTCCCTCTCCCCTCTCCCATCCAGTTCTCTCCCACCATAAACAGCCCATATCTATTTTATTTCCCCTGATGAGAAAGATTCAGACCATCTTTGTTATTTGGCTTCTTAGGGTCTGTGGATTGTAGCATGATTATTTTATGGGTAATATCCATGTACAGATAAGTACATGCCATGCATGTTCTTTTAAGTCCGCATCCTCAATGAGGATGATAGTTTCTAGTTCGGTCCATTTGCCAGCAAAATCCATGATGTCTTGTTTTTCTTAGCTGAATAGTATTCCATGTGCAAATGAACTGCATTGTGATGTTTACATGCACTTATAATTTCAACCTATGTTACCATGAAGAACCTTGAGAAGTGACACAAGAGTAACCTTAGCTTCACTATTTGCCATTTATATCCCTCTACTTAATAATGCTCTTACATTAATCAAGAAAAAGTAGACAACAATACAGTTAACACAGCAATAAATTACAAAAGAGAGATCATATAGGCACACTGGAAATACAGTTGACTTATCTGTCACAAAGAAACCGAAATATAACTAGAGAAAAGGGAGGTGTTAATTTTACCAGGCAATTCTAGAGTACTTGGATATATCTACATATGAAAGAAGGAATATGGAGGTACACCTTGCATCCGTAACAAGATTAATCCAAAAAGACCATAGAACCAATATTAAATCATAAGTGTTAAAATAAAATAAAATAAACCACAAGCATTGACTATAACACAAAGGAAACTATAGATCATTTAGATATATGGCTATGACTGCTTAGGTACTATATCATCTGTACTGACTGATTTTTCAAATAATTGATAAAATGAAGGTAATTAAATTAAATGTGCTAGCCTAGTAAGGATAATCAAGAGGATAAGATCAGCCATATATTGAGAAACATATTTGCTAAACATATCTGATAAAGCATTATTTAAAATAAAATAGACAAGCCTTCTGGTCAGAACCTGTGCCCTGAATGGACCTTGGGTCTCAGCACCCAGTCCCACAACACCCAGAGGAAGGCTGAGTCCCAGGTGTTCTATCACACCCAGAATCACAGGTGAGGAGGCCACAACATTGCCACCAACACCATGAGTAACTGGGCCCCCCAGGACTCAGGGATTCAGGACCCCCCCACCTGGCCAGTGGCATGGGTTCCTTCCAGTTTGAACCTGAGCCCAGAGCAGACCTGGGGCACTGACTCTGTACCCACTCTTATAACACCAAGAGAGATCCGGACTCCTAGGTGCTCTGGAACACCCAGGATCACAGGATCACAGAGGAAGTTCATCTCCCAGGACATTGGACACACCTAGGTGCACTGGAGCTCTGACAGACTCAAGATCACATCAGAGGCCACAACATCTTTCCCAACATCCAGAATAACTGGGACTGCCACAGGAACGAGAGGAACACAAACCCCCAGCCAGCTAGAGGCACAGGTTCCTTCCAGCTTGCATCTGTGCCCGGAACAAACACAGGATTCTGGCTTCTCACCCACACCTGAAAAAAACCAGAGAAAGCTTGACTACCAGAATCTCTGATACAACAGAATATCTGGAGCCTGGTCACACCAGAATTTCAGAATCCCAGAGGAAGCTTGACTCCCAGAAGCTCTGACACACCAAAATTCTAAGGATCAGTGGATCCCAGAATCACAGGATCACTGAGACAGCTGGACTCCAAGGAGTTTTGACACAACCAGAATCACAGGAGGGACAGGCACAGCTGACAGGCAACAAGGGCAGGTAGCACTAGAGATAACCAGATGGTGAGAGGCAAGCACAAGAATATAAGGCTCAGAAACCAAGACTACTTGGCATCATCAGAACCCAGTTCTCCCACTACAGCAAGTGCTGAATATCCCAAAACACTGGAAAAGCATGATTTGGATTTAAAACACATCTCATGAAGATGATAGAGGATTTTAAGAAGGATATAAATAACTCCCTTAAAGAAATACAGAAGAATACAGGTAAACAGGTAGAAGGAAACACAAAAATCCCTTAAGGAATTACAGGAAAATGCAACCAAACAGGGGAAGGAATTAAACAAAATGATCCAGAACCTAAAGATAGAAATATAAACAATAAAGAAATCACAAAGGAAGAGAAACCTGAAGATAGAAAACCTAGGAAAGAGATCAGGAGTCATAGATCCAAGCAACACCAACAGAATGCAAACGATAGAAGAGAAAATCTCAGGTGCAGAAGCTACCAGAGAAAACATTGACACAACAGTCAAATAAAATGCAAACTGTAAAAAGATCCTAGCCCCAAATACCCAGGAAATGCAGAACACAATGAGAAGACAAAACCTAAGGAAAATAAGTATAGAAGAGAGCAAAGATTCCCATCTTAAAGGGCCATTAATATCTTCAACAAAATTATAGAAGAAAACTTCCCTAACCTAATGAAAAAGGTGCCCATGAACATACAAGAAGCCTGCAAAACTCCAAATAGACTGGACCAGGAAAGAAACTCTTTCTGTCATATAATAATCAAAATACCAATTACACAAAACAAAAAAGAATATTGAAAGCAGTAAGGGAAAAAGGTCAAGTAACATATATAAAGGGAGACCTATCAGAATTTCACCAGACTTCTCAGCAGAGAATATAAAAGTCAGAAGATCATGGGTAGATGTCATACAGACCCTAAGAGAACACAAATGCTAGCCCAGGCTACTATTCCTAGCAAAACTCTCAATTACTATAGGTGGAGAAACCAAGACATTCCATGAAAAAAAAACACAAATGTATGTAATATCTTTCCAAAAATAAGCTCTACATGGGAAAAAAAGATGAAAAATACCAACATAATTCCAACTCAAATTTTCATAGAATTAGAAAGAACAATTTGCAAATTCATAGAGGAATAGCAAAACACCCAAAATAGCGAAAACTATAAAACTCTTCTCAATAATAGAAGAACCTCTGGGGGAGTCACCATCCCTGACTCAAGCTGTATTACAGACCAACACTGATTAAAAAAAAAAAAAAAAAAAAAAAAACCTGCATGCTATTGGGACAGAGACAGGCATGTAGACCAATGGAATAGAATTGAAGACCTAGTAATGGACCCACACACCTATGGTCACCTGGTCTTTGACAAAGGACCTAAACCATCCAGTGTAAAAAAAGACAGCATTTTCAAAAAATGGTGCTGGCTCAACTTGTGGTCATGATGTAGAGGAATGTGAATTGATCCGTTCTTATCTACTTGTACAAAGCTCAAGTACAAGTGGATCAAGGACCTCCACATAAAACCAGATACACCTAAACTGAACACACATGGTATGCACTCACTGATAAGTGGATATTAGCCCAAAAGCTTGGAATACCCAAGATACAATTCGCAAAACACATGAAACTCAAGAAGAAGGAAGACCAAAGTGTGGATTATTTAATCCTTCTTAAAAGGGGGAACAAGCCTGGTGTGGTGGCACACGCCTTTAATCCCAGCACTCGGGAGGCAGAGGCAGGCAGATTTCTGAGTTCAAGGCCAGCATTGTCTACAAAGTGAGTTCCAGGACAGCCAGGGCTATACAGAGAAACCCTGTCTCACAACCCCCCCCAAAAGGAACAAAAAAGAGGGAACAAAATACCCATGCAAGGAGTTACAGAGACAAAGTGTAGAGCAGAAACTGGAGGAATGACCATCCAGAGACTGCCCCACCTGGGGATCCATCCCATATACAACCACCAAACCCAGACATTATTGTGACTGCCAAGAAGTTCTTGCTGACAGGAGCCTGATATGGCTGTCTCCTGAGAGGCTCTGCCAGAGCCTGACAAATACAATGGCAGATGCTCACAGCCAACCATTGGACTGAGCACGGGATCCCCAATGGAGGAGTTAGAGAAAGAAATGAAGGAGCTGAAGGGGTTTGCATCCCCATAGGAAGAACAACATTATGAACTAACCAGTATCTCCAGAGCTCCTTGGGACTAAACTGCCACAGACCCTCTCATGTCCCTTGTCTGCGTGGCAAGAGTTCTCTGGCACAAGTGGGCAAGGATATGGCGAAAGTGTGTGACAAACAGAGACCACACGAGAGAGTGTGTAGAATATGAGTGTAATATCACAAAGTGAACACCAGTCTTATATGATACAGAAAACAAAGGGGTAGGATGTCACAGTAGGCAAATACATTGAAGTTACCTGACACAAAACAAAGGAATGACTTCAAAAGGACTTATAGGAACCAGGTATATTTACAGTAAAGATAAAACAGCTCTGCCTAGGGTCAACTAATGACAGGTAAGGATTTCACACCCTATTCACAATTTGTGCCTTTCCTTTGAGCCTTGTGAGAACTAGCATCAGGGGGTTCCTCACTAGTGAGCCTTCTCATGAATAATGTATTACCACAACCCCCTTATTTCCTAGGTCCAGGTAGATTCTTGCATATGAAGGTAACTTGGCTGTCCTTAGCAAACATTCTGTAGAACAGCTCTGAGCTGCTTTGACTCCTTCCTATGTAATGCTAAATAGTTTCCCTGTCTCTAGATAGTTATCTGAATTCCCACTGACAATCAAGAATTCTCTAGGACCTTTAGAAAGCTGGAAGGCTTAGCTTATGTCAGGATTCATCCTATGCTTATAATAAAAATCCTACTAAATGAATGCGTGGATCTATATGCCAGACTAATGTAGGGATACTGGTTGTGAGAATTTCTACCCAGGAGAATGAGTTCTTGTGTCTCATGAGCACTTGTAGGTTTTTGGACCTGCCAAGCTCTGCACTGGGATGTCCGTAACACTAAACCACCTACCAAAGAAAACACATGGTGGGACTCATGGCTCTAGCTGAATATGTAGCAGAGAAAGGACTAGTCGATCATTGATGGGAAGAGAGGCTCTTGATCCTATGAATGTTCTATGCCCCAGTACAGGGGAATGTCAGGGCCAAGAAATAGGAGTGAGTGGGTTGGTAAGCATGGAGAAGGGGGGAGGGAGTTGGGAGTTTTCATTTTCAAGGGAGAAACCAGGAAAGGGGATAACATTTGAAACGTAAATAAAGAAAATATCTAATAAAAAATTTTAAAAAGAAGTGCATGATAGCATCTATTTACTGTGCTGAAAGATTACAAAGATCTGTTACTTCCATAAAATAAAGAGAATATTTTCAGATACAAAATAAACAAACAAACAATTAAATAAATAAATGTTTTTCTGTAATCACTGTGTGTGTACAGTTTTAATAACACAATGAAAAGTTATAAAATTAGATAATTTTTCAAATATAAAATAAAACATAAGAAGACTATCTCATATTTCATAGAAAGAAAGAAAGAAAGAAAGAAAGAGAGAGAGAGAGAAAGAGAGAAAGCAAAGAAGGAAGGAAGAAAGAGAGAGAGAAAGAAAGGAAGGAAGGCAGGGGGGAGGGGGAAAGAAAGAAATGAAAGAAGAAAGAAAGGGAGAGAAGGAGGGGGGAGAGAGAGAGGGAGAGAGAAAGAAAGAAAGAAAGAAAGAAAGAAAGAAAGAAAGAAAGAAAGAAAGAAAGAAAGAAAGAAGTGTTCAACATCCTTAGTCATCAGGGAAATGCAAATCAAAACAACCCTGAGATTCTACCTCACACCATTCAGAATGGCTAAGATCAAAAATTCAGGTGACAGCAGATGTTGGTGAGGATGTAGAGAAAGAGGAACACTCCTCCATTGTTGGTGGGATTGCAAGCTGGAAATCAGTCTGGTGGTTCCTCAGAAAATTGGACATAGAACTACCTGGGGACCCAGCTATACCACTCCTGTTTCTATACCCAAAAGATTCCCCAAAATATGACAAGAACACATGCCACACTATGTTCATAGCAGCCTTATATAAAACAGCCAGAGGCTGGAAAGAACCCAGATGTCCTTCAACAGAGGAATAGATAGAGAAAATGTGGTACATTTCCTAAAAACAATGAATTTATGAAATTCTTAGGCAAATGGTTACAACTAGAAAATATTATCCTCAGTGAGGTACCCCAATCACAAAAGAACATACATGGTATGCACTTACTGATAAGTCCATATTATACCAAAAGTTCAGAATACCCAAGATTCAATTCATAGACCACATGAACATCAAGAGGAAAGAAGACCAAAGTGTGAATGATTCAGTTCTTCTTAGAAGGGGTAACAAAATACTCACAGAAGGAAATACAGAGACAAAGTGTGGAGCAGAGCATGAAGAAGAGATCATCTAGAGACTGCCCCACTTAGGGATCCATCCCATATACAACCACCAAACCCAGACATTATTGTGACTGCCAAGAAGTTCTTGCTGACAGGAGCCTGATATGGCTGTCTCCTGAGAGGCTCTGCCAGAGCCTGACAGATACAAAGGCAGATGCTCACAGCCAACCATTGGACTGAGCACGGGGCGCCCAATGGAAGAGTTAGAGAAAGGAATGAAGGAGCTGAAGGGGTTTGCATCCCCATAGCAAGAACAACAATATCAACTAATCAGGACCCCCCCCCCCCAGATCTCCCAGGGACTAAACCACCAACCAAAGAGTACACATGGAGGGATCCCTGGTTCAAGCCTTCAGGGTATCAATGGGAGGAGAGGCCCTTCTTCCTATGAAGACTCAATGCCCCAGTGTAGGGGAATTCAAGGGGTGGGAGGCAGGAGAGGGTAGGTGGCTGGGAGAGCACCCTCAGAGAAGCAGGGGGTGGTGGATATAAAAGGGGAATTCTTGAGGGTAAACTGGGAAAAGGGATAATATTTGAAATGTAAATAAAGAAAATATCCAGTAAAAGAAATGAAAAAATAGACAAAGAATTTCTGAACCCCAACAATATAAAATGAATATCATAATTTTGCAATAGGCAGAAAGCAAGAGCATACACCTTGCCAATGTAAACATGCAGATAGAAAATAAGTACAAGAAAACATCCTGTGTATCATCTGTCCTCATGTAAATGTAAATTAAAACATTAGGTTCCTTCTGCACATCTATGGAATGGCCAAATCCAGAACATTAACAATGCCACATGCTTCCACAGAGATGGAGCAATGGAAACTCTTCATGCTGGTGAAAAACAGAATGTTTCAGCCACTTTAGAAAATAGCTTATTTGTCCCTTATAGAGCTAAAGTTCCCATTATCTTACTGTCTAGAAGTCTGGCTTCTTAGAATGTACTCAAAATGGTTGTAAATTGTGCCTTCAAAAAAAAAAAAAAAACCTGAACACTGATGCTAACAACAGCTTTAGGCATAATCTTCAAGCCTTTGAAACAACTACAATGGCCGTGAAAAGATCAGAACATGATATATACACACAATGGTATATGGAGCTATACTGATATGGGAATGAACTGTGAGCTTACAAATACATTTGAAGGAAAGACACACACAGATTCCCATGTGAGAGAATGCAATATTAAGGCTTTATGCTGAGTAGTTACAACTATATAGAGGTCTAGTAGAAGAGAAGCTGGGAGGTAGGAGAAATATCAGACGTTCAGGGTTAGATGAATAGGCAACATAAGGAAAATTTTGGGGGCATGGGAATTAGAAACACTCTGGGAGATATACTATGATGTTGGTATACATCATACATTTCAAAATCCATATATCATACAATACCAAGAGTGAAGCTTGGAATGCACTATGGACTTTGTGGGACTCATAGGTCAATTATTAAATACAGATATTTAATGCAGGCTTTTGAAAAGGAGGAAGGCTATGGGTGAATGTAGCAATGGCTATCTGGGTAATCTTTCTGTTCCATTTGGTATGAATACAAAAGTAAGCCTTAATAAAGATTTACTTGAAAGGGAAAAGAATTCTATGATTAAAACAGATGGAAGCTTGAAGGGTCACAGCTATTCCTCACAACTAGCAGACATCACTAACTGCTACTTATTTTATTTAGGTAAAACAATTCACAAATTTTCATGGAACAGTCTATTCATATTTTAACCTTCTCTCCCAAAATTTAAATTTGCTAAAATGTGATGTATATTTTTATTCATTATTTTAAAGGATTTGTCACTCAACCACTGAAATATTTTCATAATTTTCTTTAATGATATTTAAAATATGTCTATATATTTTAATTATTAAATTTCTATGATCAAGATCTTTGTCCTACTCAAGTTACTGAATTTCTTCCCATGTGAATGAATGAAAGATTAAACACTCTCACTTTTCTCTGGCATAGTAACTATATCAAGACTATCAATTTAATGGGATCAAAGATTTATGATATGATTTAGAATGCTAATTAAAAAGTTGCTTGAGTAAACTCACAATGACTTTTATGTAAAATTATGGCTACATGCAAATTTAATATAAGCTTAACTTCTCAGTGAAAATGTTGACCCTATATTCATGAATGAGATAGGAAATTAAGGGATGGTCTAAGAAAGTCATAGTCATGCCAAAGGCAGATAGCTATGGAGTCACCTGAACAATGTCAATCACCTTATCTTTTATACCCAGGCCCGTTTTCAAGGTAGATTCACTTTACATTGTATTAGTGCAGGTGTGCTCCTAGAACAAGGAGTGCTCTTTGAGAACAATCTTGGCCCCGGGTAAATGTGTTAGTAAGCCAAACCTCCAGGGAATAAAAGGTCAAATAGTTCAACTTTAATTATTTTAGAGTGTCAGTTACCAACATGTGTACCCAAATTCTAAAGCTAGTAAATTCCTTTCAATGAAGATTGACCAAGCCAGCTCAGTCAGTCAACAGGTTCTCCAGCAGAGGAGCGAGGATTGAAAAGAAAAAGACAATTAGACAATGCTGCAGCGTGACCCCAGTCAATTCTGAGACTGAAGGCAAAGTTTTATTTTCCAATCCACTTTTAAACCAAATTAATTACATGCAAGTATTTTGGGCAAGCAGTACAATAAGGAACTACAAACAAGGCAACATGACAGTTGTAAAAAAGGGCTTGCCATAGAAACCTGAGCCCACTTCCTCGTCCAAGCCCAAAACCTTGCCTGAAGCTTAGTTCCACCCTAAAACTAAAATTCCTGCTTTATCTTACTTCTCTATTACAACCCCAAGTTAGCTTTTTGCTGAAACTTACTTCCTTATTATGCCCTGATGTCAGATCTCTGCCTGAGCTTGCTCCCAAGGTCAGATTCCTGTCTCAAAGCCATTTCTTTGTCCTTGCCAGTGTCAGACTTCTGCCAAGTGGTACCCCAAAAGGCTTCCCACAGAAGATAGATTGAAACACTGGACCGACTCCTATCACATCAGGAATCCCACTTGAGATGACCATGCTGCAGTGAGATGGAGACAGTCTCACAATTCCCTCAGATTCTCTGACTTTAACTTTTGTCAGTTCCAGTCCACGCCCTGCTCCCCACCAATAACATGGTTTAATTTTTTGAACATTTATTATTAACTTCTCTCCCCCCTGAAGAGCTACGGGATAAATTCTGAGTGTGGACACCCTAGCCACTTCTAGCAATTGGGATTGTCTATCAAATGATAATTACTCAGCCCAGCACCATTGCATTCACCTCAGCTGCCAAGAAACAATTAATTATTCTGATGCTTCATTAAGCCATCTCCTATCTCTTGCCATTCTGCCCTTGCTTTCACATTATGAAATTTATGAAATTTTATACTATCTGTAGTATATCAGTATTGCAAATACACATTATGTTCTTGATAATAATAAATGCTAGGCATGTTTGCTGAGTGTTTAATATATGCTCATCCATCCTAAGACATCAACATCTATTAGAAACAGATACAAGTCCAGTATGAATAGTGAAGAAAAACTGATATGTAGCCTGTTAAAAAAGATTATTATGACTATTAAAACCAGCTATTCCACTTCTTCATATACATATTTAGAGCAAATGAAATCAGTATCTTGGAGAGCTATCTGCTTTCCTATGTATAATACAGCATGACAAACCAAGATCCAAGACATTCAGTCTACACATGTCTACCAATGGACAGATTGGTGAGAGAGAGAGAGAGAGAGAGAGAGAGAGAGAGAGAGAGAGAGAGAGAGAGAGAGAGAGAGACAGACATTATTCATTCATAGAAAGTATTAAATCATATTATAGCATGGGAGATCTTGGAAGTCATTTTGTTAATTTAAATAAGCCATGTGCCAAAAGGGAAATATCATACGTTCTCACATATTTGTGGAGTCTATATATTAGAACAACGTATTATAAAAAAAATTATAGAAATTCATCCATCCTTGGCCCAGCAAGGTGTCTCAGTGTGTAAGGGTATTTGGTGTACAAGCCTGACTGAGTGCACTCTATGGAATCATATGAAGGTGACAGGGAGAACTATCTCCATAATAGTGCACACATAGATATATACAGGCACACAGCCAGCTGCACACACAGAGGAACACACAATCTCTGGAATCATATGAAGGTGACAGGGAGAACTATCTCCACAATAGTGCGCACACACATATATACAGGCACACAGCCAGCTGCACACACAGAGGAACACACACATGCACAAACACTCACATCTACACATGCACGCACACTCATACACACATGTACCCACACATACACAGGCACACACATACACTGACACACAATTCTTTTTAAAATAAAAGTACAAAGGTTGCTAACACCAAGAAATAATAGACATTCGAGGAGAAGAAATACACAGTGGCCTGGACTTGATCCTTATGCAATGAACTGTAACCAATTGTCATACAGCATCCCACATACATGTACAGCTATCAGCTGTCCATTCCCATATATGAATTCTGAACCTAGCTAGATAATAAGTGGATGGTTGGGAACAAGTGTGTGTAACAGCTTGTCAGCAGCACAGGCAAGGTACAGAAAGCATTTCCGCCTAACCATCTGTCTCACATTTGATACTGGTGTTGCCATTGTACCTCAGGAAGTCACCTCCTCTGAGCACATGAAGTGAGCTAGTGTAGAAAGCTCAAGAAAACAAAAGTGACTTATTCAATATATCTCATTGTAGGTCTGTTGTCTTTTTCCTGGAAATCAACTTTGAAACTCTGATGTCAGGTGTTTGATTATCTTCATTCTGTGCATTTTGTCCTTATCACCCCTTTCCCAGAGGTAATACCTAACAGGAAGACAGTGCCAAGAAATGGAGAAACTGGAAGTATCTCTTGTAGCACTGACAGTCATAGACCAAATGCTTTTGATGGCAGGAGAAACTTGGCATATTACCTCCACAAGTGACTTCACTTTCATTTTATAAATCAAAATTAGCTGATGAGAAAAGAGAGAAATGTTTCCAAGAACACCACAGCCAGCAGAACCTGTAGAATACACCTCTGGCTGCTATCCTGGTGATGTTCCAAAACTGCTTGATTTGAGACACAAATCAATTGGCAACAGAATTTGTTAAAATGTATTAAATATGAATATTTCAGGCTTAAATATTAGAAACTCAACTAAAAACAAGTACAAGAACCTTGCAGGGTTTTGTTTTTGTTTTTGTTTAAAAATAAATAAATAAAACATCCCAGGTAAGGTCAGGCAAAGACTGGACCACCGAAGAACCCTAGGTTGCATCTGAGCTCCCTATGGTGGTGGCTCGTTTCTCTCTAGCCCCTGTGCCTACAGACCATTCAGAAAAGGGGAAATGTTTAACAATCAGTGGTCAGGTAACCCACAATTCTAAAACTACCCTCTGTCTTCGTGTTTTGTTTGTTTCTGGCAAAATACCTGCCAAATTTGCTTGTACTGGACTCTCGTGAGTTGGTACCTTTGAAGTGTTATGCTTCTGACTTTCAAGTTTTTCTTTTTTCTTTTCTTTTTTTTTTAGATATTTTCTTCATTTACATTTTACATGTTATCCCGAAAGTCCCCTAAACCCTCCCCCATCCCCCGCCCTGTTCCCCTACCCACCCACTCCCACATATTGGCCCTGGCATTCCCTGTACTGGGGCATATAAAGTTTGCATGGCCAAGGGGCCTCTCTTCCCAATGATGGCCAACTAGGCCATCTTCTTCTATATATGCAGCTAGAGACATGAGCTCTGGGGGTACTAGTTAGTTCATATTGTTCTTCCACCTAGAGGGTTGGAGACCCCTTCAGCTCCTTCGGTACTTAAAGCGCTGATCAGGCTTTGTCAACACAGAGAACTTCAGCTTTAACAAAATGTCCAGAGGTCGAGCTCAAGCCAGCCAAGGAGAAGCTCTGTTTAAGGGGTCACTGTTCATCCTCCATGAGATGTAACTCCAAATCCAGACTTGAGTGATGATTTGGAGGGAGGTACTTAGGAAATTACTATGTCATCATCTTTATTAATGAGAAAGACAGTGAGTCGTTTTCTTTATCAGTAAATATATAACTATTAAATATTTAGGGCTACTGACTGGATTTTTCTCTACTTTTGATTAACACAACATTCTAGAAAATCAGAGTATTTTAATAAGTGAAGATGCTGATTTGACCTAGAAAATTATGTTCATTGTCTTCTAAGAATTAATATGACCCAAAAGCAAGAATCTACTCTGTAAATTATATTTTAAAAAATGCCATCTGAGAAAGCCTATCATACATAACTAACTTAGTAGGAGGGAAATCTACATGCAAGATACTGACAGCATGGTATTTTTTTCAATATTGTCACGTAATTCACAATTTCCTTGTTCCATAAAGGCTGCAATGAACTTTGGGATAATCAAGGCCTGCCATGCTATCTGCTGGAAAGCCACATGTGTATCTCACAGCACATGGCCTCTGCCTTCCAACCCTAATTCACATAATCTTGTTATCTTGCTCTGTACGAATTACAAAAGCCCATTTCGGTGGGGTAATTGCAGGTGAGTGATATTGAGGACTGAGAAAATGTAGATGATTCAATTTAGCAAAATGTTACAGCATGATTCATATTTGCGGATTGTGAAAATGCTTTGTGGAGATTGAATTAGCAGAAAGGGGACCTTTTAATGGGCTCAGAGAAAAGAATCTCTAAGGAGTATGATTTTGTAATGAATTAGGTTATTTGTGGATCCAAATGAGCATAACTAAAAGTGAACATAACAACAACAACGAAAAGGATGTTCCATATGAATGAGGCTAGTGAACACTCAAGTCAGATCGGCTTTGACATCTGACGAACAGTGATCAATCTGAGAATGACTGAAAAATGCAGGACGCCTGTCCTTCTATGTGATGAATTCTGTGTAGAGTATGACACAATTATCCAGATACCTAGATAAAAGTAACAATACTAATTAGAAGCACATATTTCTGCTTTACTGTGATAATTGCTTTTGGCTATGCAATTAAATATTCTCCAGTGTTTGTAATTTTGCTTTTAGAATAATTATTGATTTTTCTGTTTATTTGCGTGTGGGTTTTATTGTTGTCTTTGCTTTGATATAGACAATAAAGCTCAACCTTCCATTTCTCTTCTTCCTGTTACTTCTTCTATTATGATTTTTATATAAGGATTTGCTCTATGACCTACACTGCATGAAAATTTACTGTGTAGCCCAGGATGGCCTTGAACTCATTGCAATTCTCCTTCTTCAAACTCCCAGGGCAGAGATTATAGACATGTGCCAACATGTCCAAAGTTTCCTTTTATTACTTTTACTGAATATATATTTTTTCACACAATATATGCTGATTATGCCCCACCCCAACTTCTCCAATTTCTCCACACCTTCTCTGTCATCTGGGTCTATTCTCCTAGAACACAAACAGGCATCTACGGGATAATAATAAAGTAAAACCAAACACATCAGAATAGGACAAAACAAACAAACATACAGAAGGGAAAGAGGCCAAAAAAAAAAAAAAAAAAAAAAAAAAAAAAAAAAAAAAAAAAAAAAAAAAAAAAAAAAAAAAAAAAAAAAAAAAAAAAAAAAAAAAAAAAAAAAAAAAAAAAAAAAAAAAAAAAAAAAAAAAAAAAAAAAAAAAAAAAAAAAAAAAAAAAAAAAAAAAAAAAAAAAAAAAAAAAAAAAAAAAAAAAAAAAAAAAAAGGCACCAGCAATGGAGACAAAGATTGACTCAGCAGCTCACTCAGGAATCCCATAAAAATACAAATCCAGAAGCCGTGGTAGAC
>LR753522.1:199834-285871 GCA_902729485.2 Mus minutoides | reverse complement strand
TTAATTCAATGGGGGTGAGGCCAACTGTTAATTTCTTGGCTATTTTTTACTACTTACTATATTATATAAAATTGAGGCAGTTCCTTGTTCCTTTGGTTATCAAGTTTCAGTGATTTTATTCCATACTACTTTAGGAACTTTGGATTTGTGAGATTCCCTGAGAAAAAGTGCGGGTGCCAGAATTCAAGTGTAGAACAAAGATTAAAGGCCTCTCCATGCTCTCTTGGTCCAGCTTGGCTCTTTGATGAGTTGTGATGACCCCTAAAAAGGGGTCACTCTGTTGGAGTCTGGTTCTCATGAGCAGGGGATGTTTAACCAGAATGATGATGCTTTTGCCTAGTGATTAAAATCATGAACCTACCACTGAGTGAGAGGTCATTTTGATGCTTTTAAGGTTTCCCTCCCTTTCAAAAGCATCTGGAAGGGAATGAGGACAGATAGACCAGTGGGTAAAGGCACTTCCCACCAAGCTTGACAACCTGAATTTGTTCCTCATGGTCATGTGTACACATACAATAACAGCTGAATAAATGGAACAATTTTTAAAAGCATCATGAACCTAAGGGGTACCTAAGACCTATTGAATATTATGGACCAAAGGAATGCCAAGAGCTTAGAGAGGAGAAACAGACATTTTTGACTTGTTGGGTGTGCCCCGTCCATCATGAGGCCTGTTTCTAGAGCTGAAGGCCAGGGCCTCATCCTGTGGGATAAACATTTCTGGATGCTGAAGGGAGGGCAGTTCTCCGTGGCTGTTTGATAACCCGTTTCTCTGGATTCTAGTCTATCATCCTCCCGGTGCACAATTCTGAGCAGTGGTTGGATGAGTGCCTGATGTCTGTTTTGCAGCAAGACTTTGAAGGTGCCATGGAGCTCTCTGCTTTTAACGATGCCAGCAAGGTATTTATGGGCCGGCTGTTGGGTGATTCAATACTTTACAGAACACATTTGAGGGAAGTGTCCTGACCTGCTGTGTCATACTTACAGGACAAGTCTAGGGCCATCATTGAAAAATGGAAGGTGAAACTGGAAGATTCTGGCATCTCTGTAGTCATCGGAGGCCATGACTCTCCTTCTCCCAGAGGAGGTAACTTATTGAATTGTAATTATGGTTTCTTAGCAACCTACAAACTTAAATGATTTTGTATTGCTACAATCTGGAGAAAAGTATCCTGGTGAAAAAAAGCATCCTGGTAATCTCCAGGTCTGGTGATTAGGTCTACTGTCTACTAAGAACCAAGTGGGCCTGTCTGTGTTTTCTCTCTCTCTCTCTCTCTCTCTCTCTCTCTCTCTCTCTCTCTCTCACACACACACACACACACACACACACACACACACACACACACAGCAGGCTGACCTAGAACTCACAGAGATCTGTCTGCCTCTGCCTACCACTGCCTCCCATTCAGTCGGTTTCTTCCTCTTGGGTAAGGATTTATTGCTGTCTCTGTGTTTGCATCCATTCCCACTTTGTAGTGGTGCCTAATCCATGTGTGAGTTTTAGGAGCTGTTGTCTTTGAGAGATGATAGGGTCATGGGGGTGGAGATTCATGAATGGAAATAGGATTAGTGCTTTATGGAAGAGGCTCCAAATAACCCTTTACCTTTCTCATGTGTGAGGATAAAGGGGAAATAACCTCAATGAATCAGGAAGCCTTCATCAGATCCTGAATCTGCTCATGCTTTGATCTTGGATATATGACTCTCTTAAGTACATGGGTTACTATGGTTCAAGGCAATCACCAATGTAGTTCATGTCTATAATTCCTTAAGCACAGTTTTACTAATAGCCATCTATTGTAACATGCCAATACCTCATTCCTTTTTAGAGAATAATGAAGTTGTGCAGATAAACTATGTTTTGTTTATCCACTTCATCAGTTGATGGGCGTTTAGACTTTTCCACTTTTTGGAGCTTTTTGTCAATGGTGTCAATACAAATACTTGTGTACAAGTTTTTGTTTGAACACTGAGTTTTCAACTATTTTGAATACATGAACATCGTGTTTCAATATACCTTATAATTTTATATTTTCCAACTTGAAGACCTGCTAAGCTGTTAATCTCAGTATAGTACTAATTTACACTTTCCAGTGGGTCCCATTTACTCAAATCCTGGTTGTCACTTGTTATTTTCTCTTGTGATTACTCCTTTAGCCATTCTAGTGAGTGTCAGGTATTTGATTGTGGGTTTGTTTGCATTTCCAAATGGCTAATGATGTCGAGCCTTGTGTTTACATTCTGGCTGTGTGTGTCTTTGGATCAACTCTGTCCATTGTTTCCTTGAGTAGTTTATCTCTTCTCATTGCTGAGCTATTGAAGCAGTGTGTCTGTGTGGCATACCAGAGCACTATTAGATGTATAATTTACATATACTGTCTTATATTCTTTGGATTCTCTTTTTAGCCTCTTGTGGTAGTTACCTTTGGTACACAAAAGTTTACAGTTGATGAAATCCAGTTTAGTTTATTTCCATGGCATGTCTTTTGGTGTCAGTATCTCAAACAACCATTGCTACATCAAAATAGTAAAGAAATTACTCCTTTTTTTACTTCAGGGATTTTTATTCTTTTATTGCTTATATTAAGTCTTCAGTCCATTGTGAGTTAATTCTTATAAATGAGAGAACTGTTAATTTTTATAAATGTTTAGCCACCTGACTAAAACATCTTTTTTGAAGAATCTGTAGGTGTTATCTATAGATTCTGGTAATCTCCAGGTCTGCTGATTAGGTCTGCTGCCTACTGAGTACCAAGCGGGCCTCAGTGTCTGTCTTTCTGTCTGTCTGTCTGTCTGTCTGTCTTCCACACACACACACACACACACACACACACACACACACACACAGTAGACTGACCTAGAACTCATGAAGATCTATCTGCCTTTTTTCAACACCATTCAGTATTCTTTCTTTTTTAATGTTTATGAGTGTATGTCTATGTACCATATGAGTGTGCCTGGTGCCCATGGAGGCCAACAGGGGTGTCAGCTTCCTGGAGATGAGTTACAGGCACTTGTCAGCTGCCATCTAGGTGCTGCAAATTGATCTTTGGACCTCTGGAAGCGTACTTGGTGCTCTTAACCACAGAGCCATAGAATCATCAACAGCTCTTTTGCACTTATTCCCCCCGCCCCCATCTCAGTTTTTCAATATGGAGTTTCTCTGTGTAGCCCTGGCTGTCCTAGAACTTGCTCTATAGAGCAGGCTGGCCTCAAACTCAAGAGATCCACCTGCCTCCCAAGTGCTGGGATTAGAGATGTGTGCCACCATGCCAGTCATCAACAGCTTTCTTTTCTTTTTTTTTTTTTTTTAATATTTTATTTTATTATATGTAAGTACACTGTAGCTGTCCTCAGACACTCCAGAAGAGGGAGCCAGATCTCGTTACGGATGGTTGTGAGCCACTATGTGGTTGCTGGGATTTGAATTTATCACCTTCGGAAGAGCAGTCAGGTGCTCCTACCCACTGAGCCATCTCACCAGCCCCCCATCAACAGCTTTCTTAAGAGACATTTTTATCCAGACAATTGTCCTTAGACTCTTGCCAGGCAACAGTTAACCACAGAGGCGCGAGCTCACTTCTGGACTGTTCTCCATTGTGGCCATTCTTATGCTTGTACCATGTTTTTGGCTGTTGTAGCTTTTTGTTTTTATTTTCTGTTCATCTTTGTTAGATATACAAGCAAACTCTCAACCGTTGATGTATGTTCTCAGCCAAATAAACTGTTTTCTTAATTTCTTACTTGGACTTCTCATTTTTTGTTATTGTTGATACTGTAAATCTTAACAGCTTTGATTAGTTTGTTTATTTGTACAAATAGGGTTTGTTTTTTTAAAGATAGTGTCATGTATTAACAGAAATAGAGGTAGTTTTCCTTCTGATTGGGACATGTGTGTGTGTGTGGGGGGGGGTCATCATCATTCTTTACCTTATTTCTTGAGACAAGGTCTCTGTACTGACTGGTTTTGTGCATCAGCTTGACACAAGCTGGAGTTATCACAGAGAAAGGAGCCTCCCCTGAGGAAATGCTTCCATGAGATCCAGCTGTAAGCCTTTTTCTCAATTAGTGACCAAGGTTGGGAGGGTCCATTGTGGGTGGTGCCATCCCTGGGCTGTCAAGCTGAGCAAGCTAGGGGAAGAAATCCAGTAAGCAGCACCTCAAGCTGAGCAAGCCAGGGGAAGGAATCCAGTAAGCAGCACCTCTCCATGGCCTCTGCATAAGCTCCTGCCTCCAAGTTCCTGCCCTGTGTGAATTCCTTTCCTTTGGTGATCAACAGCAATGTGGAAATGTAAGCTGAATAAACCCTTTCCTCCCCAACTTGCTTCTTGGTCATGATGTTTTGTCAGGAATACAAATCCTGACTAAAAAAACAGTCTCTTATTAAACCTGGTGTTCGCTGATTGAGCAAGGCTAGTTGACTAATGCTCTTTCTGATTCCCTAGGGCTAAGATACATAGCACCATGCTCTGCTTTTTATGTGGGTAGTAGAGATACAAACAGTTTCTCATGGTTGTATGGAAGCACTTTGCTAACAGCTATTTCTCCATCTCTTTAAAGATTTGTTTTTTTTTAGACAACTTTTCACTGTGTAGTTCAGGCTGGCTTAGAATTTAACAAACCTCAGCCTCCCAATTTCTGGGATTAAAGGTGTGAGCTGCTGCACGTGGCTTTTATTAATGATTTTTGCACGTGTGTTCATAAGGGATGTTGGTTTTTATCTCTAGTTTTTACACTATTTTTTGGTGGCTTTTATGTCAGAAGTTCTGGCCTCTAGGACAACTTAGGGAGGGGGAATGTATTCTAAATTTTGGAAACATTTAAGAAGGACTAGTGTTAATTCTTAGTCAGTAGAATTCACAGGTGAAGCCATTGGATCCTGGGCCTATTTCTTTGCTTTGTTCCTGAGTCCTTACTTTTTTGGTTTGTATGTCAGGAGTTTCTGGCTTCACTCAGGTTCCTGACACAGTGTCCAGAGTTTTCACCCCTAGTCCTTTGAGCCCTTGGCAAGGCTGGTAGTGATATAATTCAGTGGTTTGAGTCTTCCCTTTTTTCCCCCATCTAGCTATGTTGGTTACTTTGTTATTCCATTTACTCGGAGGCTCTCTGGTCATAATTTTTGTCTTTTTGATCCATGGATCCTTTTATCAGTTTAATGATGTTGGATTTTATTTGTTTACTCATTTCTTAAAATCATTTAGGAATAAAGTTGGTTTTAGCTGGTATTTGCACAGCTACCCAGATTTCTTTGTGACTAGTGTGCATGGGATATTTTTTACATGTTGTCTTTCAGCTCACTGTGTGCCTTTGGATCTCTTATAACATTTAAAGGAGTCATTTCTTAGTTTAGATTATTTGTTTTGAGACAGTGTCTCACTGTGTAACTCAGACTGGCCTTGACCTTGCCTCAGTTTCTCCAAAATCTGAGATTGCAGATGTAAGCTCTCTAGATGAGTAATGTTTTTAATTTAAGTTTTATTACATTATGATGAGAAAAGATACATAATTACAATTTGTCTGAATTTTTTAATGTTTAAAAACCTATTTTGAGTAAATAGACTTACATCACATTCTTCTTTCCCTTTTGTACCCAGTTCCTTCCAGAGACCTCCCTGCTTCAATACCTGCCATACCTATCATTTTTAATCATATCCTTTAAAATGTATAAAATATCATAACAATAAAATGAGTATTATAAAAGTTGTTTGATACAAAACAATCAATTGAACAGTCTTATGTAGATGCTTGTCTACAGCAATACTGAAAATACATACGTTTTTCTCAATATAAATTTTAAATAACTCCAAATATATTAACTGTATATTTTAAAATAATATATCACTATTGTTTTTGTAATGAATATAATTTAATGAACAACAATTTTAAAAATTGTTCTGCCTTAGCCAGGCAGTGGTGGCACATTCCTTTAACCCCAGAACTTGGGAGGTAAAGGCAGGCAGATCTCTGTGAGTTTGAGGCCAGCATTGGAACAGAGCAAGTTCCAGAACAGCCAGGGCTACACAGAGAAACCCTGTCTGAAAAAACCTAAATAAGTAAATAAGTAAATTAATTGTTCTGCCACTATTTACCTTTCAATTGGAGAATTTAATCCATTTAAATATAACTGAACTTCACCTATAAGGAGGACATTTGCTATCAACTGTTCTGATTTCTCAGTGTCCTCTCTCTCTTGTGTTTACTTGTTCCTTGTTTTGCTGTTTGATTCCCTTGGTTTCCCACAATTCCCTTTCTATGAGTTTGTAATTAGTTAATACAGGGATTATAATAGTCATCTCATCATTAATCTAGGTTGAATTAATAGCATTTTAGCTTTAGTCCCTCACACCTCTCCTTACTTGATGTTATAAAAATTACATCTTTGTTGTATGTCCGTAGAGGTACATTTATAAATTGTGCCTATTGATAGATTATGTTGTCCTATGTATTATTTCATAAGTCATATTGCAAATATATACAGATGAAAACATGACAGTGCAGTCTTTTTATATTTGCCTATGCCCCAGCTTTATCTGTTCCTATTCTTTGGCATCAAGTTCCTGTTTACCCCAGGATTCCCCTCTGTCCCTGTGGGCAATCCACAAATTTTCTCAGCTTTCTTTATTTGGGATTTCTTGATTCCTTTGTTTTTGAAGGATAATTTTATAACAATTTTAATTTCATTGTATTTATGTGTGCGGGCATTGAGTCTGCATGTATGTTTGGATATCTTGTGCATGCCTAGTACCATCAAAGGCCACAAGAAAGCATTAGAGTCCTCAGACTTGGAGTTACTGACAGTTGTCAGCCACTTTATGGGTGCTGGGAATTGAACTCAGTACCTTTGCAAGAATAGCCAGTGCTCTGAATGTCTGAGCCATCTATCTTTTGAGCCCCAACAGCTATAGTTTCTATGGGTTATAATATTAATAATTTGTTGTTTACATATTGTCATATATCTTTGCCCATGTTTGAGTGAGTTGGGGGAATGGGGGAAGAGTTTTTTTTTTTTTTTTTAAGATTTATTTATTATTATATGTAAGTACACTGTAGCTGTCTTCAGACAGTACCAGAAGAGGGCGTCAGATCCCATTATAGGTGGTTGTGAGCCACCATGTGGTTGCTGGGATTTGAACTCAGGACCTTCGGAAGAGCAGTCAGTGCTCTTACCTGCTGAGCCATCTCGCCAGCCCCAGGGAAGTGTTTTGAGAGCTAGCGTGCATGCCGTGGCAATGGTGTGAAGGTCATAGGAGAACTTTTAGGAGTTGGTTCTCACCTTGTACTCCGATGAGGCTGGCTCACAAGCTTCTGAGTGATTCTCCTTTCACTGCCTCCCATTTGGCCATAGGAGTGCTGGGATTATAGATACACACCATTGTATCTAGCTTTTTTATTTCTTTTATTTTTATTTTTTTATTTTTAAGAGGAGTAAACTCTTTTTCAGAAGCTGGCTGAGTTGGTTGCTTTGGTTATTGTTCAGAGACTAAATCCTTCATCTTCTTTGTACTCCTCCATCTCTTCCTTGGCAGTAGGCTTGGCTAGGCCTCCAGCAACAGCAAGAAGTTGAAGGCAGAAGCCACAGGGATAGCAGCCACAGGGATAGCCACAGGGCAGCCACAGGGATAGCAGCCACAAATGCAGTTGGGTCAATCAAGAATTGACCTTTTCAGAAGGAGGGAAGGTCTACTCAGTCTCCACAGACAAAGCCAGAACCTGCTTGTACTCATTGCATAGCACTGAGGCAAAGGTCACATAAATACCTTCCCATAGAAGGAGCAATACAGTTTCTAATGTGATATCAGTCACTTGGGTTGTACATGCTGCCACTGTTTAACACCTGCTTTTTGATCAACCCAACTGCATATCACTTATAAGGAGGTTTTCGTGGGCCCAAGACCAGTGACCACAATAACTCTACAGGGGCAGTGGTCCCAGTGCAGGTGGCAGCTTGCATCTTATTGGCCAGCAGTGTGTCTTCCATTTCATTGAGGTCTTTTTTTCTTATTTCACACAAAGCCCAATTTTCTCCAACAATGGAGTAACTGTTTCTCAAGAGCTGACTTGTTTTCCAGATGTCCTTGGGATGGCTTTGGGCATCACGCTGTTCTTGGCCAAGAGCACTGCAGCTTTCCCTGGGAACAACGTGCATGTCTGTTGGAGCCTGAATGCCCCACAATGAAGCATTTTGGATGATTACCTAAATGTTAGGTGATCTTAAGGAAGTAGTTGGATTTCCAGGTTGCCCAGCCTTTCCTGGGTTTATAGCAGTGCATCAGAGGTTGCCATAAAAGGTTAAAAGATTATGTCACTCTGATGAGTGTACCTAGCCAGGTTCTGCATTTGGCTTCTTACATGGGTTCTGAGGGACACACACGTACAGGCAAGTCACCTCCCTCCCTACTCGGCACCTTTCACAATTGCTATCTAAGTCAGCTAGTAGAAGAAAGGAGAAAAGCTATGTGTTCAGATTATCTTTTATAATTACCTGTTCAGCCCTTACTGGTGCTGTGGATTTTGAGTTCATTGAGAGTTTGCCAGATTTTTCAGCCTTAAGAACTTTAGGATTTTTCTAAGACTGATTTGCTATCAACAGATTTTCTCAACTTTAGTTTATCTGGGAACGTCTTCATTTCTCTTTCACTTTTTAGAATGAGAATCTTGGGTGACAATCTTCTTTCTGTGACGTGAGCCTCTGGCCTCTTCGTTTCTGACAGCAAGCCAGCTGTTAGCTACATTGAGGCTTCCTTCTGTCTTAGCTTTCACTGTCAACTTGACACTGCTTAGAGTCACCTCAAAGGGATTCTCAATTGAAGAATTCCCAGATCAGTTTGATCTAAAGGATTTGTCTGTGAGGGATCTCCTTAGTGGTTAATTGCTGGAGGACTCAGCTCACTGTGAATGGTCCTATTCCCTGGGCAAGTGGTCCTGGGCTGAACGTAAGCCAGGGAGTGAGCCAGCAGGTAGTACCCCTCGAAGATTTAAGCTTTAAGCGCCTGCTTGATTTCTGCACTGACTTCCATAGTGGTGGACTGTGACCTGGAAGTATAACTCAAATAAAGCCTTTTCTCCTCTAAAATGCTTTTGGTCAGAGTGTTTTATCACACTAACAGAAAAGTAGAACAGTCCTGAGGGATTTTCTTAGTCAGGTTATTTGAAGTGCTACCCTATATGTGGATAGCGTCTTCAGGTGCCTGTATCCTTAACGCTCGCTGCTACTGCCATCCTTGTCTAATATGAAAACCCAGCTTCTCAGAGCTTCTAGTGTGGACTGAAGACTCCCACTCTCTAGGGGTCCTCCAGGCCTTTACACTGCATTGGACGACTGAGGTACACAGCTTCATGGACTGCAGGGTTCTCAACCTCTCCACTGTGAGACAGTGTTGTACTGAAGTACTGACTGAGCCAAACTGTTGCCACTGTTGTACAGAGCCTGCTCACAAACGATCATCACAGCTGAGCCTGTTGCCTGCCTACCTACCTTCCCTCATAGGGGGAGAGGTTGGGAAGGATCATCCAGCTATCCTTCCCCACAACTTGTATGCAGTTTTGTCCTGAGTACATGGTATCTCAGGAGAAGGTTAGAGGATTTAGTGTGGGAAGTCCAGGGGAAGGGCCTCCATCTGTGCAGCCTCAGGGAAGCTGTCATCCCTGCAGACCTTCCAATATGGCCAAATCCTGCCCATGACCCCTCACCCACGTCTCTATAAGTAAATTTAATGAACTCATCAGTTCCCCAGGTAAGCGAAATCATACCTTGGCTTGTTGAGACCTTAGAAGGAGCAGATGTTGTTTATGTCTTCCTCAAGGAAGGAATTTTAGCAACGGTTAGTCATGGATAGACTACCCAGACATATTGTTTAAGTCAGCCCAGCAAATGCTTTTTTAGTGTGTATACACTCTATCTGTTCTGCTTTTCCCTGGAACCCTGACTAGTATGCCCTGTAAGAGACAAGTCATTTCTTTCTTGTAAGTTATGGAGAGTTCCATCTTTTGACATATTCATATCTTTTGGCATTTTTTTTAAATGTTGTGATTCATTGGTTTTCCTAGTTGGAGTTTGTTTGGCTTTCTAAAGTTGATTATTGTTGGCTTGAATATATCTGGGGAGTTTTCAGGCGTTATGTCTTCCGTTGACTTTTCTGCTTATTTCTTCCCACCACTTGCAGCTTACACCATGTAGACGTGGTATGCTCAGTAGTGTTCCCTATTCTCTGCTTTTTTTTCCCCTTCTTTTTCTCCCTTCTTCAAGTAGCAAAATCTCTATGCATCTATTTTCAAGTTTCCAAATTTTTCCAGTGTCAATGTAATCTTGAGTCTGCTACTAAAACTCTATTTCTGTTTTTATACTTGGCAGCTTTAGAAATTTTATTTGGTTCTTTATTCTCACAACTGTAATTTTGTGAATGCTGTGTAGAAAAATATGACATTGTTGCAGGTTTATCTGTAATCATGACTTTCCTTGCATTTAATGTATTTGTAATGATTGCTCTGACTCTTAGTTTTAAACCTGATGTCTGGCCATCCTTACCAGAAGTTTCTGCTATCTGCCCTTTCCCCTGAGTGTAGGGCGGGCTTTCCTGTTTCTTTTCATGTCTTCTGTTTTCTGCTGGGTAAGGACAGTACAGACAGCAGGTGTCTGGTCTGGTTGCTGTGGACACTGCTTGGTCATGCTCCTCAGGGGCAAGTTACCTGGGGTGGCAGTAGTCTTGGCTGGACTGTGGGTTACCTGGGGTGGCAGTCTTGGCTGGACTGTGGATGTCTTTCTCTTTCCATACCTTCAGGTCCAGTAATTGCTGTGATTGCTCTGGGTGGTGGTGGTGGTGGTGATTGTTGTTGTTATTGTTTTGTGTGTATGTTTTGTTTTTTGTTTTTAGTGACATGGTGGGGCATAAATTGCTGCAGAAACTAACCCAGTAAATTTTAGGTCCCTTTGAAGAAACAGTTCCTCAGGTCAATGTTTTCAGTGGCAAATCTGTCAGGCCCCTGACCTCATCACCTCTGCAGGTTTGTTGTTGTTGTTAGAGTATCTAGGGTCTAGGCCTGGGTATCACCACATTTTTACATGTGAGGTCTGCACCTTGGTGGACTGTGCTCTGCTAATTCTAAATTTCTTTGGCCATTGTGGTGGTTTGCATAGGAATGGGCCCCATAGGCTCATTTATTGGAATGCTTGGTCATTAGGGAGTGGCACTTTTTAAGAGGGATCAGGAGGTATGGCCTTGTTGGAGGAAGTGTGTCACTAGGGGTGGACTTTGGGGTTTCAAAAGCTTAAGCCAGGCCCAGTGCCTCTCTCTTCCTGCTGCCTTGGTATCCTGACAGATCTCAGCTACCATGTCTGCCTATGTGCTGACATGTTTCTTGCAATACTGATAATGGCTTAAACCTCTGGAACTATAAGAAAGCCCCATTTAAGTACTTCCTTGTATAAGAGTTGCTGTAGTCATGGTGTCTCTTCACAGCAATAAGACACTGACCAAGATAGTCATATACTCTACTCAGTCATAGCCCTGTGCTGCAGATGAAATAATAGAAGCTTCTATCTGCCCAAACTTGTTAAAGGAGCTAAGGGCTGTGGCTAGCTAGACAGTGATCCTGATGTCAGCTCAGCTTGTCTCTCCCCATGAGATGCCTGCCCTATGAGCTGAGGTAAGGACACGAGTTTAGTTTGGCTTTATTCAGATTTGACCTTGCCCTGGTTTTCCCTCTTGTAGCAAGGAACCAGGTTTTAAAAGAGACTGGGTATTTTAAAGACTAGGATTTTTAAGAATTTGGAATGTTTATATTGTAATGTTGATATTAATATGTGATCTTGGGGAAGAACAAGAAAGGAAGGATTATGGCATAACAGTGATGTGTTGGTATGTCAGGTTGGTAAGAGGTCAGTGTGATAATCCTTCTGCATCTGGGAAGGAGAAACAACCTCATGTCACTGCTGCCTGTGGCTTTTGCTTTGCAGAGCTTGGAGGGAAGGAGGGGGAGCCAAGTCTGGTCTGTACTGTAGACATCCACTGTACTCACTGAGTCATAATTGTATCTTCATTTGCTGTGTACTTTGGACGAGTCATTTCTAGAGACCGTAAATGGTATTTTGTAAGTGCTCAGCAGCTCTTCTGAGGAGCAGAACACTTCATGCTGTCGTAGAGCACCCTTTGTCTCCTTTATGACTCTGCCTCCTTGCTCTGCTGTTTAGTGGTCAACCTGGGACTTAGCATATGTGCCGTTAGCTTACTGGCCACCTCCCTTTGAGTGCACACACCAGAGTCAGGACCAATAGCTTGCTGGGCTCTGCTGTTTCTGCTTCCCAACACTGTCACACTTTTCCTGGCGTGGTTATGAATCCTCAGGGTGTTGTCTAATTCAGTTTACGGATTTATGAAAGGAATATGAAGACTGAGAAGACATTTCTCATATCTCCTCGTGCATCTTTTTTCAGGGTCATCCTTTGCTTTCTGTAGCTAGAGATTTCCATCTTACTATTGTCCTTCTGCCTGAAGGACTTCTAGAAACATTGCTTGTAGTGATTGTCTCCTGGCGATGGATCCTTTTTCTGACAGTCTGAATGTTGGTAGATGGCTCTGTGATTTCCCTTCTGTGAATTTGTTGACTCCAGTTCTTTCCCTGAGTTCTTTCCATTCATTTTGAAGCATTTCCCTCTCCATCTTCCCCTCCCTTCCTTCTCACCTCTCCTCCTTTCCCCCATTTACTTCTTCTCTTCTCCTTCCATGCAGTTCATTTCCCTTTTTCAGACACTCATGGAAATGAGAAGGAATAGCCCCTCCTGCTTTATATAGATGGGAACCGAGTTCCCTGAAAGTGTTGTCAGGTTCCTGACTCTACTGCTGTCTAGTAACCCAGTTTACACAGTTCAGGATCCTGGGGTGGGCTTTATTGTTTATTTCCTCCTCTAACTTTAGTTAGATTTTCCACACATTAATTTGGACTTTCTATGTAGATGGTTTAATCCTGATTAGATATTATACTTTTATTTATTTTTCTATTGTTTTTACTTTTGTATTTTTGTTTGGCATGAGGTGAGAAGTCTAGAAGGATAATGTGTAGAGGGAATCTTTTATATGCTGTATATGGAAGCATCACCTGTCAATAAAAAAGCCTATGGCCAATGAGCTGAGGCAGGATTAGAAGGTGGGACATCTGGCAGGGGGAGAGAGGGGAATTCTGGTAAAGAGTCAGGCACGGGATTTGCCTTAAACTCTGGAGGAGACAGTCATATAAACCTGAGGAGAAGTGACCAACCATATAGGACACTTAGAACAAATGGGTTATTGATACATAAGATAATTGGGGAACAGAGGCAAGACGATTGGCCTAAGCATTTATTAATAAATATTAAATCTTAGAGTCGGTATTTCTGGGTACAAAGAAGATGGGTAGAAAAAGCTTGTGGTTACAATGATGTGAAGTGACATTCATGATGGCAGAGTCCTAAATGCCCCTGACTTGGTAGAAGGAAGCAAGTGACTACTCTGTAGCCAGTTAGAGTCTGGAATGGGAGAGAGCCTTGCTACACCTTCAGGTGTCCAACCATACTGCAGTTCTTCCCAGTGATGAAGGCCCAAACAAACAAACAACAAGCAAACAAAAAAACCAACAACAACTTTTTTACAAATAAATGTCTGCTTTGATTAGTGAAAACCTGTTCTTTCTTCTGGAGTTTTTGTTATTATAATGTAGTTACATTGTTGAAGCTGTTGAGAGTCTGTTCTAGGAGTTCTTTTGCTACTTGCTTTGCCCATAAGTGGATTCCAGCAGGTAGACCATAGAAGTAATGTAAGCATGAGACTCAAAGCATAGCTTATTAGGTGCGGATGCAGGGGAGCAGCTGTATCCTGGATTTCTTGAGTGTTACCACCTCATAGACGCTTGAACCATCTCGTCTCCATGGTAACACTCATCTCATCTCCGTGGTAACACTCTGGTTTCTAGTCCCATCTTGTTTTCTCTTTATTTCCCATTGAAATGGTTTTTTTCTTACTTTATCTCTTCGCTTTTCTGGAACTACTACTTAAAAATGATCTTTGTGCCTGGGATATAGATGGTAAAGTATTTTAGATTCCTACTTGTCTACAGTGCCCTTAAAAGTCCTACTTAGTTTGTCTGGGCAAAGAATTCTAGAGGCAAGAAAATTTTCTCATAATTGTACAGGGTCACCTCATTACCTTCTAGTGTATCATGATTCTTGCTATTTTAAAGGTATTTTCTTTGAAAGATACCTTAAAAGATAGTTAATACTTCAGTTTTAAATTTTTTGATGTTGGGTCAATGTTTTTGTTTCTCTTCCCCTTTAAATGATTTGCCTCATAGTCTTTCTTGTCACTGTAATAAGTCGGGGACTTTAAGGTCTAGACTTGAAAAGAATGCTCCTCATACAGTACCTAAGGTTAGAACAGGGGGTAGGTCAGGTCATTCTGGTCATTCTTAGTGACAGATGGGTCCTCTTTGGCTAGGAGTTCTTTTTAATAAAAAGTTTAATTTTTTAAATACTTGTTTGATTTCCAGTGTGAGTGGGTGTGAGTGTGAGGTCATGCACACGTGTAGGTCAGATGATAACCTGTGGGATTGATTCTCTCTTTCTGCCATGTGGGTTCAGATCCTCACACTGGTGGCAGGTACTTATACTCACTAGGCCATCTCAGCCAGCTGGGTAGAGCTGGTAAGTTGGTTACTTGCTTCCCGGATTGGCTGCGTTTGAAGCCATCTGTGATACTTTAAAACCCCAGGTACCCAAGCCCCGCCTATGACAGAGTCTGTCTGCAATATCTAAGCCCCGCCTATGACAGAGTCTGTCTGTCTGCTACACTGTCTCAGCACTGGAGGTGGTGGAAGTATCCCAGGGGTTCTGAGGTGAATTTAGGGTTGAAAGCCACTGCCCTAACATTTTAGGAGTAGCATACTTAGTCAGGTTTCCATTGCAGTGATAAACAACATTAACAAAAGTGTTCTGGGTAGGATAGGGTTTATTTCACCTTACAGTGTCTAGTCCATCACTAAGGGAGTCAGGGCGGCAGAAACAGAAGCAGAGACCATGGAGAACCACTGCTTATCTGCTTGTACTTCCTTGGTTTGCCTTCTTATGTACCCCAATACCAACTTCCTTACACCCCACTACCACTTGACCAGGCTTGGTGTCACCTACAGTGGACTGGGCTATATCAGTCATCTGCCAAAAAAATGCCCCACAGGCCGACCTGACTGAGGCCATTTCTCAGTTGCTGTTCCCGTTCCTCAGATCACTCTAGCTTCAGTTGAGTGTCAAGACGGCACATAGACCCTGTTCTCATTTTTAATGGTGTCCAGTCTGCATTGTTCCAGTGTATTTCAAGGGCAGCAGGCAGCAGGTAAGGGTTCCCTCTCGAGCACGCATTGTGACAGCTGCTGCTGTTGCTGCTGCTAACTCCCCAAGCCTGGGCTCTTAACAGCTTCCTGTGAGATCTTGGCATAGAGTTGTGTGGGTGAGAGGTGGAGGAAGGAGGTAAGTGTGCCTGGCATGATTTGATGGCTCTCAGGAAGAGGAAGAGGAGAAAGAGGCAAGCCTCGGTGTTACCAGACCTGCTGCTACACAACCACTCTCCCTTCCTGCTCTTCATCTTTGCTGCTAATGTTGCATTTGGATGGCTATTTTAAGGAACATGGATGGTAGAGGACCTGTGCTCCTCAGGTCCCTTAGTGATCCTGCTCTGCCCCCTTTCTCCTCACTTAATGATTCATCCATCCCGCCACCCTCTTGCTGATTAGTGATCCTTTCTGCCCAGCCACTCTCCCGCCCTCCTTCCTTCATCTCTATCTCATTGTATAGCACAGGCTGACATCAGCCTTGAGTAATCCTCCTGCCTCAGCCTCCTGTTATTATAGTCCCGGGCTACCATGTTAGCTTTACTTGATGATTGTTAAGAGAGTGTATAACCCATGAGCTCACACTTCTCATTTCAGTCTTTGGTCTATCATCATTCCCCCAATATCCAGACACTAATCTAGGTAACATGGAATACTGGGTCTCAGTGTCTTAAGGACCTTAGACATAGTTTGTCTGCTTGCGCTCTCTCTCTCTCTCTCTCTCTCTCTCTGTCAAGATTTATTTATTTTATGTCTATGAGTACACTGATGCTCTCTTCAGATATTACAGATGGTTGTGAGCCACCATGTGGTAGCTGGAAGAGCACTCTGTGCTCTTAACTGCTGAGCCATCTCTCCAGCCCTTGTCTGCTTTCTCAAAGTAGCTTATGCTTCACCCACTCCCAATCTGAAAGCCTGCTGTGCTGATGTTACACAGCCCTCTGTGGTCTCCTGCTAATGTTTAGTTTATCTTGTGTTTGTTGTTCTGGGTGAAGTACAGGGTAGATGTTGGAAGCTGAAGTCAGCACTGTTGGGCTGCTAAGAAGCGTTGCCTTGGGTGTGCTGTTTGAGGAAGCAAAACGGCAGTGTTCAAAACACATTTGAATAAAACCGCTTTCTACAGCTAAAGACATGGCTCTGTCAGTAAAGTGTTTGCCTTCCAAGCGTGAAGACCCAAGTTTAATTCCCAGAATGTGTGTCCAAAGGGCTGGGTGTGGTAGCATATTTGGGACGGCCAGCCAGGCCTACTTAGGGAGATCCAGGCTCTTGAGAGACCTGTCTCAGAAAAGAAGACAGACTGCAGTGTCTGAGGAGTGTGACCCAGGAATGGCAGCCTTCTCCTGACTGGTCTTCATCTTGTGCATCTGGAAAATGTTAATATCTTCTGGAAACTATTTCCCAGTTTCATTGTCTTTATGTTGAAATGCAAAACTATATGGGTTCCTACACAGTGTATGTTTCAATTATGAAATATGAATTTGAAACTAAATGTTCTTTAGTTAAGAGGGATTTTGCAGCTTCTGTCATTGAATAGAAAGGGCATTTTGCTAACTGATGTTTCTTGTCTCCGCTTTAAAGACAGATTTTGTCATTCATAAAACCTGAATTGCTTCTCACTGAGTCATATCATGGCCAAATGCATTCTGTCTATGACAAGGACAGTGTAAAACTAAGGACCCCAGGTGGAGTGCCGGGAGATGACATCACCTCATTGTCTGTGGGAAGTGAATGACAATTCATGGCAATCCTGAAGGCACAGTGGAGTTTAGCTGGTTCTTTGGAAAGACGAGTTTTCCTGTAATATATTAAGTAGGACATGTTACCGTCGTCATTAGATAACATAAATTCAAGCATTTTGTTTTTAGGAATGCTGGGTTATTTGTAGTGGGTTAAGACTCACTTTTTAAAAGTAACCATATAACAACAGAAATATATTTTGTCATGTGGCTTTTTGCAAAGGCAGAGTGAACCACAGCCTACTGCTCCTCTCCAGGAGTGAGGAATGTTAGTATCTCCATGGAGCTAGGTTTTTCCTGTTAGAACCATAGCAACCGACTACCCTCACAAAAGGACTGGCCTCCCCAAACATGGAGCTCCCGCACAAACATTGACTTTCTTCAAGGCAGTAATATTAGAGCAAATCCCTTGTCTTTGCCAAACACAAGATTCATTGTGAGAAACTTCCAGCATCCTCAGTGGGCTAGGACCCCCTTCATTACAGATTCATTACAGCATCCTCAGTGGGCTAGGACCCCCCTTCATTACAGATTCAAGGATTCAGTCTCTGTCTTAAAATCTGACTTTCCATAAGCAAGGTTTGTAACAGAATTCTGTTACTTTTAGCATGCTTGTGAAGAACGACTTGTTTTTGTTGTTGAGGTTCTGTGGAGGTGCTTATTCTCGCTTGCCTTGCTCTGCAGGGATGCCCTGGGATTTCCTGGTGGTTGCAAATCTGTCTCAGGGTAGGAGGTACCACATTACCTTTCTTGGTCACCTCCTCCTTTGCTTTTATTTATGCTTATGGTTTTTCAAAATCTGGGCCATTGTAAACTGGTTTGGACTGACCAAGTTCTAGAGATTAGTGCTGGAAATTAAACTGCTACTTCTTATGAACCCCGCAAAAAGATGCAGGTTTGGGGTGGATCTTAGGAGCATGAGCAAATGGGGCAGCTTCCCATTGACTTGTGTCTTGCTTTTCTGTTTTCAGTCATAGCGTTGCTCCTCCTGCCCCCTGGTGTCTCTGTCTCTGTCTCCTCGCCGCCTCCCCCCCCCCCCCCCCCCCCCTATGGTTTTGTGTGTGTATATGTGTGTGTATTCGCACATTTGGCTGGTGTTCCCTCAAGACTGACAACTTTCCTAAGCCTATCTCAACTTCAAATACCAAAGAGATTTATTGTTTCAACTTTGTACACATCTATTTTGCTTTGTGTGATTTTTCTCAGTGGCATCAAGACTGCAACCATCTGGTGATGTGATTCGGGTGTTGGTCATCTCTTTTCCAGGAAGAGTTCACCCTCTTTACAGCCACATTAGCGCCCTCTTCTGGTCTGAGTGCCCTTGAGTGGATCTGCCTTTGACACCCCTGCTGAGCTTGTGTCACTTTTTGCACAGTGCCTCAAATATCCAAACCTCTGTAACTCTCCTGACCATAGGGCGAAGCTCAGCCCTCTTAGCCCAATAGTCAGCTCCTTTGGACGTGGTTTGTTCTCCATCCTTAGCTTGTCTGCACCCAGGGTTCTGCCTGCACTGTTGCTTTTACACGGATCTCTCTCTAATCCTCTTGGTGGTGATTTTTGACTTTTAAGTTCTTATGCTTCCTCAGCGCCACTCATTGAGCCGCCACTGTGGGAGCGTTTGTTTGTTTGGGGTTTTTTTTTTGTTGTTGTTGTTTACAACTTGCTTGTAGTATCTTTGAAGGAAATGATTTTGTAAATGATTTAATATGTATCCCCTGGGGATAAAGCATCCCGATCCCTGAAGCCAAGGCCAGGCTGGATTCTTCATTCGGGACAACCACTTTCCCAGCTCATTAGCCCAGAAGACCTCTTTGCTTGACTTCTGTGTCCCCTGCATGCAGTCTGCTTCTTTGGGTCTGATCCCTGTGCTCCATCCTACAATAAGGGTCACCTTCATTGCTGTGTGAAATCCCGTGCTGGTTCACTGTCAAGTAAATTATTTTGTTTGTTTTCCTTTTGTTTTTCCTTCAATTTAGGCTGCCCCAGATCTGGACTTTTAGGATGACTAATCATGACTAAAAGTTCTCTTGGGTCTGTGCTGAGCAATGAATGCTTGACCTGGGTTGGGTGTGCCCACGCCCAGATGTGGCAGACATTGTCAGTCACCTCGCTTTGGTCAGCTAGCCTTCCATGAAGTATTCGGATTGAACATTTACTGACCAGTCATATACAAGTATGCTTTGTACTGCTCCCACTTAAGCAGACTTTTGCACTCTCCTCTTTAATATAGTTCCAGATGCCTTATCCTTGGCGTTCTCTAATATCATCACTGAACATGGATGTTGCTTTCTATTTACCTTCCTTTTATTCCTTCAAAATTGTACCTGAAGTTTGGGTGGTCGTGTGGATTGACCTTGACATTCTTGGGGTATAAAGTACACTGAGCTTCATGCTACCGAACACTGATTTCTAAAAGAACTGTTTTCTCTTTTTCTAACAGTTGGATATTCTAAAAACCAAGCAGTCGCACAGAGTACAGGGTCTTACCTTTGCTTTTTGGATTCAGTAAGTAGCTCTCTGTTTTGTTTATAGTGACTTTGTATATATTTTCCAAATATTGATTGGGAATTTTAGTAGGGTTCTTAAAAATACATTTTTAAATATGTTGGGATGAATCTCAAAAGTCAAGTTTATTAGGTTGTTGCCAGCATCTAAGTAATAATAAATAACATCATATAAAATGTAAAAGAGGACCACAGGGGACATATAAATAAGCAAAATGCTAGCAAATATGATGCTTAAGGGATTAAGAAATGGAAATGGACCAGGTCATGACATTTCAGCTAGAGCAAACTTTGAAGCAGATTCATAGGCAAAGCTAAGGAGAGGACGGGTAGGTGACAGGGAGACTTATACACAAATTCAAATCAATCAAAGTTATGTCAAAGTAACTTGAACTTGTGACCAAACAAATTAAATTAGCAAAATACTTCCACAAAGCAAGTTAAGTATTTTCTTACTATTTTTTTTTTCAAGACAGGGTTCTCTGTGTAGCCCTGGCTGTTCTGATACTTGCTTTGTAGACCAGGCTGGCTTCAAACTCAAAGAGCTCCACCTACTCTTGCCCCCTGAGTGCTGGGATTAAAGGTGCGCACCACCACACCCGGCATCAACGAAGGGTTTTCAAATGTAGGTAGTACTTCAGACAGTGTGAATCAGCACCATGTTGACAGCATGAGTGTGCCTTATGCTGTGGCCTTGACTCCTAGTTTTCACCTCTTGGTATCTCAGGGAAAGATTTGTATGCAGATTCGCCTCAGGTTGTTTATTATGACAGAAATGAGAAGCCAGTTACTGTGTGCTGGCTGAGCACTGGTGAAGACCCCTGACAGACCTTCAGAGAATGGTCACATTTATGGGGATGCTCAGGAGTAGGACACTTGGTTGTGATGGGTGAACAGACTCTGTACAAACTGTGCTGTCTTTGAAAGTTCTCATAGAATAAAGCAAAGCAAACAGAGTCTGTCTTAGAAAATAGCTTTTATGTACCTAAATAACTTCATAGATTGGGCTCCTGGCTTCTTAGAAACATGCATACCAGGGCCCATGGAAATGGTAGCCATTGGCCTATGCAGCTGTTACAGTTTTGTTTGTTTCCAGGTACACGGAGGTGGGAGAATGCATAGATCAGGAGATGAAGCCTCCCTCCCATGCTAGGGACAAGAGGAGAACTGATCCACAGCATTGCCTTGGGAGGTCTGACATTTTCAAGTCAGTTCTGCATAATGTCATATTTACTGAATTTCAATAGCACATTTGTCAGTAACTTACTGAAGAGAGATGTGGCCAGCTGGATGAGGATGTGTGTCTGTCACATACCGTGTGTGATTTTCGAATCTGACCTATCCATTCTAGTGTGAGGTTATTTATCAAACAGCTTTGGTGTTAGCTATGTAGAACCCACTCAGCTCTAGGAACCAGCTGAGGAATGTCAGGCTTTGGCCCAGTGCAGGTTTCTGGCAGAATAGGCCGTCTGTGGGCTGTTGCTCTGGTGTGCTTAACCTAAGTTCTGGCTCCACCTTCAGGTGCTAGCTATTCCCCTAAGCTGGAAACAGAACAAGCTGTTCATGCAGAGATTATATATGACTGGCTTTGGAAGCTCATGAGACACATGGGAGTGGGAGACAGAACTGGGACCCGAGGCTTGTATCTCATTTCTGTCTCTTATAGCTAGCTCTCGGGAGGGAACTACAATATTTCTTGTGAGACTGTCTGCAAGACTTACCTTGTTTTAAAATAGAAGTTATAAAAGTCATACTGTGGTCTTAAAGTGGATCACAGTAAGCAAATCTCCCTCCATTAAGACAAGGTCCTATCACTTCAAGCTTCCACCACTTCCTTGCTATACTACACTGGGAACCTTTGGCACATGGGCAGTAGGGAGATACTTCCATTTTAAGATAGAGTGCCCAGAAAATGTCAGAGGCGATTTGAGGGGCTGCTGCTAAGGATGAGGCTGATCACCAACAACCAGACCAAGAGGAGAAGTGTACAGCCTTCAGCTCCAGCTGCCAGGGCTGGAAATTGGACCAATAAATCACACCTGCCTGGTGAAGCCTCTGTAAATCCCTATAAACAGAGGAGCTCAGAATCTTTCTGATGGAGACATGTGAAAGTCCCAGGGTGTATCCCACAGGAATAGAAAGCCCTATACTGAGTCCCTTGGGCCTCACTGAACCTGCCTTATCTGGCTGTCCACCTGAGTTCTTTACTGTATCCCTTCCAATCAACTGAAAATAGTTTATTCTTCCTTGAGTCCTGTGCAGCTATCAGATTACTCAGAAACTCCCCATTGGTAGCCAATAATATGGCATCGGAATTGGGCATGTTCTTGAAGGATATGAGCCCATAGCCAGGGATCCGTGCTACTCCAGATAGTATGAGTATTGCATTGGATGGGAAGTCCTAGCAGAGGTCTTCAGAGGTAACAGAGCTAAAGACAGAGCTCCATCATCCCCTTCAGGGTTCTTATGAGCAAACAGAGAGATGAAGTAGGACCACAAGTTGATGACTGCTTATAGTGAAAGGGGTAAGCCATAGCAATTGTGTGTCACCTCCAGTCTAACGTGATTCAGGGTTTACATGCTCTTGTCTAATGTGGTTCAGAGTTTACATGCTCTTGTCTAATGTGGTTCAGGGTTTACATGCTCTTGTCTAACGTGGTTCAGGGTTTACATGCTCTTGTCTAACGTGGTTCAGGGTTTACATGCTCTTGTCTGACGTGGTTCAGGGCTTACATGTTCTTGCTATATGGGAGTTTGGGGAATGTGCATAGTTTGAGAGGAAGGAAGGTGATACACAGGAGAGCTTCTGGTTTGGGAAATATTCACCTGCCCAGTACATTCTGCTTGGCCCACCGAATAGCAATGGATGGTCAGTGATTTGCTGTGCCTTCCAGTGGCATGTGATGGTTGTCTATGTGGTACGCTGACATTCTGTGGCTTCCATTTGTCACAAGAGTGACATCCTCAAGGACGGAACCACAGGCGTTGGAATTCAGCCAACAAGACCTTTGCAGAGACCACATGAGGAGGGGAACCAGGTGGACTCGACTTACTGTCTCCAGCTCCATGGTCAGAGCTTGACAGCACTGATGATAAGGGGAGAACACACATATCAGAGTTTTGTGCATTAAGAAGCCCTTTATCGTATGAGAAGCATTGGACACCGCTTCTCAGAACAGGCTCAGGAAGTGACTGGTTTGTACACTTATCCTTCATAGTTCCATTCACAGGGGTTAGGCCTAAACAGGATGTTTCTCCCTAAGTTTCCACATCTCATCCAAAAACCAAACACAGAAAGACCTAGAACAAGGTGACTGTAGTCTCTGTGGCAGGCACATTTTGCGATGGTCTTTGACATTTTCATGTTTAATGTTCCCCCAAGGCCTCTCTTCACCTGCCATTTTCAAGGGCACCTTCTTAGAGAGACTTGACTGGGTGTGCGTCAATCATTTATTCTTCCCAGGTCTCTTGACTAATTTTAAAATTATGTGTGTGTATGTGTGTGTGTGTGTGTGTGTGTGTGTGTGTACATACACTTTTGTGTTGCCCAAGCAGGCCACAAGAGCATGTTGGGTCCTAAGGAGCTGGAGTAACAGGTGGCTGTGATCTGTTTGATGTGTTGATGCTGGGAACTGAACTCCAGTTTTTAGAAAGGCAGGAAGACTCCTGACTATCTCTCTCCAGGCTCTCGATGCTCTTTCTGTGATGCTTCCGGTTCCTTTTCTCAGGCTGCCCCATCATTCCACAGTGATGAGTCCCTGTTTATAATCGTGGAGTTTCAGCCCCTGTGGTAATTTCATGCATTCCAGAAATGCCAGTGATAATGTTTCAAATCTACTTCTCACTGTGAAAAGAAAGCTCCAGGTAATATTCCTTGGCATGCGCCCTGAGATGAATGTACTCTGCTTTCATGGTTGATGCAGACAGTATCTGGCATTTAGTCTGTTAGCTCCTCTATTTTGCATCTCTAATGTCAGCTGACTCTGCTTAACCCGTCACAGTGAGCCTACCCACAGAGGGCGTAGGAGCCAGTGGGTCAATTTTGCTTCCATGAAAGGGAAAGGGATGATCTCAGAGGTGCAGTAACACTTCCTGGCTTGTTATCAAAGTTCTCCCTTACTCTCATTTACAAAGAAAGACTTTTTCATTCTCCAGTCTCTCAGCCGCTTTCTTCTCTTTCTGGTGGCCTCCAAAAACAAAGAGCTTGTTTGTATTATTAGTTTTCACACTCTGTAAGGGTTAGTACTTGCTTCTCTGTTCACTCTTTGATTGAATGTCTGTTTACCACATCTTCCTTAGTCTGGTCAATAAGTGTATAAATTCTTTTTGTTCTCTCTTTGCACTTATTGTAGTTGCTGACTCTAAATGGCAGAAGTGATAGAAGTCACACGTGAATATTCTTTAGGCTCTTGAGACCAATACGGAGCATTTTTGCTTTTTGCATAGATTCCTGAACTATAAAAATTGGAGTCTTGTTTAATTCTATGTGTACTACTAGTCAGAGCCCAGAGAGGGTGAACAGTAAGGCTGGGGGTGGAGAGTGGTGAAGGAGGAGGAAGAGGAGGTGTTCTCAGTCCACTAATAAAAATGCAAATCTCTCCCAGATCCACCTTCACAGACAGAAGTGTCAGGCCATTTTTCTGGGCAGCCTTTAGGTCAGTCAAGTTAACTCATAAAATTAATCATCACATGTTCACCCTTTGCCAACCTGACATGCATACACATCTCCTTCAGCAGCACTTGCTTGGGTCCAGCCAGAGTTAGGTACAGTTGTGATACACCATGCAACCATGCTGCTTATAACTGAACATATATGGTCTCTTCTGTGGGGAGCGGGCGTGGCTGCATGGGCCAAAGATAGCGCCCTGGCTCTGTGCTAAAACCCTGTAACCTTGCTTGTTTACCTCAGTCTCAATCATGCACACGTGTACCTTGTTCGAGAGGTTAGTGCAACATCTCGCGAGACCATCCTATCAGCCAATCCTGCAGCTGCCTTGGATGTGTGCGTCTATGATTGGGTGGTGTGAGGTGACGTGAGTGAATGGAAGAGGATAAGTGTGAACAGTCCCATAGAGTGAGAGAGATATATGATTGATTGATGATGATGAACAGACTGAAGACTGACTGAGAAGCTGGGGAAGCTGCAAGAAACCTCCTAATAAAGATAAGCAGCTGCAGCTGCTCTGAACCTGCTTTTTGGAGTTAATGTCGTTTATTCCAATCTCTGCTGGTCAGAGATTGGGCTCCAACATTTTGGTGCCAGAAACCCGGGAAAAACAAGAATGCATGTGACATTTTGGTGCCGAAAACTTGAGAAAAACAAGAACACAAGCAGGAACGAGAACTCAAGCTGGAACGAGAGCAGACTGAGAAAGCAAGCAGCAGTGGGTGCCGCTAGGAAGATGCTGAGAGCTGCAGCCACTGAAGGCAGAAATTGCCTGAGGGCCGGAGACAGCGGACAGAACCAGCACCAGTGAACAACCCTCTCCCAGAGCTCAGGACGGGGTCAGACTGGTCCACAGGCTCACAGGCAGTGAGGCCAAGGCTGGGTGCTCCAGGCTGGTAGTGGTGGCTCACACCAGTAGGATTTGCTGAAGGAGGCAGAGGCAGGAGGAGTCCTTGCTGTCAGAAGTCAGAAGACGCGAGAAGCAGTGAAAAGGTCCTCAGTAAGTAGCGGGAAAGATATTTTTAAAGATATTTTTAAACAAGTAAGTTTCCCAGTTGTTGGGACGAGAGTAAGGTTCCCAGGTCTTTGGGACGAGTAAAGCTCCCGGTTGTTGGGACAAGGGTAAGGTTCCCAGTTATAGGGACGAGCAAAAGTTCTCGGTAATTGAGACGAGTAATTGAGAAGGAGTAAGGTTCCCAGGACGAGCAAAAGTTCTCGGTAATTGAGACGAGTATTGAAAGTTTAGGCCTAACCAAAAAAAAAAAAAAAAACTGAAAAGGGAAGTACTTAAGATGGGGTCCACTACGTCAAAAATGAAAATAAAATGTGCTCTGAAGCAGCTACTAAAAAAAAGTGGAGTGAAGCTAAAACCCGAAACCCTCAATAGATTCCTGGAGACAGTGGAAGAAGAAATGAAGGAGATCATATCGCAGCACAGTGGACAGAGTGGCAAACAGAGAGGAAAAGAGTCTGAGGAGAGGGAAAGTGAAGAGGGCAGTTCAGATGAGACTCTAAGTTCCTCTGACAGTGAAGAGGAACTAACTTCTAGAGTATCAAAAAAAAGGCTAAGAAAAGACAGGCCTCCAGAACCATCTGCTCCACCATTAACTTTGCCACCCCCTTACTACAGGGAAGAATGTGGCAAGGGGCGCAGTAGGCATGCATCTGTATGGCGTAATATCCCTCCTGAGGCAGGTGCTTTCCCTGTGTTTCAGGACCAGCAGGGTCAGAGATACCATGAACCCTGGATTGGAAAGTTATTCAGAGACTTAAGGAGTCCGTATCAGCATATGGGGTACAAGCCTCATTTACTATTAGCCAAGTAGAGGCATTACAGAGACATTGTATGACTCCTTTTGATTGGATGAATCTCAGTAAGGCAGACCTGAAGGGAGGAGCCTATTTGAATTGGAAAGCAGCATATCTAGAATATGCCCTTTGAGCAGGCTGCTGCTAATGCTACTAATGGCCAGCCAGCCTGGAACATAGATATGCTTATGAAACACGGAAATTTCACAAATAACCAGATAGGTTATCCCGACCAAGTTTATGAACAGATTAACACCTGTGCTATAAAGGCCTGGAAGATGCTTTCTGGAACAGGAGACTTAGGAGCGAGCCTTTCTAAGGTGCTTCAAGGGGAAAAGGAGCACTTTTCTGATTACCTTGCCAGAATGGTTGAAACTGCAGGTAGAGTGTTTCCAGACGTGGATCAAGCCATGCCTCTTATTAAGCAATTAACTTACGAACAGGCCAATAAGCGTTGTAGGGATGCCATCTGACCTTATAAGAACAAGTCAGTAGATGTCTGGCTGAAGATATGCAGAGATATTATAGACACACCATTGACTAATGAAAGACTTGCCGCAGCTATCTTAGCAGGACAGAAAGGTCAGAGGAATAGAACTGGTTTTAAGAGTATTAGTGGGAGATGTTTCTCCTGTGGCCAATCTGGGCATATTAGAAAGGATTGTCCTAATCGCTTTCACGTTGCTGCGGCCCCTCTGGCTAGGCAACCTAAGCTTTGCCTGAGATGCAGAAAAGGAAATTATTGGGTTGGAGAATGCCAGTCTAAATGGGATGTGGATGGCCACCCTCTTGTGTCCATACAACCAGGTGCAAGGTCAAAAAACGGGCCACGGGGCCCTCTGCCCCAGGGCCCTCGAATATATGGAGCAGTGCAGAGACCTACTCAATGGCCCATAATGCAGCAGATCCCTCGATGTCCCCGTCTGAGGGTAACCCCAGAAGAGCTACCGCAGGAAGGGCAAGATTGGACATCTGTGCCACCACCAGACTCATATTAACACCAGATATGGGTGTACAAGTTATCACCTCTGATTTTAAGGGACCCCTTCCTGATAATACTGTGGGCCTACTTTTGGGCCACAGTTCAGCTACCTTAAAAGGGCTAACAGTGCATCCAGGGGTGATAGATTCAGATTATGTAGGAGTGGTAAAAATCATGGTTTCTCCCCCACCCCCACCCCCACCCCCACCCCCGAGGCATATATGCTATATCCTCAGGAGATAGAATTACACAGATAGTATTACTCCTCAGTTGTCATGCTAAGTATCCAACCAAGGGAAAAGGAGGATTTGGATCTACGGGGGTGGGGGGCTCAGGGAGGAAGCACATGCAAAGGAAATTAAAGAAGATTTGAGCCAGCAATGAATAAACCTTGTAGAAGGACAAGGTAGAAGTAAAAATGTGTTTTGTGTAAGGTATTGTCTGTCCTTGGCGTGCCAATCCGTTCATGTCTGTCATGTGAAGTCTGTGTTTTCGTTTTTTGTGGTTTGATTGTTCAATTCACTGGTTCACTAAAATTCTCCACTCAGACTCTGGTATACGTCAGCGAGAACAAACCCCAGTTCTCAGTATGGGGTCTGGCCAGCTCTGGCTGAAAACTAAGGGGCAAAGTTCCAACTGACAGAGGCAGAAGCAGATGCCTTCTTTAAAGACATCAATATTAAAAAAGATCTTAAAACATACTGCCAATGAACCAGTAAATAAGAAGAGTGAAAAACATAATAACAGGTGTTAGAAAAAACTCTTAGCGCAAGTCTGAATCTATAGCACAGCTGATAGCAAAGGCTCTGAAAATAAGTGTAGGAGCTTTTGGTAAACAACCAGAAGCCATAATTACCCCTCTATACACCCAAACAAATAGAAGTGTTAGCTGCTACTAATGATGAATGGGCAGTCGTGTGTACAAGTATGACAGGTGAATTTGATAATCATTACCCCTCTAGCCCTTGGATTCAGTTTTTAAAAATCCTGTGATTTTTTTTTTTTCCTAAGATCACAAGGCTGAAGCCGATTGCAGGTGCCGTTAATGTATTTACAAACGGATCTAAAGGAGGCATTGGAGTGATATATAGGGAAGGTTATCCCCCCCAAATTTCTTTTTCCACATGTACCAGCACAAGCTGCTGAGCTAAATGCAGTCTTGCAAGTGTTTCTAGAAATAGAAGAATCTTTTAATTTAATATCAGACAGTCAGTATGTGGTTCAAGCTGTACAGCGATTGGAAAATGTGGGTTTGATAAAAAAGTCATCTGCTGTTTTTGAACTATTAACTGCAATACAAAAGTGCATATGGGAGCGTAAAAACCCCTTTAGTATTGTTCATATCAAAGCTCACACAGGACTTCCAGGTCCATTGAAAGAGGGCAATGCTATTGCAGATAAATTTACCCAGACTGTATTTGCATTTCTTTTTTTTTTTAATTATTTTATTTTATTATACGTAAGTACACTGTAGCTGTCTTCAGACACTCCAGAAGAGGGAGCCAGATCGGATGGTTGTGAGCCACCATGTGGATGCTGGGATTTGAACTTATCACCTTTGGAAGAGCAGCCGGGTGCTCTTACCTGCTGAGCCATCTCACCAGCCCCTGTATTTGCATTTCTAACAAGCTCACTAGTGCAACTTGCCCAGGATTTTCATAATAAATTCCATGTTAATGCCATGACTCTTCGGCATAAGTTTGGAATTACAAGAGAACAGGCCCAAGAAATTGTCCTCCAATGTGGCCATTGTGTTTCATTGTTGCCACAATGGAGTATTGGAGTTAATCCTCGAGGGTTAAAACCCTTGATGATTTGGCAGATGGATGTGACACATGTCCCCGAGTTTGGAACTTTAAAGTATGTACATGTTTCCATTGATACCTGTTCTGGAGTAATTTTTGCATAAGCACATGCAGGAGAAAAAGCACAACATGTTATTTCTCATTGCCTCCAGGCTTTTGCAGCCTGGGGCCTTCCAAAGCAATATAAAACAGATAATGGTCCTGCTTATACTTCCAAAAAATTTATGAATTTTTGTCAAGCTATGGGTATACATGTACATCATGGATTACCTTACAATCCTCAGGGCCAAAGCATAGTAGAACGTGCCAATGCTAGCCTTAAACAAGCCTTAATTAAACAAAAAGGGGGAATAGGGGCACAATTTCAGTCCCCCAAAGATAAATTAAATCTAGTATTATTTATACTTAACTTTTAAAAATTGGGTTTGCATGGCTGTAGTGCTGCTGATAGGCACTGTCGCCACGTGCCCAGAGGGCTATCTCTGTGTTGTGGAAAGATGTCCTCTCAGGTCAATGGAAGGGCCCAGATCATGTATTGGTCTGGGCACGGGGAGCAGTGTGTGTCTTTCCACAGGATCAAGAAAATCCCATCTGGGTGCCTGAATGATTAGTTCCACAGTGGAGACCATTGCAACAACAAGATGGAAAGGATAACTTATCTACTGATGATGGTAATAAGTATGATTAGCTCCTAAGAAGTGGATTTTTGGGGTATTGTCCTACTTCTATTAGCCTTTAGTGTGGATGCTACAGTTTTAAAATCTTTGTAATTGTCATCCACAGTCATAGAAAAGGAATGTTGGTTTAATGTGTCTTTAAAAGGTAGTCATTGTTCTTCTATAGTGTTATCTTTTTTCTTGAAATATCTATGATAACTATTTGACCTTGAACCCATTTAAGTCATATGTTTGGGGTTTTGTATAATTTCTGTGCAGTCTCATAATCTCTCATATGCTGCTGAGGAATTGGAGTCCTGATTTCAACAAAGGGCATCGATCACCACCATGAATAACACCCGAGTCGACATTGCTAGAGTGCAGCAGTGGTCAGAGATGGCTCGTGGAACCTCCAGCACAATAAAGAACTGGGGCAGGATGACACTCTGGGCATTCCGTGTGATTGGTGTGTGTGTGTGTGGAGGAATGATTTGGTGAATGGTGTGTATATGAAGGCAAGCTAAAGCAGAGACCAACGTGTGCTGATATAAGCGATGACAGCTATAGAGACTGGAAGCTCACCCCAAATTTGGCTCAAAACGATGGACTGTTAATCAGAGACGGGTAAGATTCTGATGGAAACCCTACCAACCTATGCTGGACCGTTAATCAGTGATGGGTAAGATTCTGCAAGGGTCCCACCAACCTAAGGCAAGAGGCCTGTGCCATAAAAGCTGCATGGGTCTTGAGGACGGGTAAGGGGGAACCCCTTGTCAGGACAACCTAAGGCAGATGTGGTCTCCGGAGGTAGAGGAGGAAGTTCCAACCAGGACAACCTAAGGCAGATGCGGTCCCGGAGCTCTTATTTAAACAAAAAGGGGGAGATGTGGGGAGTAGGCGTGGCCACATGGGCCAAAGATGGCGCCCTGGCTCTGTGCTAAAGCCCTGTAACCTCGCTTGTTTACCTCAGTCTCAATCATGCACACGTGTACCTCGTTCGAGAGGTTAGTGCAACATCTCGCGAGACCATCCTATCAACCAATCCTGCAGCTGCCTTGGATGTGTGCGTCTATGATTGGGTGGTATGAGGTGACATGAGTGAATGGAAGAGGATAAGTGTGAACAGTCCCAGAGAGTGAGAGAGATAGATATATGATTGATTGATGATGATGAACAGACTGAAGACTGAGAAGCTGGGGAAGCTGCAAGAAACCTCCTAATAAAGAGAAGCAGCTGCAGCTGCTCTGAACCTGCTTTTTGGAGTTAATGTCGTTTATTCCAATCTCTGCTGGTCAGAGATTGGACTCCGACACTCTTCCCCAAAGAGTCATAGTCCTCAAGTGATGTTGAGTCTTCTGGTGTCCCAAAACTGTTGTGAGAGGAATAAGAGAGGGGAGAAAACAAAGGTGTTTACCTGGTGTGTTAAACAGTAACAGGTTAACGAGGAAATGCATTTTAACTTTGATACCCTCATTTCTGTAATTGTTCACATGATCATAGCGATTATAACTACTCCCGAGGTCTACTCAATGGTAAACGCAGTCACAGTTGCTCAGATCAGCAAATCCAGGACAGAAGAACAGACACAGGATCCTGTCACATACTTAAATACAAACCCTAGGAGGGCGGCATGGTCTAAAGGCCCAAACTGAGGTCGTTGTGAGCAGAAGGTAGTCGGAAGCAAGCGGAGGTGTGACGTGTTGGTAGCGGGCACTTCTGTAAGCAGCATTGTGGCAGATGCTTGTACTGTAGGCAGTGGGCACTTCTTTAAGCAACATTGTGGCGGATGCTTGTACTGTTGGCAGCGGGCACTTCTGTACTTCTTTCTGCCTCCATTTCATGATTTTCTATCATGATTCTTCACCTCAGTGGAGTTGGTTCTTTATTGGGAAGGTGACTCACACATTTATTCTGGAAAAAGGTCTGAGCCATTCATCGTGTACCTAGATGGTGTTTTTGTAGTTTCTTACTGGCTTTAATCACAAAGCCTGGTATACTGAGAGACTCTAAGAAATCTCCCGCACTCCACTCTTCCTGGTTCCCTTGTAGAGCAGCCATCTGTTTTCACTAGTGTTCTGGGCATTCAACACAACTCCTTTACTTATCTGTTTATCTTTGAGCACAGGGAGTCCAAAGTGGCAGGTGGTCCCTTAACTTAGAAGTATTTCCTCTGTCACCTACTCACTCCCACACCCCTTAAAAATTTAAATCTTTGTCGATTATTCATCCACTGAAAATGCCTTATTTTACTAGGGAATGAAACATTGCTACAGATAAATTCACAAAACCATGTTGTGGAGCATATATAAGGAGCTGCCTGTTGTCAACACATCAAGGATTTGCCACGATGCCGCTTCCAGAAACTTCCTGCTCACAGGGAGGGACCTCAGTTGGGCCTTCAGGACCACACTGCCCTCACTTCTCTCTATTGTTTTCACTATGTGTGCATTTATTAAGTAATATGGTAAATTTTACTAAGGTTTGAACTTAAGTATGCAATGGGATCCTGTGTCTGTTCTTCTGTCCTGGATTTGCTGATCTGAGCAGCTGTGACTGGGTTCACTTTGAGAGCAGTAATGTGTATAGTTTGTTTCTCCATGTGATACTTATCAATCTGGATGTTCCATGTGTGGAAAGTGCAGTTCGAATCTCGCTTGGGTAGAGGACCTTTTCTACACAGATGGTAAAATCCCTAAGTCTTAGGGAGTCTGTACCTCTAGCTTTACTGTATGATGCCAGAACACCTCTGAGAACAACTATAAAACTTCACACAGGCACATGAAGGTCCCCTTGTTCTTCATCCAAACCACGCTTGGATTGCCAGAATTTTCGTTTTTCTCATTAATCACATAATTGCTTTCCCTTGATGACGAAAGAGAGCCCTGGTTTATGGGTATCTGAACTGACTGCTCACCTTGTTTGCTGTTGTGTTCTTAGACTATGTCCCTGTTCTAACTGTGCTCGAGCTGCTTCACATGTATCTAAAATGTGCTCTTTCTACAGGATGATGTTATGATGCCGCAGAGAGTGAGGCTGCAGTATGAAGCTGCCGTCCAGCACCCGATGAGTGTGAGTACGCCTGTCCTGTGTTGTCACCCCCTTAATGAAATGCCAGTTTGAGTTGTTGTTGTTGTTTGTATTTTTTGAGGCAGGGTTCTCTGTGTAGCTTTAGCTGTCCTACAACTTGATCTGTAGATCAGGCTGGGTTCACACTCACAGAGATCTGCCTGCCTCTGCCTCTGGAGTACTAGGATTAAAGGCGTAGGCCATCACCACTGGCACCAATAATTTTTAAAAATGGAGATATTCTTTGGGATTCGAAAGAATCTGTTTACAGTCAACTAGTCAAATCGGGGAGATTTGTAGCCACCATGTTGTGAGCCCTTAAGAATGACTCCCTTGGGAGAGGAACATGCTTCTGGTTAATGGCAACAGGAGTAGGGACTGGAGCTACAGCTTCACCTGCCGCCTGAGGTGTTCTTTGAGGAACTTCACTAAGTGAGATTAGAACTCTTAACTTCACCAAAAAATAGAATTTCTGGATAAGTTATTATGGAGTAGAATTGGAGTTTATTAAGACAAATTTTAACATAGATTTAAGCAGGGCACCAATAGACAAGTATTTAGGAAAAGATACTATACCCCAAGTGTAGACATAGATCTAAGAGAGTCACTCAACGGTCTTATCAATAGCTACATATAGAACTTTTCGAGCCAGTAAGGCTGAGGCTCTCCACACACTGTTTCTTTCCTTTCTTTGTTTCTTTTTGTAAATGAGATTGGAGAATACTTTCTGAGGGGTATTGGATGGGATTAAAGGCTGATAAGGAAAACCATAGTCAGAAGAGTTAAAGGCCGATAAGGAAAAACGTGGTCATAAGAGTTGAAGCTTGCTGTACTCTTATTAGCTTACAGGGTGTCAAAGTTTACACTCTTGAGAGATTTTCAAAAAACTTGATGTTTTACAGCTGGAAAAGGAGCAGGCCAAGTGCAGGCCAGTTGTACATGCTCAGGCCGTAAGCATGCTATCACTCTTATTTGAAATAGCTCGGTAAAAAAAGCAAATTTTCCCTATGTAGTCAACCTTTACAGCTGACTTTTATCAACTATACTGGAATTCTTGGCTCTTGGTTGGAGAACGACTTCAAGCAAACTCCTTCCTAGGTAAAGGGCTCCTTTCTCTTTCTGTGTCCCCTGCCTTTCTGTCCTGTTACATTCACCATTTTGGAAAGCATCTATCACTTTGAAACAGATAGAAAGGTCTCTCTCTCGCTCTCCCCCTCCCTCCTCCCCTCTTGCTTGCTTTATGATGCTGTGATATCCTTTTCCCATGTAGCCATTCATCCAGGACAGGTTGCTGCTTCTTACCAGGGCAATTGACTCCGTATGAGATCAAGTTGGACTACACTGGTTCTGATGAGCAAATTATTCAAAGGAAAAAACGCTCATCATAAAATGCTTTTAGGCATTCAGTTAAACCTCCTGTGATCAGGACAAATGGTTATCCTCTAACTTCACTGTTCTGTGAGCCCCAAGTGTAGCTCATATACTAGTCTCTTTTACAAACTTGGTGCCTTTTACTTATTTCTCTCCTTCTCTTCCCTTTGATTCCTTGGATGACTCCCTGGCACTGGTGTATATTGTCACAGCCCTCAGAACCACCTCTACTTACTCTGCCTGTCCCAGCAGTCATGCCCTTCTGAAATCAAGGCAGAGCTGGTCTCTGCCCCAGCTGAAAACAGGTACCTGAAGCTGGTGCCCATGTTTTCATGTAAGATGCTGTGTGTTTACTCAGAAATGAGAGTTCCCAGTTTACTTTAATATTATATACACTGGAAACTTGTAAAGAATTTTATTAACAAGTATTGACATTTAAGAGTCATATTCTGTTCAGATATTTTAATTTCCACCCCAAACTGAAACTAAACAGATTGGCTACATTAACAAACTTAATTTTGCAGAGATTTTGTGTGTGTGTGTGTGTGTGTGTGTGTGTGTGTGTGTGTGTGTGTATGAGAGAGAGAGAGAGAGAGAGAGAGAGACATTCATTGAAATGAACTCTGATATTTAGAGATGTTCAGAAATTTAAAACATAAAACCATTTTTTCTAACAGTGAAATCAACCTTGTTTTGCGTTTTTATACTGCTTCAGGTTCTAGATTATGACTTATCTTGCTCAACCTCATTGAAATCTTAGATACTCTGTCCAGTCTTCGGTAGAACCTTGTGCTGTATTTTCCTCCCAGCTTTAGAGTTGGGTGGAGTACCCCTGTCCTTTCTTTTTCTCTTCCTGACTCAGCATGTCAGGACCAATTGGCTCTGTAACACAAAATTAGCCTGAGAAGAAGCAGTTACTATGATTTTGGGGTTAAAATCATGGCTTACAAAGTCCCAATCTGCTGGTTGGTGGCTATGTTGATTATTATTGTTTAGTTTGTTCAGAAGGAATGAAATGAATGTTGGCAGTGTGTTCCTACCCTGTTGTTACTTCTAAGCCATTTACAAGAAAACCACTTGGGAAGGGAAGACCTCTGATGGCAACTGCTATAATGCATTCCATTGAATCATTGCAGAATTGTTGGATTTTTATGCTTTGGGCATTATTAGCAGCTCTAAATGTGATTTTATTGTTTTATTCCTGTCATCTGTCTCCTGAACCTTTGCAGCCTAAATCAGTTCTGGAACTGAGAAGTTACTGTAAGAAACCTCATGTTGGTTCTACAGTATCCTTCAGTGTCCACAGGTGTCTTCCCATTAGATTCATGAGCAGAGCTATAGGAGAAAGAGTGGTCATTAGTGCAGCTTCAAGGATACCAAAGGTAAAGGCAGGAAAATAATATCCCACGTGTGTGGCCTGCTCCAAACAAACATGGTGGTGAGTGGCTTCCATACACATAAACACTAGATCTCTAACAGTTCTTTTCAGAATCCTTGTACGTAGAATTGTGGGTATCTGCGGTCAGTGTCAGGAGTGTCCTGTGGGTCCCCCAAATCAAGCTCAGCTGGAGAAACAGACATAAGAACATGAGTCACAAGCTCCAAGTGTATGAGTTGAGGAGCCACCAACCTCTGCTCCTAGAATCTCTCTACAGAGTACAATTTCTCATTGTGTCACAGTTCAGGAAGGGGTTTCAGCTGTCCTGTTACTTCCTATCCTTTCAGGTCCACACCCTTGAACGCTTACTGAGTGAGACAGGAGGTTCCCTACAGCTATAGTCTTATTAACCCTCATTTATTGTGTGAGGTGGAAGTGTCACCCCTAGCTAAATGGCCTTACTGACTTTAATCTACTTGTGAGGTGAGAGGTCACCCTTAAGTAAAGTCTTACCAATCTTTTTCTACCCCGGGATGCTAGTGCTTCATCTTTATGTAGAGCCTCACTGACCTTCAGCCTTTTTGTAAGGCAGGAACCACATCCAAAGAACAGTCTCACCAAACCTTCTCTGCCTAGTAAACTGAAAGCTTTACTCCTAGGTATAGCAGTCGAGCCACTTAGCCCATCTAGCGAAGCAGGAGCTTCATTTCTGGGTAAAGTCTCACCTACTCTTGTCACACAGTATGAGTACGGCGAGAGCCCCTAAGCAGACTTTTCACTGACCTTTTTCTACCAGTGATGGAAGAATTTCAACCCAACTACCGTTTCACAGATTCCTGTTCCTTGTGTGAAGCCTAAACTTCAACCCAAGCACACCGTCACCAAGTGTGTTAGTCAGTTTTCCGTCGTCATGACTATGGCCTCCGCCACTTAAGGCAGAAAAGCAAATGTTGGCTTACGCTTATAGAGGGAACACGATATGGAAGCATAGCCATAGACCTCATGTGCACCTGGCATCCTGCTCACTCTTGCCCTTGATGCCAGGGACTTTTGCTTAAATCAGCCCCCAAATCCATGGATTTCATACATACTTACAAAGCCTTAAAATATATTTGTTGTTTTCTACAGATCATAGGATGCCAAGTGAGGAGAGACCCCCCAGATTCTACAGAGCGATACACACGTTGGATCAACCAGTTGACATCTGATCAGCTGCTGACACAGGTAACAATCACTGAGTTTGTGACCTTTTATAGACTCAACTGCTTCTGGTTAGAGCCTCCTCAGACCATGTCCAACTTCTTGGCACATTCTGTCAGGGTGGGGTCTTTGTATCTTCACTCATCTATATGCTCTTGAATAGACAGTGTCTTGTTGGGGCATACCTATGTAGTTTTGAGCTTTGATGGGTCAGGTCAGTATTGGACATTGTTTTAGGTATTGTACTCAGAATCCAGCCCTGGCTGCCTGGAACTTGCCACATAGACCAGGCAATCCTCAAAATCACAGAGATCACCTGTCTCTGCCTTCTGAGTTCTGAGCCTGAATATGTGTACTACCACTCACACCATAATAATTATAAAATAGAGGGTCTGTGCCTGTCAGTGTTGGTTGTGTGTGAATGTATATTCAGACCTTTTCTCAGTATTCAAATATTCACAAAACATTTACCAGGAATATATTGGAGGACATCTCATAAAATTGGAAACCTAGTTAGGATGAAGGAGGATATAAGATTCAGGTGACAGTGGTTTAGTTCTAGCAGACCTTCAAAGAAGACCTAATTCCAATACTCCTTAAACTATTCCACAAAATAGAAACAGAAGGTACTCTGCCCAATTAGTACTATGAAGCCACAATTACTCTGATACCTAAACCTCATAAAGACCCAACAAAGGAAGAGAACTGCAGACCAATTTCCCTTATGAATATTGATGCAAAAATACTCAATAAAATTCTCGCAAACTGAATCCAAGAACACATCAAAACGATCATCCATCATGATCAAATAGGCTTCATCCCAGGGACGCAGGGATGGTTCAATATACAGAAATCCATCAACGTAATCTACTATATAAAGAAACTCAAAGACAAAAACCACATGATATCTCCTTAGATGCTAGAAAGTGTTTGACAATATCCAACACCCGTTCATGATAAAAGTCTTGGAAAGATCAGGAATTCAAGGCCCATACCTAAACATTTTAAAAGCAATATATAGCAAACAAGTAGCCAACATCAAACTAAATGAAGAGAAACTTGAAGCAATCTCACTAAAATCAGGGACTAGACAAGGCTGCCCACTATCTCCCTACCTATTCAATATAGTACTTGAAGTCCTAGCCAGAGCAATTAGACAACAAAAGGAGATCAAAGGGATACAAATTGGAAAGGAAGAAGTCAAAATATCACTATTTGTAGATGATATGATAGTATACATAAGTGACCCCAGAAATTTCACCAGAGAACTCCCAAACCTGATAAACAACTTCAGTGAAGTAGCTGGATATAAAATTAACTCAAATCAATGGCCTTTCTCTACACAAAGGAAAAACAGGCTGAGAAAGAAATTAGGGAAACAACCGGGCATGGTGGCGCACGCCTTTAATCCCAGCACTCAGGAGGCAGAGGCAGGTGGATTTCTGAGTTCGAGGCCAGCCTGGTCTACAAAGTGAGTTCCAGGACAGCCAGGGCTATACAGAGAAACCCTGTCTCGAAAAACCAAAAAAAAAAAAAAAAAAAAGAAATTAGGGAAACAACACCCTTCACAATAGTCACAAATAATATAAATTACCTTGGTGTGACTCTGACTAAGCAAGTAAAAGATCTGTATGATAAGAACTTCAAGTCTCTGAAGAAAGAAATCGAAGAAGACCTCAGAAGATGGAGAGATCTCCCATACTCATGGATTGGCAGGATTAATATAGTGAAAATGGCTATCTTGCTGAAAGCAATCTACCAATTCAATGCAATCCCCATCAAAATCCCAACTCAATTCTTCACAGAGTTAGAAAGGGCAATTTGAAAATTCATCTGGAATAACAAAAAACCTAGGATAGCAAAAACTATTCTCAACAATAAAAGAACCTCTGGTTGAATCACCATGCTGACCTCAAGCTGTACTACAGAGCAATTGTGATAAAAACTGCATGGTACTGGTACAATGACAGACAGGTAGATCAGTCAAATAGAATTGAAGATGCAGAAATGAACCCACATCGTCACTTGATCTTTGACAAAAGAGCTAAAACCATCCAGTTGAAAAAAGGAAGCATTTTCAACAAATGGTGCTGCTTCAACTGGCAGTTAACATGCAGAAGAATTCAAATTGATCCATTCTTATCTCCTTGTACAAAACTCAAGTCTAAGTGGATCAAGGAATTCCACATAAAACCAGAGACACTGAAACTTATAGAGGAGAAGGTGAGGAAGAGCCTTGAAGATATGGGCACAGGGGAAAAATTCCTGAACAGAACACCAATGGCTTGTGCTATAAGATCAAGAATCGACAAATGGGACCTCATAAAATTGCAAAGCTTCTGTAAGGCAAAGAACACTGTCAATAAGACAAAAAGGTAAACAACAGATTGGAAAAAGATATTTACCAAACCTACATCTGATAGAGGTCTAATATTCCAATATATACAAAGAACTCAGTTAGACTCTAGAAAACCAAATAACCCTATTAAAAAATGGAGTACAAAGCTAAACAAAGAATTCTCAACTGAGGAATACTGAATAGCTAAGAAGCACCTAAAAAATGTTCAACATCTTTAATCATCAGGGAAATGCAAATCAAAACAACCCTGAGATTCCACCTCATAGCAGTCAGAATGGCTAAGATAAAAAACTCAGGTGATGGCAGATGCTGGCGAGGATGTGAAGAAAGAGGAACACTCTTCCATTGCTGGTGGCATTGCAAGCTGGTACAACCATTCTGGAAATCAGTCTGGCAGTTCCTCAGAAAATTGGACATAGTACTACCTGTAGATCCAGCAATACCTCTCCTGGGCATATACCCAGAAGATGCTCCAACTTGTAATAAGGACACATGCTCCATTATGTTTATAGCAGCCTTATTTATAGTAGCTAGAACCTGGAAAGAACCCAGATGTCCCTCAACAAAGGAATGGATATAGAAAATGTGGTACATTTACACAGTGGAGTACTACGCAGCTACTAAAAACAATGAATTTAAGAAATTCTTAGACAAATGGATGGATCTGGAGGATATCATCTTGAGTGAGGTAACCCAATCACAAAAGAACACACATGATATGCACTCACTGATAAATGGATATTAGCCCAGAACTCAGAATCCTTTTTAGAAGGGGGAACAAAATACCTATGGAAGGAGTTACAGAGACAAAATTCAGAGCAGAGACTGAAGGAATGACCATCCAGAGACTGCCCCACCTGGGGATCCATCCCACCAAACCCAGACACTATTGTGGATGCCAACAAGAGCTTGCTGACAGGAGCCTGATAAAGCTGTTTTCTGAGAGGCTCTGCCAGTGCCTGACAAATACAGAAGTGTATGCTCACAGTCATCTATTGGACAGAACACAGGGTCCCCAATGAAGGAGCTAGAGAAAGTACTCAAGGAGCTGAAGGGGTTTCCAGCCTCATAGGGGGAACAATATGAACTAACCAGTAGCTCCCTGGGACTAAACCACCAATCAAAACACATGGTGGGACTCATGGTTCTAGCTGCATATGTAGCAGAGGATGGCCTCATCGGTCATCAATGAGAGAAGAGGCCCTTGGTCCTGTGAAGGCTCTATGCCCCAGTATAGGGGAATGCCAGGGCCAGAAATGGGAGTCGGTGGGTTGGAGAGCAGGGGGAGGGGAAAGGGGATTTTTGGAGGGGAAACTAGGAAAGGGGATAACATTAGAAATGTAAATAAAGAAAATGTCTAATAAAACATTAAAAAAAAAAAAAAGATTCAGGTTGACAGGTCCACGTCCTGAAGAGCTATAAAGGAGACCCCAAGAGATAGAAGGAGCTCAGTCTCCCATACCAGAGTTCTGGGAGACTACATTTCTCGTTTGGTCAGAACCTTTTTATTCATGACTAGTTTTTGTTTGGTTTTGGTTTTGGTTTTTGGTTTTTGGAGACAGGGTTTCTCTGGATAGCCCCGGCTGTCCTGGAACTCACTTTGTAGACCAGGCTGGCCTCGAACTCAGAAATCCGCCTGCCTCTGCCTCCCTCCAGAGTGCTGGGATTAAAGGCGTGCGCCACCACGCCTGGCTTCATCACTAGTTTCATAACTAGTTTTAAAAGACTTTTTTTGTAAGCCAGGAAATATGTTAGTCTGCTCTGTTCACATAGATGAATGGACAGTAATAAGTTTAAATTTTTGAACTAAGCCACCCATATGTGGAATCTTCATGAGCTGGAGAAACCCAATTCTTTGGAAATCTTTTCCTATGCTCATGTTGACCTCTGTAGTACAGTGACCCTGTCCTTGGAACTGAGCGTATTGGCATGATATTCATGTGTATAATGACATCCCAAGACACAAGGCACTCACAGAGGACTAAAACATGGCAGCCTGACCGTATTGAAGCCACTGTCAGTTTGTCTAACATTTAAAACTGCTTGTGCATGGGCTGCCAGCGTCTCTGCTCTCTTTCCTTGCTCAGTGTGACTTGGTGACTGAGTCTGAGCTCTAGTTGGAGTAAACAGGGACCCACATGTCCGAGTGAGCAGCTCTCTCTGGAACCACAAACTTTCCTGGATCCTGTCGGTCAGACTGAGATTTTAAGACCTGACTGAAACCTTACTACATAGTTTTGAGTTCATCTGATAGTGAGATCTGGAATCTCAGTACCTACAAGGGTAGTGATAGTGTCTATCGGGTCATCCATATTTCAGCAGCTGTCAGAACTGAGCAGAACTGATCAGGTCTTTGGGGCTCAGGCAGACTCCATGTCATACCTGGGCCACGTCTTATCCAAGTCTGTCTCCTTCTGGCTCCTGCAAGTGTGAGTTTCCAGACATCAGTTCAGGCCTACTTTCAGTTCTCAGGTACACACCTACATGATGGAATTGCCAGCTCATACTGTAATTCTATTTTTAATCTTTTTGAGGAACTGTTGAACTGTTTTTCTGCTGTACCAGCAGTTGGGGGGAGGGGTCTTTGATTTCTCCACAGCTTTTATCATCATCTGATTGGGGGGAGGGCTTTGATAGCACTATCCTGCTGGGGATAAGATGACTCTCACAGGGGTTTAACTTGCATTTCTCTGGTGCCAAGCTAAACTGAGCAGCTGTTGATGTGTTGAGCTCACTGTGTCTTCTGTGGAGAAATGCCTGATCACATCTTTTGCCCTTTTTAATTGGAGCTGTTAGGGTTTCGTTGTGGATTGGTAGGAACTTTTTCAACATTTGGACCAGTCTCCTATGCTGAGGGTTGTCTTTTCAGACTGACTATATGTAGTCTTTGATGCAGAAGCCTCTTAACTTGGAGAGTGTGCTTCTGTGTGTAGTGTGTGTGTCTCTGTGTGTGTGTGTGTGTGTGTGTGTGTGTGTCTTCACGCACACAAAAATGTGTTACAAACTTTTTGATCACTGCATCTCAAAGGTCTGCCTGTGCTAGGGAACATGGAAGTCCCTTCCTGGTTATTGTGATCCCTTGTGGTCAGCAGAGCTGTCCAGGTGTGTCAGGACCCTGAGAAAGGCACCACAATTCTGTTGTGTCCTGTAGGTGTCTTTCTTTGGAGCCTTGTGAGATCCTCAGGTACCCAGGCCAGGTATCCCATTGCCTTCCTTGGGGACTGGAGAATGTGGGCAGCCTTTGCACTGAGGATTCGAGCAATGCTGGCCTGTGTCCACTATTCTCCCCTTGTCCCCAAAGTAGCAAAGGTAGAAAAGAGGTTATGAAGTGACCAGGTGCCCAACACCCACCTCTTGCTCACCAGCATCCTCCAGAGCTTCCAAAGGTTGGGTTTCTGCTAGGGCAACTCTGAGCTTCTCATAGTGAGTCATAGGCCTAATAACATCTGTCTCTTGAGGGAAATCATGATCCTGAGTCAGTTGTCAAGGACTCTGGTCCTCTCAAGCTTTCTTGCTCAGGTAGGCTTGCTGTAGTAGTAAGAGGGAATGATCAGACAGGGCTGTTTTATATCCCGTTAGGGTCGGAGGTAAAGGGAGATATGTATGCTCAGAGTGAATCACCTGCTGCCCTTTTGGGGACCCAGCTTACTGCCCACTGCCATTTTACACCATGACAGGTGAAACCATAGGATTAAACTCAGAATAAATAAATGGCAGTTTTACAGGATGATAAAACCAATAATGAGCAAGTTCCTAAAACATTTAAAGCCTTATAAGTACTGTCTTGTCAGAAACCAAACCTTAAATCCTCCAAGCAGAAACAAGTTCTCGGGTTAGCACTTACCTGAAGGGACTGAGTCATTGGAGCTGCCCACTTAACCAGGATAAATAAATCTCTAGGACTCTGTTGATTGCTCTGACTTGGTGCATCCAAGTGCACCTCCCTTCAGCTGTTCAGTGCATGTGTTCACATGTGGTCAGTCTGTACCTCCTGACGTGTGTGTGTGTGTGTGTGTGTGTGTGTTTGAAGTATATGTGGTGTTTGCTTACGTTTTTGTGTGGTCAGGAATATGTGTGCATAATTTTACAGACTGATGTACTACTGTGATCAACTTCATCCAGCCTGGACCAAGTTCAACATCCCTTCAAGTTAAGAGCCACAAAGAAGCTAGGAGCAGAAGGAACACATCTCAATGTAGTAAAGGCTGTGTGTCATAGATACTGAGTGGGCAAAACTGAAAAAAAAATGTGTAAAATTAATGGTGAAGCAAAAGTATCCACTGTATTCTTTTTCAGTGAAGTGCTTGAAAGTCTAATGAGTAGTAAAGCAAGAGAAAGAAAAGGGATGTAAATAAGTAATGAAGAAGTCAGGTTGGTTATTCCTGTTTGTACCCAATATTATCCCATTCTGAAAAGACATCCCCAAAACACTCAGGACACCAAACCATGGTAAATGTGATGGTTTGTATGTGCTCAGGGAGTGGCATTATTAGGAGGTGTAGCCTTATTGGAGTAGGTGTGTCACTGTGGGTGTGGGCTTTAAGACCCTCATCCTAGCTGCCTGGAAGCCAGTATTCTGCTAGCAGCCTTCAGATGGAGATGCAGACAGTAAGTCACTGTGTTAAGAAGTGGGCGCAGGAGCTGGAGAGTTGGCACAGGGGTCAAACACACTTGTTCTTGCAGAGGACCCAGGTTTAATTCCCAGTTACTGTCCATCCGATGCACTCTTCCGACCCCTGTGGATAGGAGGCATGAACATGGTGCACATACACAGGCAAAATATTCACATGCATAAAATAATTTTTTTTTTTAAAAAAGTAGAGCTGGGTGTGGTAGTGCACACCTTTTGTCCCAGCACGTTGGTGGCAGAGGCAAGTGGATCTTTGTGAATTCGAGACGAGCCTGGTCTACATAGTGAGGACAGCCAAAGCTAAATAATGAGACCCTGTCTCAAAAAAAAAAAAAAAAAAGGCAAAAAGTAGAGGTTGGAGGTGGAGGGAGGAAGCAAAATAAAGAGACAGGGGCTGTTGTCTGTAAAGGACAGTTACAGATTGAATCCAGAAGTCTGAAGGTGGATGCTTTGGGGGTTCTAGTGTCTGTGGCTCAGTTTTGGAGCACATAGACCTACCTTGTTTAAGCATCCCAACATGTGGCATCTCAGTGTGGGTGGAGGTTACTACCAGGTACTTAAGCCTGATCAGAACCTGGAAGAAATACCTTCTTCTTCCAACATGACTGTTAGGGACTAGAGATGACCAAATAGGACCTGATTCTGAAGGCACTGAGGGAAGAAGGCTTTTATAGCAACAATGCTGGCATGACAAACTTAATTCTCTTCCTTTTTGGCAGGGAGGAACGGATGGAAAAAAAATGACATCTTTGTCTCAAACAAAAAAGACAATATACCTCCTTTTTTTTATTTTATTTTTTTGACATCCATTTCTTTGGAACAAAGCTGGAGGTTATCATTCCAGCAGGGTCTGAAGCAGCCATCAGAGAGGTGGGAACTTGACTAGTGAAGAAGATCTCTGTATTATGAGATGTGGCGTGGTGGTGTGGGGGTTTGAATAAAAATGCCCTCCATACATCAATAAGGAGTGGCACTTTTGAGAGTTGTGGCCTTTTTGGAGTAGGTGTGGTTTTGTTAGAGGAAGCAGGTCACTAGTGGGTGGGCTTTGAGGTATCAGAAGATCAAAGCCAAGCCTAGTGGCTCACAATGACATCCTGCTGCCTGCTGATCTGGATGTAGAAGTCTTAGCTCCTTCTCCAGCCCCATGTCTGCCTGCACACTGCCATGATTCCTGCCAGGATGATAATGGATTAAACCTCCGAAACTGTAAGCCAGCCCCATTTTTTTCTTTATGAGAGGTGCCATGGTCCTGGTGTCTCTTCACAGTAATAGAAACCCTAACTAGGACAGGTGGTGACTGCTGATCTCAGGCCTGCTTAGCCACCATAGCCTGGAACCTAGCCACCTTCACCACTCAAGCTGACACCAGCACTACAGACAGTTGTTTGAGGGTTGTGATGGTGAGGTGGTCACCATGCCAGAAGACATTCCTAGACCCTTGCTGCTGTGCTGGGGAGGTAGCAGAAAAATGGAATATTAGCAGGGCGGTATAGGCATATCTTCGTTGCAAGGACTGTGGCCTTCTCCTCCATCCAGGGCAGTCCTGTCTTACAGATATCCCAGTCCCCTCACTGCGGGCTCCTTTGAGCTGACTTTCACTTATTTATTTTGAGGTAGAGCACCATGTAGCCCAGGTTGGCCTTAAACCCCTGACCTAGCAGTAGCCTCCTCAGTGCTGAGATTACAAAGGTGTGGTTTTAAAACTGTTTAAACATTGATTTGATTGATGGATTGATGGATTCTGTGTGTGTGCATGCTCCTGCCGTTATCCACATGTGGAGGTCAAAGGACAGTTTGGGAGAGACTGTTTTCTCCTACTGTGTTCATTTTCAGAGACTGGAATCAGGTCCTCAGGCTTGGTGACAAAGACCTTTCTGCATTGAGCCCAATTTTTAAATTTTTCTTTTTATTATTATTTTTATTCATTTGCTCACATGTGTGTGTACATGGCCTGCTGTTGCACCTCACAAGTGCTTAGATTATAGGCGTGTGTTACCACGTCCAACAAGATCAGGCTGTTCTTTCCTGGTAGTCTTTTGTCCAGGGATCAGCTGAGGCTGGGTCCAGACCACAAATAGTCAAGGCAAATCATAAACAGGTGATGTCGTGTCATTGTGATGGGTACAGTGACAGAAAGCCCTAGGGAGGGTGTCCCAGGGAACTATGAACATCTGGTCGGGGCTTTAAGGGATGCATAGGAGTTAGCTACTGAGGAGCAGCAGCAGCTCAGAGCTCAGCTGGTGCCATGCTTACCACACGGAGAATGACATCCCAGCTGATCCTCCTGACAGCCCAGGGCTCTCCTTGGCAGGGCACTGGGGTTTGCCAAATGCTCCAGCGTCTGTTTCAATTCTTGTCCTCAATCTGTTTCTGGTACAATTATCGCAGGGTAAATGCCACCTGCTCATAGGTATGGTCCTCTTCTGTGACAGTTAAACTCAGTTCACTAGCATTTTTTCATAAGGAACACTGCTTTCTTGTGAATCATCCCCCCTCAACCCCCCTGGCTCTGATAACCAGTGATTTAGAAAGGCTCAACTGTTTTTGGAAGAGTTTGTGAGGAGGGTGTCAGTTCTTTAAGCACTTGTCAGTGTACAAGGGAGAGCCACGTGGCCTTGGCTTCTTTGTGGGAAGACTCAAGTTACAAGACCATTAGAAATGGCTCAGGTTTTCTGTCTTGAGTCAGCTCTGATACTCTGCTTCCTTATCTAGTCATTGCTGCTTCCTTTATGCTACTTCAAGTTTCTCTGTTTGCAGTTAAAAGCAGTGTGTGTTCTGCTGGTTCTCATATACAGCTTCACTGTCTTGCATAAACAGAGGGATCTCTACTATGCTTAGCAATGCAGAGTAGCGACCTGGAAGTGGACTTGGTAAATTTCTACTCATTCATCATGTGGGCATGACGAACTCTATAGAGTGCTTCAGATCCTCATTTCCACAAAAGGAGGAGCATAAACTCTTGTCACTTTCTTAATGTCGGGAGCAGCAGGTTGTAGGTTGTTTATGACATGCTGTTTTTTTCTATTCGTGTCACTGGTGCTAATCCCCCTTAGGTGTTCACCTCCCATGGCCCCACGGTGATCATGCCTACCTGGTTCTGCTCTCGAGCCTGGTTCTCCCACGTGGGCCCATTTGATGAAGGAGGACAGGTAAGTGCCAGCAGGTAGAATTTGGGCTCCTACCCAGCACTCCTGTTAGTTTCCTGGTTCTTGGCTCAACATCGCCCCCTTCTGCCTTTGGTGATGAAGTACAGACTTGCAACAGACCACCCTATGGGTGATACTCTAACTCCCTTTTATCTCAGCCTTCCTTACATTCTGACTCACCCAGTCTCTCCTATGGTCAGCATCTCATTGAGGGCCTCCCGGGAAGCAAGCTTATCCACCCCTTTTTCTCCACTCTCAAGGCCATGCAGCTTAGAAGCCACTCTGTGCTCACTGATTGATTATCTCATGGTTCTTTCTGTTGATAGTTTGCCCCAAGACCTTTTCTGACACACAAAGTAGAATTTAAGGCAGAACTGGGTCTTGGGACCCTCAAGTAGCCTACCTTCTGCTTCACCCTCTGGTCGTCTCAGAGTTCATTTCTTACCTGCTGAGAAAAGCTAATCTCCATTTCTCTCTTGTGACCCACATCACCCTCAAGTATCAGAGCGAACTCTTTTCTTTTATTGAGGCAAAATCTGGCTGTGGTGCCAGGTTGAGCACTGGCTTCTGGGTTCAAGCAATCCCATGAGCTCTGCCTCCCAGATACCGGGGCCACACTTGTCACCATACTTGGCTCTAAGCAAAACATCCTTCCATAGCATCTGATGGCCCAGATCAGTATCCAGCTTGGTGAGCACTGTCCTCTGGCTTTTGCAGGGTGTTCCAGAGGACCTGCTGTTCTTCTATGAGCACCTCAGGAAGGGCGGTGGCGTCTTCCGGGTGGACCACAGCCTGCTACTCTACCGATACCACCTGTATGCAGCCACACATTCAGTCCTTGAGTAAGTAGGGCATACCAAGTTCTGGAAACATCTGGAATGGTCCAAGAACAGGTGAGGTGCAGGTAAAGCCAGGCCTAGATCACTTGTGAATCACTTGTGTGACTAGGCCCAGGGCTGGTGGAATCAGGGCTCATAATGACAGGGTATAATAGGCCATGCCACTGAGCAGGTTAAGGTGGGGTCAGAGTATACTGTGTCACCCTTGTGGGAAGTCCTTCAAGGCTGTTGGATGTCCTGTTCCACAGAGGTCAGGAAACATCAATGCAAAAGCCAAACATCAGTTTTCCTGAATGTGTGAGGTGAAGGCTTGACCTCCACTTCCTTCTCATTTGCTCCAAACTAGCATGGCTCTCCATAAGACTCAAGAAGACTTCTGACAAACCAGCAGTCCTCATGGTGGAGGGAGTTGTCACATAGTGGCTGAGCTATGCCTTCATAGCTGATGATCCACTTTCACTTTTTTTTGTCTAGCCAACTGTCCTTCATCCTCCAAGTCCACTGACTAAAGATGTGGACAGGGTAAAAGAGGGTGGGCTCGTTAACTCTTCAGTCTATACTGTGTATGAGACACTTATATCAGCCACCTCACTATGAAATGAACTGTGCCTGTGCTAGGAGACTGTCCCCTCTGCAGCCCATGGGCAATGGGGGAAGTGACCCCTGGGTACCTTATTGCCCAAACCACAGATTTATAGTCATGTACTTATAGCTGCTAAGCGGCAGTGGTTACGTTCTTAGCCTGATTGGAGCTGTCTGAGTGGGCAGTCCCTCCTGAGTGTCTTCCATCTACCACCAGGCTTCAGTTTCCAGCATCTCAGTGACTCTAGGGTCCCTGGACTTTGGACCTGTACCATTTACAAGATTCAGCTTCATATACAACAGAACTTGCCCACTTTGTCTCTGAACTTCATCACAGCTTTGGAGGAGCGTCTTGCAGGACTGCTGTCAGGAGGCAGACACTGGTGGGACCAGCTCCTAGGAAAGATGCTCAGAGGACATGGCAGTTCTGAGCCTGTGAGCATCTTAAACACAGTGAAACCCACAGACAGATGCACATGTAGTGCAGAGTTAATCAGTCCCTTTCGCCACTAACAAACATAGAGAAGATTCTAGCAGCCCTGCAGACTAGCAAGGCTCTAAGAGTTCTGTACTAAGCTGTAGAATCTGTCTTAGTAAATTCTAAATGGCTGAAACTTAAAGGCCATGTCATGAACATCTTAGCTGCCCAGTTTCCTATGAAAAACTGTGGTAGACTAGTAACTTGTGACCACAGGTATTTGCTTCTCAAAGCTCTGTATGTTGAGCACAAGTGATGTCTTCTACTGTGCTCTCAAATTCCAGGAGAGGCACCATACTCTCTGGGGTGTCAGCTACCAAAGGCCTCACATCCTCAATATCTCTGGGGTAGGATTTCAACATAGGGAATGGTAGTACTAAAATGTTTTACACTCAGCAACCAAAGTGTTAAGTTAGAAACCATTTCAGTATCTTGAAAAATCTAATATGTGGAAATTAAGTAACCAAAGGAAAAATCACAAAGGAAATTAGAAAAAAATTGTATAGGCTACAGCCTTCAGCATGAGTCACTGAAACTCCAGGTAAAGGAGGAGACGTCAGGGATAGAAGAGGAAAAGCTGGAATGCTTAGCAAGATTGATGTAAAAATAAAACAGGGAATTAACAATACTAGCCACCCCACAGACATTTGACCAAAAAGTAAAACTTTTAATTTAGTAATTTAAGAACATTCACAAAAGATAGCCAGGCCAGGGGGTTTTCTGGGGTATCCTATAGCATGGTTAAGGAAGAAGTTCTATCAGTCTTACCAAGATCACTTTAGGAAGCAGAGGAGGAAGCTCTGGTATTAGGAGGTAGACCAGACTCAGTGCTTTGGAACCTGAGGTGTACAAGAGACTGAGTGGAAGACGATGTTCCTCACTAATCATTCCAGCTGCAGTCACATGATGGTAGAAGCAGCAGCGCACATGAAACATACACAGCAAGACTACAACTGTTTAAAGAATCAGTTAGCATGGTTTACATCATCCTGTGTTAAGTCTTAAACACAGCACTGTTTGTCCAAGGAAGGAGCCCCTTCCCACGGTCCTCTGCTAGAGGTGGGTGGAGCATGTGACATAGCACATAGCACCGTGGCAGCTGTCTGGGCACCACGCTGCAGCTGTTTCTGGATGCCGATTCTGCTGGCTAATGAAACGCTGGACATTGATCTTGCATCATCGTTTTGCAGGCCCTGCGAGCGTGAGATGCCTGGAGATTATGTGGCCATTTGTGTAAGGGAGGTCCTTCCCATGCTGGAGTGTGAAGCTCAAGCCACCTGGGTGGTGACTTGTAGCCCACCCAGGTGGCACCCGTCATATCTCTCAGTAGAGCAGCCCGTGTGTACAGAGCTCACTCCTTTGTGTTTGCACAGTAAGCTTTGCCACCCACAGCACAAAAATAAGTGATCTAATGTAAGTTTCTGTGTTGGATTAAAGTCTTTACGCTGTGAGCTGCGGCAACTCCCAGGTTAAAAGCTGTAATTACAACCTGAGGCTTGCTTGAGAGTTGAATTTGTCCAAATCTCAGGTGGCAGTGTCTTGATTCTGTCATTTTTAAAGTTCAAAATGACATGAATCTGTGTCTTCTCTCTTTATGTATATGTGGAGTACTTCATATGACAAAGAACAAGACAGTAGTATCTCCAGGAAGCCAAACATTCCTTAAACTTGTGAGCGGCTGAACCCAGTATGTTGTCACCCCATCCCTGTAACCTTTACTGATGTGTCATCTTACAGATCATGTGTGTTTAACCTTTTACAATACATGTGCTGCCTGTACTCTGCAAACTGTTTGCTTCCTGCTATCACAGTTGAAGTCTGTAGAGAAATACATTTCTAACCTTGTTCCTGTGGCAGTATGATGCAGGGCTTAAAGAGAACCAGATAAGGCCCTTTCTCCAGAGTGTAGAGCAACAAGATGACTCTCAGAAGTAGGGATGGGAGGACTAGACATGACACCACTAGTGTCCTAACCCTTGGCGTCCAGCCTGAGACTGCCTATTCTGACATGCTCTGTTGTGGTACCTGACAGGATTAGTGGGTTGTCCCCTGTGTTCCCCTAGCAAGGTTCCTAAAGCCTCTTTTTCTGACCACAGATGCTGCTGGTCATTGACCACACCTTCTGGGAGTATGGGCTCCCCCCACCCCCACCCCAGTATTCCATGAGCTGGTACAGTGCTATGGCTATGATGTTTCAGCCTCTTCCCAGAAAGTCACACATACAGGTTCAGGAAAATCAGTCCCTTAGCTATTTCTTAGCAAGAAGAGATGGATGTGCTAGGTGCCAGATGGCCTGTTCTCTAGGAAGACTCCTGGGAGAAGCAAGACCAGTGCAGGATGTTCCTACCTTTTTATAACTGCCTGCATCCTCTGGTAGAGATCACCTAGTAAAATTCAGGATGCTAAGAGCCTTACAGGCCTAGAGCCCAGTCCTGGTGGACATGTTTGCAATTCCTTTATAAAACAAATCATTGGTACCCAGTGTTTTAGAGAACCTAGTTGACTTCACTCTATAGTTAAACCCACCATCCTGCAAGTGAATTTCATAGGTTGATTATGTGAGATCATACAAGGTTTTTCTTCCACAGAGACACCCAATAGACCCCAGCCAGGGTGTGTGTAGGATGTCCCCAACACATGGACTGTGTAGGATGTCCCCAACACATGGACTGTGTAGGATGTCCCCAACACATGGACTGTGTAGGATGTCCCCAACACATGGACTGTGTAGGATGTCCCCAACACATGGACTGTGTAGGATGTCCCCAACACATGGACTGTGTAGGATGTCCCCAACACATGGACTGTGTAGGATGTCCCCAACACATGGACTGTGCTTAGTCTCTACCAGGAGCTGCTGTTGTACATGTTTACTTACCACTGTGCACGCCATATAACATATATGCAGAAATGCTCATGGGTGCTCCCTGCGCATGTGCCCTCATACCACACAAGCACATTGTAAATATACTCCTGGATTTGATGCACATATATGTATATGTGCATCATGTCTTGCTCAGGCACTGAACAAAACAGACCTCTTGTAGGGACCAAGGCCCTCTGGTGGTCCTCAAAAGGTCAGGTAAGGACAAGCAGCCTTCTGGACAGGGCAATCCTTGAAGAGCTTGAGATGACAGAGGGGGCCTAATAGCCCCTGCTATATATCTCCTGTGTTTGTGTAGCCATGAACCCTAGCAGGTCTCCTCAAGGGCTTGAAGGCAGAATGGAAGGGAGACTCTTGTGGCCAGGATGGGGTAGGAGGTTTGCCTGCTGGTGCACCACAGGGTCTGAGTAGCCCGTGCCTGGATTTCCCTCACACTCGCCCACACTTAGGCAGAACAGATTCCCCAAAAGGCAAATCTTGCCTTTTTGCCTTTGACTCTACCTTGCTGCTTCCCGTCTGGTACCATCACACTAAGGTTTGCTGAGGGATAGAAATCAGAAGGACCTTTCTTGGCTTCACAGTGGTGAAGTATCTACTTCTTGTAGCAGGCCTTTGTTTTGAGATCAAGGTTCTCACTCTTAGGGTCTTCCGTGTCCTTGGGTGATAGTATGGCTGCAGTGAGAGATACTGTATGGAGCTGAAGTGCGGCTTGTTTGTGACTTTCTCATTGAAGGGGAGCACTACAGCCACAGACAGGACTGGCTGGGGTTCATAATTAAATGCTATTCGCTTAATGTGGTTCCCCAGAACCCCTAGGGAATCCCCTACCAAAATCACTGACTGAGCTCAGCACAACCCTAATTAGAATGTTATTTAACTTGGGAGGTCTCATGAAAATGCCAAGCAAGCAAAACATGCTCTGATGTAGGTAGTGACACAATAGGTACAGCCCCGCATACAAGGACCCTTTTACCCAAAGGACCAGGATGCTAGGGTCTGGGCAGAGACTAGGGACAGCAGGTAAGTAGAGCTCAGGGGGCCTGAGAAGAAACAACCCCTGGAGATCTGCATCCAAGGGCCTGCTGCCTGGGAGCAAGTCTGTCTGTGTTCATAAAAGGACATCTTTGGGATTGTCTGAGGGAAGGGACAGCCTGAGGCAGAAAGTTTACCTTCTAATGTGAACATGACGTTTTCCCAGACCTTTCTTCTGAGTATTGACTAAGCTGAGAAATCAGACCTGTGTTGCTGGGTCTACTACAAATCCCTTTCACTTTCTTAATTCAAAAGGGCTAGCTTCACATCTAAAATGTGGGCCTGGAGAGATGGCTGTCCCTGAAGTGCTTGCTGCAGAAACATGAGGACCTGAATTCAATTACCAGCATCTACATAAAAAGCTAGGAATGGCAACACAGGCCTTGATCCTTGTAGTGCTGCAAAGGGAAGCAGGAGGATTCCTGGAGCTTGTTGCTAGCTAGTCTTGCTGAATCGGTGAGCTCCAGCTTGCCCTGTCTCAAAAAGTAAGGTGAAGCCGGGCGTGGTGGCGCACGCCTTTAATCCCAGCACTCGGGAGGCAGAGGCAGGCGGATTTCTGAGTTCGAGGCTGGCCTGGTCTACAAAGTGAGTTCCAGGACAGGCAGGGCTACACAGAGAAACCCTGTCTCGAAAAAAACAAAAAAAACAAAACAAAACAAAACAAAAAAAGGTAAGGTGAAGAGTGATAAAGATACGACGCAACGCCAGCCTTTGGCTTTGCATGAACCCTCATGTATGTAGACATAGCTGCCAGATACTGGAGCCACTCATGTGCTCAAACTGGCAGCTATGGAGAGAGAAATCCCAACCATCAGGTCTACATGCCACCTAGAAAGCAGGAGCAGTATGGGTGGCCCAAAGCTTCCCAGAGGGCATTGGTTTACATGGTGGTTCATGGTGACCTCTTGCTATGAGAGGCGGCACTGGAACCCACACACCTGGCCACTTAAGCTTCCCTCTCTGTTGGCTGCAGGATGACCATCTGGACGCACCGTGTCCACTTCCTAGAGGAACAAGTCCTACCTCACTGGAAGTCCTTCACCATCTGGAATGCAGGCAAGCAGGGGCGTAAGTTATACCGCAGCCTGACTGCAGCCAGCCGGCACAAGGTAGAGCCTGTTCCTCATTATCCTGTTGGCCACTATCCTGATCACATCTTTATCTTATAGCCCCCACCACCATCTAACTGCTGGCCCATGTATATCCCCAGGTGGTGGCCTTCTGTGACGTTGATGAGAACAAGATCAGGAAGGGCTTCTACTGCTACGAAGACTCACAGGTGTGTAGCCATGTGGCGGAATGCCAAAGCCCCTTACAGGGAACAGTCTTCAATGCCATGCCAGTTTTCCCTTACACTCACGTGGGCTCTGCCCAAGAGATGTAGCTCTCAGCTCCCAAGAGTCTACAAGGTCCCTTAGGACTCTGCCCCTGGCCTTGGGGAAATGGCTACATATTCCTTCACTCTGGGTCTCAATGTTGGTCCTCCCAAGTTGGTTCTTCATGTGGCTATCAGGTGGCTGGGGCTGCCAGAACCTGGGCTACAACCACCTGTCCTGTCCTGATTGGCCCAAGATTCTCATCTGCTACTTGATCACCAGCTACTGTGAGCAGAGGCTATGGCTAGTACAGGTCTCAAGGAGTTCCTTCTGTGTGAAGCCCTAATGACTTATGGCTGGCATCATCTCTGTAGGAAAGACCCAAGCCAAAGGTCCCCATCCTGCATTTCCAAGCTGCCCAGTCTCCCTTTGTCATCTGTGTGAAGCTGGTGAGTATTGGCTATGGGTGCAGGGCTCCTGGGTATCAGCTCTCCCACTCTGATCATATGAGCAAAACCAAGGAAAAGACCCGACCATGGGCCCCAGGACAAAGCCCACTACCTATATACCCTTATTGTAAATCAAATGTTACCTTGTAGCCATAAGGACACCCTGAACTAGGTTAGAGGCCATAGCTGTTGCTCTGTAGGCTGGATGCAGCTGGGGAGTAGCTGCCTGTGGGTACTAGGAATGGGGTGGAGGTGAGGTGGATAATACCCTTATAAAGCTCTTTTCATTCTTTCCTTTAAACACTGAAAGCCTTTGTTCTGAGCCCAGCCACCATGTTCAGGGTGCCGTGGTTCATGTTACTCTAAGGGCAGTCTTGCCCACCTATAATAATAGCGGGGTGGTAACCAGTAGGGCCACAGGACCCTCCTTTGATTCATCTGACATCTCTGCTTTTAGTCATGTGGGCATAGGCGCCAACCATTTCTGTTTCTGTGCTAACTGAGGTTGCTTGTGGTCAGTGCAAAAAAGAATCTCACAGTCTCCAAGGAATGGGTCTCCCAACAGCTGTGCCGAGCTGAAGATGGCCAGGCAGCAGGCATGTTGCGGGAGCTAAGGCTAGACTTACCTAATCTGAACACTGTCCTTGGTAGGTCAAGCCTATGGCAAACATCCCCTCAGGAGACTCGGCTCTTTGGAAATTATTCCCAGAACTCTTTAAGATGGTAACATTAACTGATTTTATGATGACAGTATAGTGTCCTGCTTAGGAATTTCTCCCCCTTAAGAAACATCATGTGCATTGACAGACAGCATCCATCACAGGTCCGTCTGGAAGGGGTGTATACTGGACAGTGAGGGACAGTGTGTCTCGCCCACATGACCTCTAGGTCACTGACCATGTGGACTCCTGCTGGTCAGCAGCCCCATTTCCTGTCCTCAGTTCTTCCTCGCTATAGTAAGAGGGCCTGCTTTGCGCTAAGAAGCTCCTGGGTGCATCCTGCAGCAGAGCTAAGCAGGCCTTGGTCAGTCACTCTTGTCAGACTGCATGTGCGCGCCATTGGCCTCTGAAACCAGCAGGGGTAGTCATCATTCCTGCCGCCCACCATTCTGCTCAAGTGCTGAGCCCAGGACGGTCTTGCTTCTAAAGATCTCACTGTGAGTTGTGTATGATTTGCTTGACACCTTTGGTTCTTGAGTACTTTTTCAAAGTACTAATGGGAATTTCCAGACACCTACTAGGTGAGAGGGCATGGCCATCCTGAATGTCAGCAGCCCTGGGACAAGGTGTCACCAGTTCTAAAAATAGCTGTGTCACCCTCTGTATTGCCCTCGGCAAAGGCAGCTGCAGCAGTCCGCCACAGTTCTTATGTCATGGCACAGATAGTAGGTGGCGGGCCATGCTGTTGAGGTGGTAGAGGACACAGGTCAGACTTCAGCCTGTGACAGCTCATTCCAGGTCACAGCAGGGTTCCAGACCCCCAGAACGTGAGATGTGTCTGTCTCTCTCCTATAGAGTGATGTCAAACAGCAACAGATGACTAACAGCCATACGTAGGAACAGGCAGAAACAGCATTAAGCTGGAGACGCTGTGGGAGTGGAAGGCCCCTCCTTCGCTCTGCATCCTCCAGCAGTCTACGGCCTTTCTCTTCACACAGTGAGGAAGATGGGCCTGTGATGTGCGGTGTGTTTTGAACGCTCTTCCGTTTGTGGGCATGTGTGGTTTTGTATGTGCTGGTGGAGGGAGCAGTTCACTGCCTCCCACTTCACCATCAAGACAGGCTCTTCCAGTGAGCTAGGAACATCCTGACTCAGCAAGACGAGCCGGCCAGCAAGCCCAAGGGGTCTTGCATTCTGACTTCCCACTCCCGGGATTGCAGGTGTATCCCACCACACCCAGCCTTTACAATGATGCTAGAGATTGAACGGACGTCCTTACATGTATGCAGCAAGCACTTTGAAGTTTTAATTTATAAACTGATAGTTTTACCATTTAGAATAGCTTACACTTTTTGACTTTTCCCCTGGTGAAAGTTTGATTCATTCTAAGATGTCTATTCTTGATCGTAACACTTTACAGCCCACATCTGTATCAGGACTTTTGCTTCTAAATTGTACCTGTGATATAATGAGAAGTTACTTTGGTAGAAAGACTAATTAGGAATCCCAGGTTTCCTTTTTTGTACATCTGATTGTCTCAGCCTCGCATATTGGGCAGCCCATTCTCCTACTAGGGAATGTGCTAGCTAAGATGGTCATTTCCGTTCCTGGGTATCTTTCTACCAATGACCTGCTCGCAATCCAGTGGCTTACCACAGAGGGAAGCTACTCTTCCTTATTCCAGAATTTTTCTTGCATTTTTCTTATTTAAATAAACTGCTGTATTGTGACCCATGATACACAGAGAAAATGCCTCAACACAGATGGGCGAGCACTGGCCTGTCGGTCACTTTTAGCTCTCGACCTGTTTTTTTCATAAGCAGCTTTCTTAGAATACAAATGATGTGCATTCACAGAGTTACAACCTCCGTAAGAACTGTGCAGTGCTATTCCATGGAGATGTGCAAACTGCTCATCTATGCAGTGTGCTCTGGGTCAGAGAAAAGCTATGGGCAGCAAGCAGCAAGACTCCACCTGCAGCTCACAGCATGAGGGAGGGCTCCAGTCAGCAGGGCACAGCATTGCACACACAAAATTGTCTGCTTTCCACTTCCGGTGTATGGACTCCCAACTTCTTGTTCTTATGTCTGGTTCTTCAGCACCTCTGTATGAGTGTCTGCTGTGTAGACTTGGATCTCGTCAGCAGGTCAGGACCCTGGCTGGTGGGAGTCCTCAGTTGTCTGTCATCCATGCTGCTGTGAGCTCCCATTTCTCTGGTTTATCCCAGAAGAGAAGTAGAAGTCAGGTTGAACATCTCCAAAGGCCACCTATGTGGACAGACGGACTGTTTCTGCCCTTTTGGAGAACTTTCTTGCTGTGGTTGTGGAAATGTCTCTGACCTCTCCTGGCCCAAGCCTGACGCTTCTCTGAATGTGGGGAAAAGAGAGGTGAGGGAAAAGAGGAAGGGGAGTAGGTACAGCCACTCTGGACATTTCTAATTTTCCAGGCAGAATAGTTTTCACTTCCTGTTTCTAACCACTGGAACCGGTGGGACAAGGTAGAGTCAGGGTCACAGCCTAGCTTAGAGGCCTCTTGTGTTGGTCAAAGGACAGATACCCAACTTAAGAGGAACAGAGTGGTTTCTCCCTCATCCTGCCAGATGGCCCTAGACTCGCATATGCCAATAGTTGGGCTGTCCTTCAGCAAGATAATAGGCTTTGCTCCCATCAGGGACTAGGGGATAACAGGTAAAGGGAATCAGAGGGTGAGTGCCTGGTACTTGTTGCTTGGCAGATATGGAGTACATAAGTTACATAGTACAGAAGGAAAGGTGAATCAGCCTGGGCCATCTGAGAGTGGCTTAAATGCCTTCTGAAGCGGGCCAACACCAGGTGGCAAAGGCACCTTTCAGTACCTCACTGCTGTTGATGACCAACAGAACATAGAACAGCAGCCCTGGCTTCTGCCCTCAATGGCCTCTGGTTCCCTTCAGGCCCCTTCCCTAACTGTAGAGGATCAGAAGTTCATTGTGAGCCACCTAACGGTTAGATTAAGTAGGCCTAATCCCAGCCCCTGACCTGAGTCTTTGCAAGAGTGTCAGAGAGCAAGAGGAAGCTTGACAAGCTGGATCTTCTCTCCCCAAAGGACCTCACGGGAGGTGAGTTTGAAGATAATCTGAAGTCACTGCACTTGCAAGAAGGCCGAGACTTCGTCCACTTCAGCTGAGGCTGCCGCCTAGGTGGGTGTTCACTGCAATGCCTGTAGGCTTTGAGCCTTGTCTGTTCCGCCTCCCTGTCACACAGACCACTCTTAGTCTCTGCTTCCTCCAGTGTCTCCCCTCACGTTTACTGCATTAATTTTCACCCATTCATTTCTGCTACATAACTTGACACTTAAATCTTCCGAGTACCACTTTAGGCAAATTTCCTATATTTGGTAACTTTCACCAGCTATCTGGTAATTTTTTTAAAAGTACTTTTTTCTTTTTAATAACAGGAACCTGCAAAATATTCTGGGTTCTAGAAATGTCTATTAAGCTAAGCTTTTCTTCATTCTGATTTTTAAAACTTTTTTTTTTTCCCCCGAGACAGGGTTTCTCTGTATAGCCCTGGCTGTCCTGGAACTCACTTTGTAGACCAGGCTGGCCTCGAACTCAGAAATCCGCCTGCCTCTGCCTCCTGAGTGCTGGGATTAAAGGCGTGCGCCACCACGGCTTTTTCTTTTCTTTTTTCTTTTTAATAACAGGAACCTGCAAAACATTCTGGGTTCTAGAATATCTATTAAGTTAAGCTTTTCTTCATTCTGAAACCATCTGTACTAGCTACCTTCCTTACTGCTGTGACCAAATACCAACTACCACCTCATGGTCTGAGGGCCCATTGTGGTGGGGAAGGCGTGACGGTGGGGGTTGTTCCCGGCCGGGCGTCTTCACCTTCTCCTGTCTTAGTGGAGCAGGCAGTAGAGAGGGGGCCAGAAGCAAGGCTGAGGCTCCAGACAGCAAGCTGTATCCTCCAGTGACCCACTCCTTCACTAGGCCCTAATTCCAAAGGGTGCCAGCAACTAACCATGCGCCTGTCAAAGGCATTTCACATTGAAATGATAAATTAGCTTTAATACATCTAACTTCTCAACTTAAGTGATCTTTTTGATCCCAGGCCTTGATCTTCTTTAGTTACTGACACAGAGTGTTACTTTATAGCTCGGGCTGGTCTTGAATTCAACTCCCTATCCCACTCCTGAATGATAGGCTACAAGTGTGTGCCTGGCCTAACCTTGTTGTTACATTCAGACTTCCATGGTTAGGAACTCTAACAACTTTCTGCTCAGGAGACCATGGCACCCTCCTCTCCAGCATCCTGCCTTCCCAGATGTTGCATGTCAAACCTCCAGTCCTATTGCTTTCTTTTGGAAAACTGTTCTTCTATATTTCTGGAGTTACTGGCAGAGTTGGATCTTGGTGATGGGCTGTTCTCCCTGTTTGTGAACATTGGCTTCATTCTCTAAGAGGTTATCTTCCTGTCTTGGAATTACTTAGGCTTTTCAACATAGGAGTCTGGGGGACTCACTAGATGTCTCTTTTTGAAGACCCATCAAGAGCCACACAGCTCCTTCCTGTAAGGACATTTTTCCATCCACCAGTTGTGAAGCACAGCTCTCTAAGGTCCTGGTTTTATCAGGTCTCTTGTAGCCTTTTACCTACCCCACCCTAGGCTTAGGAACCTGCCTTGGGCACAATGGACCTAGCTACTTTCTTCCTGCTCTTAATTCATAGGGTTCACTTGAGGCCAAGTGAACACTCTTGTGTGGGCACACACATATATGGCCTCCTGCCCAAACATGCCCACTGGAGAGCTTTTCTGACTCCTTTGTACCTAGACACTCACACGCCACACTGCTATTTGCTGACAGTATTGCTATGAGTCTAACATATCACTCAGCATTATTGCCCTGATGGACAATCCTGGCCACACCAGTTGTCACGATACCTGGAGAGGTGGGATCCTCCAGCCCACCAGGAATCCAGTGGGGACAGTTGCCTATGGTGAGATATACATGCAGAGGTGGCTAGCTGGGAACAAAATCCTTTATGTCAACCATTAAGTCTCACTGAAAGGGGCATTGGTCTCCATGTCTTAAAATGTTGAATTTGGAATTGTGTTTTAAATAATACTAAATTAATTCTGTTTCCCAGCAGACATGACATCAAAGCCTGTTTCACACATGGCCTCATCAGCTGATCTCAGCCTGGCTTTCATCTACTCCCAACAGAAAGAGGTGTTCGAGACTGGAATGAAGAAGGCCCTGCCATCAGGGCAGCACAACAAACCTGCAGACCCAGGCCTGGAAAGTGGCTCCCTGTAAAGGCAGCAGCCTGTGTGCTTTCGGGTCTGGCTATTACACTGAGGGGACACACACTACCACAAGCCTTGGCTTGAGGCCCTGGCCACTTCACTGTGAGCTGTTACCTTGAATTCTGCCCATTTGCAACAGCTTAATGAGCCTCAGGCCAAAGAGGCAAAGGAGGCAGACATGAGACTCTCACAGGGATGCTGGCTTTTGATGATCTCTTGCTCAGACCATTGTAGCATTGTTGGTAACTTGGCTGGCTGAGGAGAGCTGCCTGTCACTTCATCTGCCCAAGCCAGAGTGTGAAATGCCCCTCATGCTACAGGAATCACACAGCAAAGCACTGAAGGGGAGGGAGCCACAGCAGATCCTCCAGCTCCTTGTGCACAGACGTCCCAGAGATAGGCAGAGGCTGAGCTGTGTGATACATGATTTAATGAGCAGCATGTCTGTGTGACAACAAACATATGGGCAGTCCTGTCCACCAGAGCACAGCACGTATGAGGAATTACTGCTCTCTGTAGATGGCCTCCCAATCCATCTAGCAGCAGGTGCTACCTTTCTCAGATGTCTGTGGCACCAAGTTTCCATGATGGTAAAGCTTGTGGAGCCTCAGGGCTAGGTAGGCAAGGCTCAGCTTCCCGGAACAGGCTGCAAAGAGACATGGCAACATGAGGCTGGTTGCCACCTCATCCTCTCTTAATAGATGGCTAACGCCTGCCGCGTCCCAGAATCCTGGCAGCTTGAATTGTGTAGTAATAGCTCTGTGGCCTTGTCAAAGTACATTAGTAAACTATTCACATATGTTTAAACTTTTCTAACAAAGTAAAAGGGACCAAGACTATACCATGGCCCCATCTGTTGTCACCACTCCTAGAGTAACAACTGTGTATCTCATATATGGCTCCTGCAGGGGAAATCCCTGGGAAGACTTGGGCACCCAGAGAGGAAAAAACAAAACCTCTCACATGACACAGACACGAGCTCAGGCACAAAGCTGACAAGAGGAAGAAGAGTAAGTTAAGCTGACCAGCGAGTCCATGCCGGCTAAATACCAAGACCTCAGGGTTAGAACAAGCCGGTTTCAGACAGGGCTCAGCAGCTGGAGGTCATGGCCAGGGATAACGTAATGTGTCAAGAAAGAGTGCTGGCCCCAGGGTAATCAGGGACAGAAGAACAGAGCTGTGAAACAAGTTAACAGGGTAGGAAATGAAATTCAGATAAGGGGGAAGGAAACATTAAACAGGAAGGTCAAATAGGAAACAAAGATGATGGATGTAAACTTGTCTGTAATTATACAGTAAACATGAATTCATAAAATGCTAATTAATAAAGATTTAAAATGATATTAAGGCACAATCTTCAACTATAACATTCATAGACATTGACAGTATGACAGGAACCAGATGTCACACTAACAGCAAAAGAGATGTCAAGAGTTGTAACAGTTTCAAAACGCACCCTCCCCCCATGTTTAAACCTAATTAAAGGACATTTGAGACAAATGCAAAACATTAATTCCTCAGCAGATGGAGTAATACTCCAATGGGTCTGGTATCTCACTCAATACAGAGAGAGTTTCACAACTGAAAAAAGTTGTTTCTCAGAATGTCAGAGAACTGAGACCTCCATCCTGAAATTGGTGAGAGCATATGAGACACAGAACCTGGCGAAGCCCACCAAAAGGCATATATGTCCCTGCATAAGCTGGAGAATACCACTCAAGGGGGCTTCCAAGGCTTACCTCATGAGACACACCCAGCAAGGAAGAAAAGAGTCACCCCTGTCAGGCACACCAGAACCAGGTCTGCTAGGTGGGCCATGGGGGGCTGCAGGCCAGGCCCAGCCCAAGGTTAGAGACTGGCTGACTGACTAGAATATTCCTCTCCCCCCAACTCACCCACAGTCCTTGTACTCTGACAATCTACTAGCTTCTAGGTCAGGCTCAGCCCGAGGTTAGAGGCTGGCTGGCTGATTAGAATATTCCTCTCCCCCCACTCACCCACAGTCCTACAGTATGCTGCTGGGCTCCTGGAGTTCTGTAAGGGCAGGGAGCCCAAGGTCCAGGGTGGAAACAAATGGAAAGACCCTTAGGTTTATAACAGCCAACATCTAAGAGCTCCTTCCAGGAAGAAAAGCAAGTCCACACACTGCTGTCCATTTGATCAGCACATCTACTTGTTAATAAAGGGTATGTATAAGCTATGAAAAGCACAACTCAGACAGCCTCTGACATGAAGATGGGATTATCAAGCTAAGCTCACCAGGAAAGTGAGCTATGGAGAGCATACAGGAGCTGGATGAGGTGGATGTGGTGGTTTAAATGAGAATGACCCCCACAGGCTCATGTGTGAATATCCTGTCCTTACCTAGTGGAACTGTTTGGGAAGGATTTGGAAGTGTGGTTTTCTTGGAGGAGATGTGTCACTGGGAGTGGTTTTGTGGTTTCAAAGGATTCCATTTCCAGTGAGCTCTGCTTCCTGTCTGTGGATCAAGATGTGAGCTCTCAGCTGCTCCTACTGCCATGTCTTTCCTCTGCCATTATGGACACTAGTGCTCTGAAACCTTTCTTAAGTTGCCTTTGTCATAGTGCTTTGTCATAGCAGTCAAAAGGTAAAATATAACCTAGCCAGGGTGTAGGGAGGGGAGGAGGAGCTACAGAATAACAAACTAAAATAAAGGTCATTAAACTGGTACGCGAGCGTTCTAAGCAGAGATGCAAATGGCACATGAACTGGAGACACAGACAGTGTCACACAGAGAGTTTAACCAAGGATCAAGAGTATCAAGGATCAAGACGATCTTGGACAGAATAAAACTGGAGGAGAAACATGGTGAGCACCGTGAGTGTTGTGAAACCCACACCTCTTCTGTCATACAGTTTGTACTGACTTACAGATTGATAGTATGATCCAGCGTATAAAAGAGACTCCAAAGTACAATCGTTTGACAATGGTGGTGACAAGACCCTGAATCATCTGGGGATTTTGGCCAGCTGATAAAGCATAAAGTGACCTTCCCTTCACACAATAGTTCTACAAAGAGTTGGTACATAGAGCTTTCATAAGCAGCAGGCTGGCTTGTTGTCATGGCAACTTGAACCCATTGTGGGTGGAGCCACCCTCAGCTGGTGGTCCTGGTACAAAAACACTACATAACCTTATAGTAGACCACAAGACAAAGGTATTAAAGGCATTAAGCTGAGAGCCTATTTCTAGGATGAAAAGTCAATATGTAGAATTTTTTAAATCTCCATACACAGACTGACCCATAGAACACAGGAAGAGAGCCCAGAAACACAACAGATCACAGCTTTCACAGCTTTCACGACAACATAAAATGCAACCCCAGGACAAGGTCCTCAGAAACACTAAACACACCAAGGCCAAGCTAGGTGGAGAGGACAGGCCTTAGCACAGGCAGCCAGGAAGGCTAGGGTCCCAGTGGACAGGAAGGAAATGGAAGTCTGATGGGATGGGTCCCCAGAAGAACAGAGCCCCTAACAGGATGTACATCAAGGCAAAGAAGGAGGAGGGAACTACAGCCTCTTCCCACATTCCTAGAAGACAGAAGCTGAACTAGAATACAGCATGTGGCCTCCAACAATTAGACCACCACGCAGCCAGCACACTATAGAGACAGAACTTGCCCGCCCTGGCAGGGGAAGCAGCTATCCCAGTTGGTCTGGAGAAAGTAATGGCAGCAATGAGTACTGACTGTGGGACTCAGTTTACTTTAGACCAGAACTCAGAACAGCAGGTAACACAGGTGCCATGTGTCCTCAGAATACTACAAGTATTACCTTTGGAACCAGCTGGGGTCTGGGCACGCCAAGGAGGTCACACAGGTGATTCCGCTGTTCTCTTACAACTGGAAGCTCTGCGTCCCTACGGAGGAAAACATTTGAGTCCCCTGTGCCACATGGTTCAGCTCCCCCACCCCTTGAGATCTGGTGGGAGTGGGGCAAGACCCTGTCCCCCAGAGTAGACACCAGGAGAACCTAGCTCTTTAACAGGACTAAACCACACCACCTTCTAGGGGCATACAGAAGAAATGCTACCTCAGGCTAAGAGGGCTTCTGGAGCATTTTATTAGAATTCAGCTGTTGACTGCTTTCGTTGCAATAATATGTAATGCTGTTAAGTACTAATCATGTTTTTCTCTATGTGTAAAATTAGTTTTAAAAAACAACAACAAAAAACCAGCTTCTCGGAAAAACCAGGTGTTGTACTCTGGCAGAGGAGCAGAGTTCCGAGCACCCATGTAGGTAGCTCACAACCCTCTGCAACCCCAGCTCCAGGGGAATTGCACACCCTTTTCTGGCATCCCCAAGCAACTGCACAAACATGCACACAAGCCCTGGCAAACAGCCACAGATGCATACATAGTATTAAAGATTCACAGCTGTCCTTACTCAAGCGGAGTTTATTAGAAAGTTGGAAGCAGTGTCCACCGTCCTGAGGTTTGACCACTGTCTCCTCAGAAGGCACCAAGTTGAGCTCCTACTGACAGCAAAGATCTTGAAGTGCACTCTGGCCTTCCAGGTCCCCACAGCTCTTATCTAGGCAGGAAGGCCACACCCTAGCATGAGCTCCCTAGGGAGGTCGCTGTTCTGAGGGTCATGCATGAATATACCACAAACACTGACTTGCTGAAGCAACCTGGCCAATCCCAATAGACCTGCCAGTATCTGAGGTCAGCAATCCCCCTCTCCATTAGTCTGAGGGGACAGTGTCCAAAGGCAATACCAGTAATTTGGGCTACCTGGCTGTGCCTCCCAAATAGTACAGAATGGTGACAAGCCAGCTTGAAGTACACCTGTGATAGTTCCATATATGTGATTGGATGTGCTTGTCAATACATACATATGTGATTGTATGAGCATTACATGTATGTGATCATGTATGAAAACCTGCATATAAGTGTGCAGGGCCATGCATGTATACAGTGCCTGGATTCCATGTTGTAAGTTCTTGCTGTTGTGACCGTAACTGTTTCTAGATCCAGGCTAGAACACCTGTGAATTACACCCACAGGCTGTACACCACTACCACCACCACCGTCTCTTCTGCACCTCTTGACTTTGGAGACAAGTCACTAAGGTCAGTAGAATAGAGGAAAGACCACATGGTACTTGCAGCAGTAAAATGACAGTAGCTAGCTGACATCGACTTGGTGGCATGCTATATTCCAGTTCCTGAGAAACAGCAACTCTGACCAGCAGAGGTCTGACCCACTCTGCCCACCTTGTTCACAGGAGGAGAAAAGCAATTGCACATTAAGCATTTCCCACCTGAAGCTCCCAGGATGTGTCCCTCAGCCTTGTGTAAAGTTGTTAGATGGCCCTGAGCTGCTGAGGGTTGGAAATATCTCCTCTTTCCATCCAAAGCTACAGGGACAGAAGAAAGTGGCACCAGGTGCAGACAGGCCCTACTCACCAGGCTGTGTCACTGAGCACAGACATGACCTCATCAAGCACCTCGGCATCTACCAGGTCACTATAGGTAAGCACCATCTCATACACCTGGCTCGCTGTGCTCTTCCGGATCTGGAATGAGAACAGCAGGTCAACAGGAGGAAAGCCCCTCACCACCTAGAGAGCACAATGACAGGAGGAAGATGAACTCAGTCCCGCATGGCCCAGGTACTTCTGATTCATAGACATGCCCATCAGAAGATGCAGTAGGAACTCCTACAAGGGAATCTGTCTGTCTCACTATCTCTTTTGGTTATTTCCTGTGACATACTGCTTCACATGAGGTCTGATCTTCCTCTGGCAATGTGTGTTTCTGACAAACAGGCTGAGCTGTGGGGGTCATCCCACTCTACCTCAGAGGACGACAGTACAGGTTCTCAGACTTCCTAACTCTGGGCTGTCATGTCCCACCCTCAGCAGTGCTTCCCATGATCTCCCCACCCAGCACCAGCACCTGTGTTCCTTTCATACAAACACCAACCAGTTTACTGCCCACATCTGGAACCCATCTCACCAGTGTTTCCTTCAAAGCCCTACCGACATGCACTCATCTTTAAAGGCCACATGTAAGGACAGTCCTGGGTCCCAGGCAGGTGGCCCTGAGGTGGGGCAGACACACTCACCACAGGGAAAGGGTGGCCAAGGAGGAGGAAGAGTTGCAGAAGAACCTTCTTTCTCACATCACCATTGAACTGCACCATCCCACAGAGCCTGCAGGAGACCCACAGGTGACATGGAGCTGCGCCACACTCATGCTGTTACCCAAGGACCCAAGACACACGGGAGATCCAGAAAGTACACAGCATGAACCTTGAGTCATGTGCATATCTATGTTCAGGTCTGTGTGTTACACACTAGTGCGCTCCCATGTGATCTATGCTATTCTTGTATGCACATGTGCATTGTAGACTAATATGCTTCCATGTGCTCACCTATACATGGTGAGATCTTTGTGCTAGTATGTGCATGCTTGTATACCCAGATACCTGCATCCCCATGTGTGCGTGTTTGTATACCTATGTGATTGCCAGTACATGACCAGTTATCTGTGCTAGCATGTACATGCCCGTGTGCCCAGATCCCTGCACTAGTACAGGTGTATTCTGTGCTGTGATGACCTTTGAGCATCTACAGTGCCAGTAAGGTGCCAGAGCGAGTGACAGCTGTGTATGATGAACGAATGAGAGATGTGGCTTTTTTCCTCTTTTGGTCAATCCCCCCAAACCACTGCGGATAGGAGTGGTCTGACCTTTCTTTCCCATAATGAACACACAAACACTCCATTTTAAAGAGCTTTGTAATTAAAACTTTATCTCCCACCAGGAACCACTAAGTCCCTCTTATTTCTGTCTCCACCCAGGAACACTTAGAAACTCACACTGCAATGCTTGACCGAAGTTTCTGGATGTCTTTTGACTTCTTGATTTCTTCCTTACAAAGTGTGAGCAACTTCACACAAAAGGGGTGGCTTGAAGGAGAAGACATTATTATAAGTCCACCTTTCACAGGACTACAGAGCAGTATGAGGCACACAGCATCAGTGCTGGCATGTGTGACATCACTCACCTCTTTGGTTCCCAACATGCATGGCAGAGATATATTCAACAACTGGGCGGGCAGGCTCTGGCACAGTCACAATGTGACATATCCAAGTGACCCACTCCAACAGAAAAGACACTACCAGCAAGTGCTACCACATAGAAAGAACCATAGGATGGGCCTAGGTCACAGAGACTCAGTCCTAGTCAGCCCCAAGGATAATATGAATACTGGCGCTACACTCCAGGACAGCTCTCAGGTCAACCCTGCCTGGTCCAGGTTACAGGAGTCCAGTCCTTCCCTGACTAGCTCCCTAAAGTGTTTACTGGGCACAAAATGACTGTCATATGGCTTAGAGCTGTGGTCATTGTCATTCCCAGCTTGCACAGGACTCTACAACTTCAGCTTGTCTTCCTACAGGGCATATGAACAGTTCTAATGCTCTTCTAGATATACCACATACAGTCTATGATCTCATTAAGATCCTTCAAGTCTACATTCAGCTTTGATGTCCCCAGCAACCCTGTGGGTTTATACACCAGGGTTCTTGAAAGACTCCCAATGAGCTAATCGAAGAGGCATGAGCCCTCCAATGAATAGGGTCTAATCTCTGCCTGTCTTAAGTGAGGTGCCTGGCCACCAGGTTCTCCCAGTATCCCTCATGCTTCCTGTTACAGGGTATGACTGGCAAACCCCACCCTTCCCCCAAGGTGCCCTTCCATATATAGTCCACCCACTTTAGCTAAGCGAGTCCTTTTTACCCTTTACACACACACACCCCCAGGGCTCTTGGTCTCCTGGTTCTCCCCTCTCCTTCACCCTCTCCTCACAAGGAAGGCCGAGCTCAGGTCGTGTTCACTCTGGACTCTCCCAGACGTCTCTGCCTCTGTTATTTACAATAACCTTTTTCCTCCACCATACCTAGGAGCACTCATGTCCTCCTTTTTTTCTTTTCTTTTTCATTCAAGCACTGACTGTACAAAAGCCCAGGGAAGGGGAATAGTGCCAGGAGCTCTCAGAGAGCACAGAGAGTTAAAAAGTCCCAGGTAAATGAAGAAAACGCAATGGAGGAAAATGATTCTGCTAATCAAAGGAAGTAGAAACATAGAACACACAATATTACTTTAATGAAAAAACTAGTAAGATTAAATGAAATAGATTTATGGACTTAGTCAAAAGATCAGATTGGCAGGTTGAATTTTTACAAAAGTACATATACTGTTAGCAAATGATATACAAAACAAAACAAACCCCAAACATAATGAAAATCAAAACACTACCCCCCCCCCAAAAAAAAAAGCCAAAGTAGAGTGTAAGCAGAAACACCTCCAAAAACATCATCATTTGATATTTGAGGCAGCCCTACATTTATATGTGCCAAAAATTCAAAATCCATAAAGAACAAAAGAGAAGTAAAAATATTTATATCGTAGATATTTTCCTACTATCTTATTTTGAAATTTTTAAGCCAGAAAAATAGATGCCAAATCCTTAGAGCATTTCCCTAGATGAATCCAGTGGTGTGGAGAAGAGCATCCCAGCCAGGCCATGACCCTGTGAGTGTTCAAGCTACCCAGGCAGGTTTTAGAAAGGCAGTACTGCACAGTGTCAGAGGGAGCCCTGTAGTTTCAGGTGAAAAGCCATCTTCAGCATCCAACAGAGACAGTTAAAAAACAAAGACACTACAGACTTCAAGCAAAGCAAGCCTGTCCCCTCCAGCAGCCCTGGGTGTGTGATGCACGCAGGATCTCAAGGCAGAGCACAGAGACAGTGGAACGCCTGGCCTTAGGGCCTCACCTGAATGCTCATCAGCAGTAAGCACAAAGACGAAGCTCTAGGTCAAGGGAGAAAACCACACCAAAACACCATATAAAATCATGAGAACTAGGCATAGATCCTCTTAATGGGGCAAATGGGAGTGGGCAAAGACTCAGAAGGGGTAGGATATCAACTGAAATCCTGATGATATGAATCCATCCATCAGTTAGTATAAAGCAAGATCCAATACCACCAGGCAGTTCTAAGTAACAGTAGATGCTCAGACATCTTCATGAAATACAAAGAAGCAAAAATCATCAAAATGGTATCTATCCCTCAGTCAGGAAGCCAACCTAGCACCTAGATGGTTCCAGAGATCTGTCATGCACCATGGCTGTCTACTCTCAACAGGAGGCTAAGGAACCACAAACCACACAAGGAGGAAGCAGCTGCTTTGTGCCCTGTGCCCCATAGCTTCTGTCCATCTGGGATGGGCACAGGCATACTCCTGGGTCCCATAACACGGCCCATACACTGTCCTGTTTCCATCCAGCCTTATCTCAAGCTCCGACGTCCAGACCTCGCTGCCTACTAGCCCTAGCAGATGGGCCATTTCACCTGGCCAAGTCTACTCTCCCACCCAGAGAGCAGGGCACTACTTCACCCCATCCTGGTGTCTGCTGCCTGAGTTTGCACTGTCTTCTTCTGGGTTCTAAGATCCTGATCCAAGTGTTCTGTCTTTAAAATAACAGCCATATTTGGTGGCCAAAGATTTGTATGCACTTGAAAGGCTGAGGGGGCAGGATCACGAGTCTGAACAACACAGTGAGATGGAAAATCAATCAATCAATCAATAATTTTTTTTGAGATTTGGGGAACTAGGCCTTGTTGGACAGAGAGCACTAAGCAAGCAGATACTTACTTCTCCTCAGCAGTAAAGATGTCAAAGCACCCATTAGCCAACAGCTGGTCCAGCATTTTCAGCAGCGATACAGACACCCTGAGAGAAGGAGATAAGCAAACATGAGACCCACAGAAATACCCAAGAACCAAGAGACACCCATGTGAGAAACAGGGATGTGCCCTTGACAAGAAAAAAAACAAAACAAAAAACTAAAAACAGTAACAACAACAAAAAACCCTTAACACCATGATAGCTCTTCCTAGACAGAGTAACTCAAGACAGTCCTGTCAAATTCCTAGAATCAGACACACCAGCATTATGATGCTTACAAGAATGACAAATGACTATGGAAAATAAGAATATAGCTGGAGACAATGTGGCTTCTCTCATGAATTACCTACAGCAAAGATAAAAACAGGTTTCCTGATGCAAAGATGTCAGATGGCCCGGTAGAGTCCAGCATTCACCTGTACACCTTATGGTTTTGGCAAGGTGCAAAACAAGTGCAGTGGACAGTCCAGCAGACAGTATAAACATCTGGACAACCATTTGCAAAATTAAACTGTTTTGAGTTTGTTTTGTGTGTCCTCAGACTGTAGGGCTGACGATAGACCCTAAAGCTGAACATTCTGGAGAGTACCAGAGCTCTCTAGGACCTCCAAATTAGGCGGAGATTCCTCAGCATCTGCGTTTGCTCACTGAGGCACAGGACAGGTGGTAGCTGGGTCCTTCAAACACAAATCTGACAAAGACTTGCCCCGTATAGTGAAGTCATCCTAAAACAACAGTGAGAAGGAAAGGCCACCTACACAAGCTATGGCAATGAGCAGACACTAAGAGGACAACCAAGTGTCCGACAGAACAGCCACCCAAGAGGCCAACCACTAGTGCTTGTGAGCCGTGGAACAGAGGGGGCCATCAGCTTTACAGAAGTCAACAAGCAACCCACGTGACCCAGCTGTCCATTACTCAGTGAGTACCCAGGGAAAGAGAATGTGCATTCACAGAGACTCAATCCCAGAATGTCCACTCTAGCTGTCTGTAGGGCAGGGAACGGGAAATACCCAAATGAGTCCGTTTCTGCCCACAACAGGCCCTGGGCCAGGCAACAACAAGGACAGAAGTGACTGTGCTGGCTGTCTGCCAAAGTGAACAGCTGGGAGGGCTCCGAGGAAAACTTGGTGAAGAGAAAAGGATCTGTGGAACATGCATCCCAAGGAAGCACATACTCCATGTGTTGTCTTTCGGGGCTCTTATGTCTCAGTGGGGCTATTATAGACAAGAAAAGATGGAGAATACTCCTACAGACTAGAGCCTCACTCCACTTCACTTGGTATTCTGCATCTCCAAACACATAAAGAAAAGTTATTTTCCTGCTGAGAGTGCGTCAAGGGAAAAGGATCAGTGCCGATCAGTGCCAGGCCTAGGGACCAGCAAGGCACAGAGGAGATGAATTCCTGGGGTCCGGAGAAGATGAGTGTTGGAGCTAGAACTTGGGAGTTGGCTGGGCCCTGCTCCTCATCTATTATGACAAATGTGTCCCAGGAAAACCTGGGCTCTGTGGAAATACGATCAGGGCACAAGTACACTGTCTGAAGACACCACTTACCTGTCATTCAAGAGGTTGTCCTCAAAGACCTTCAGGAGGGTCTCACTGAAGCTCTGCAGGACCCGAGCATCCTTCTGAATCCCCTTCATGTACTCAAAGAGGCTCTGTGTAGAATGTCTGACCTGCAATCCGAAAAGCAGTATTGTGGCTCAGCATGGCTAGCTTCGCCCTTGGTTCTCAGGGCTACTACAATGACAGTAAATGCCTGGGCCAAACAGATACAACTACAAACTACAGAGACATGAAGATCCTACAGGTATGGGGCTCGTAAGACAGTAGACATGTGAAGTGCACACATCTGGGTCAGAACCCTCTGGAAAGAATCTCCTGTGTCCCCTGCTCTGCACAGCCAGGTGCCTCCTCACCGTAGACTCTGTCAAGCCACCCACAGACACGGCCAGCCCCAGCAGGACATGGTATCTATAGGCAGGCAGTCCCAAGAGCTGAGTGATGAGAGGGAAGGCCTGGGAAGGTGCGTTCCAGTTCACAGTGGCCACATCAGACCTGAAAGAAAGTGATTTCCTCAAGTGAAGGCCATGCTTGGAGGGACTGGGCTACGAGGGGATCTGTATCTGACAGTACCTGGGAAACAGACTTTCCAGTTCTTGGCGGTGGGGAACATGGGGAATGGGAGGGCTGTCGAAGTGCAAGAGAGTCAGGAACACCCTGGCAGCGTGAGCACGGAACCGATCAATCTTCTCACTTGCCTGCTGGGCAACGCAACACATGACACGCTCACAGCTGCAAAAGGGGGACACATGTATGTATGAGGCCAGCCTGGGGAAACGTGGACACCTTATTGTCAGCAGCTGCTGAAGCCCCATCAGGTTGTGTCTTAAGTTAGGGTTTTATTGTTGTGATAAAACATCATGACCAAAAGCAACTTGGATAGGAAAGAGTCTTAGGTCACACTCCATCACTAAAGGAAGTCAGGAGGCAAAACTAAAGCAGAGGCCATGAAGGAATGCTGCTTACTATCTTGCTCAGCTTGCTTTCTTATAGAACTCAAGACTACTTTCCCAGAAACGGAACCTCCCATGTAAATCACTGATCAAGAAAATGCCTTTAGGCCAATTTTATGGACGTATTTCTCAGCTGAGTCCCTCTTTCCAAGGAATTCTAGTTTTTGCCACGTTGACAGAAAACTAACCAACACAGGATGGGTCTGCCTGCACCCCAACATCTCGGGAGCCACATGACAGGCACATGTGAATGTCAATGTACTCTTGGAGCAAGAGTGAGAAGCAACAGTCACTGCAACAGAATTGCAGGTCAGTGGAAGGAGGACGAGTGGCCAGGCTGAGAAAGTATGGCACACACAAGATAGCAAACTTAGGGCCTCAAGCAGTGTGGCCAAGGAGGTTGAAACCCACAGGGGTTGGATCAAATGATGGTAGCCCATCTTGGCATGAAGCTCAGCTACAGAGCCCTGAGTTCAGAGGCCACTACAGCCTCCCCCTCTGAAGCTGACTGTCAAACAGGCCAGTTCAAAGGAGGTCCTGGTGTGGGATTGGGGAGCACGTGTACGTTATGGATCCTGACACGAGCCAGGTGGAGGACCCTGGCCATGATCCACAGACTCCGGAGGACCAGGACAAGGGTCAGAGAAGCTTGTCTGAGAAGGCACTGAGGCCCCAGGACAGCCTCAGCTGGCTTCAGATACTCACATGTGGGCCTCAATCAGCACCGGCTCTGTCCCTGCCAGCAAAAGCATCAAATCCATGAGGCTGGTCATGGCAGCCTCACGAACCCTGTGAATAAGGAGACATGAGAAGGTCAATCTAGGACAGGAATTCCAAGCCCTGCCTGGTTCCACCAACCAGACCCTACAAGCAGCACATGAGGGGAAAAAAGTCTTGAGACACCCACTGGCCACACACAAGCTTAGCTCCAAAAGGCCCAAACATAGGGAAAGTTTCAGAGATTACAGAAATCCCACAGTATAAACCATCAGAGAAACCCAATGCCAGCAGCTGGCAGTCTTTACTCAAATCCCTTAACTGGGGAATGAGGGACGTGCTCTCTCTCATACTGTCAAGCAAGAGGATTCATTCTTAACACCTGAAGACAGACTGGACAAGTCTGAGCAAAGCCTTAGACATGTGCACACACTGTAATAGCAGATACTTCCCACAGCCTCCTCCCATGTGAAGCTAGCCTCCTGTAGTGTCTCTCTGCACAAGGCTGGTACTTCTGGTTCTCACCAAACAAACAAAGCAACAAACACTCACATCCATCCTAGACTTACTTTCCTGATAAACAGAACTGTCTGTCATTAATTCGTATGTATCAAAGAAAAAGAAAAATACTGGTCTAATTCCAGAGCAAAGGCAGCCATTTAAACTGGAATTCAGGTGCATTCAGCCAGAGTGAGAAAAAGGAAGATACAAACTCTTGGGTCTGAGGTCATCCCTGCCTCAATCAAACCCTCTATGGAGTCTGTACCAGGTTTCTGCTGTGAGGGGGAACTCACAGACAAGTGCAGGCCAGGGTTCCAGGGCACTCCCCAAAGTCAGATGAGGGTGCTGGACACAAAGCAAGCCTGGGAAAGGTGTGCTGCAGGGGCACTGGTGCATATCTGCAATGAATGCCAGGGGACAAAGGGATGGCAGACTGTGAAGTGTGCTGAGGGACACAGGTGCACACCTGTGAAACATGCCAGGGACACAGGTGCACAACTCCAAAACACACAGACACACTGTGGGGGTAACCTGTACATCTCCTTCATGTGGACTACCACCTCTTAAGCTGTGATACACAGGAGGAAGCTCTAAATATCACAGCAGAAACTATCTACAAGGAGAAGCTGTACTTGCTGAGCACATAAATAGGAAAAAGAGCTGACACCTGAGCCTCTTGGTAAAAACACACCCACAGATATGCTCAAAAATGCTGTTTAATCTGGGGAGCAAGGGCAATTTAATGAAACCATCGTCACAGAGCCCGATCCATACCACCCAGTCTGTGCAGACCTGGAACCCCTCCCTGTACAGCCCTTCCACTCTCGTGACCTGGAGGTGAAGACAGCAGAGATCGTGGTATCTGGCTGGTTGTTATCACCACCAGCTAAAAGAAAACTATGTAACACTAACCCTGCAATTTAACTATAACTTAGGAAACTCAGTTAGAAACTAAAATTATAAATAAAAGATAGCAAATACTAAAATAGCAGTAGCAACAACAGATTAACCAAATGTGCAGTCTTTACAATAACTACATCTGAGAGATATGAAGGATACAGAGCAAAGCAATGAAAAGGTCAGAGTTTCAAAAGCACCCCGGCTCTCTGAGAAAGGTCGAGATACAATTGAATTAAATAAAGACAACAACAAAAAGGGCTGTCAAGGTATGTGTGCCACTCATGTGACCGTGCGGTTTATCATGCCACGCTGCTTGCTGTGGCTCAGAAGCACCACAGCTGGCAGCTGTTGGTCACTGTCATCCTGTGGAAGCTTGCACGCAGCCTTCTGGTACCCTGGGAACTAGCCCTCGGGGAGGAGGCTTTCAGGTCAGTTCCAGCTTAGAGGCCTCCGGGCCCGGTGTCTGAAACTCCTGCTATCCTGAGCAGTAGGGACTTACCTGCCACCTCTGGGGGGCAATCAAGGGTAACAGCAGTAGCCTATAATGTTTTATGACTTTCTTAGACAACTGCGACCAACAACTCAAAAGAGGGCTTCCTGTGACTTGTTAGGGTTTTTATTAGATGGTCTTTGGCTCTTGGAACACTGTATAATTCCATATGACTTTTTTAGACTCCTTACTGGTTTTTTACCCTCCTCCTTCTGTATGTGTAACTAACAGCCCTCTAATTGGATTCACTACCTGCTCAGAGGGAAATCAGGTCTTATATTGGAAGGCCAGCCAACTATCCAAAGCTTGTGACGTCAGGGATCCTGGACGAGAACCTATAACTGCCACTAACTGCATAATCCCTCGGTCCTTAAACCCACAGGTAAGTGCAGTCCTCACCCCCTCATCAAGGAAACTTCTCTCTAAATGCAGAGCTGTGGAGCCTCTTAAGTGTCAAGTGTCAGGAATCACTATGGAAGAGGAAGCAGAAACACTGTGAGAACCAGAGGAACAGGGACTTTGCTGTGAGATCATAAAGTCTCACCAGCATCACTGCTTTATGTGGACTGGGGTGGGCAAGGCTCGGGAGGCCTTAATCCTACACAAAGAACTACAGGGAACCAAGGAATGCTGAGAGTGGGACACACACACACACTCACACACACACATACACACAGAGTGCATAACAACTAATGAAAAAGGAGGCCATGAATTTCAAAGAACAAGGAGAGGTGGCTATGGGAATTTAGAGAAGGGAAAGAAACAGGAGACATGATGTAAATATAATCTCAAAAAATAAGAGAAAAATATTTTTTAAAGTGTCTGGAATTGAACCATTTACTACTGCCAATTCTACACTGAACCACGCCACCCCCTGGAGGGGATCCTGTCTACCCTTTGTAGAGTGAGTTGAGACAGAAAAGTTCCACAGAGGGTAAGGTGCTAACGGCCATGTCTCAGGAAGAACCCCATCACTGGCCTTTTCTGCTTTGCTGGGAAGGGTGTCCCAGTGACAGGCAGACTGCAAAGAAATACACTGTTGTGTAACTATTTAGTTCAAAGTAAAATTGCTTTGGAAGGGAGAGGGGACCTTAAGACTCAGGAAGCTGTTGAAATTTATAAGGCTCAGGAAGCTAATGAAAGCTCCCCAAGGTCAGGTATGAAAGCAGTAAAAACTGCTGGGGAGATGACACTCTTCAGCTGGCAGAGATGCCTACAAGTGCACAAGTCTCCAGAGATGCAGGTTTTGTGAGCTGTCACCCCTGCTAGGGAATGCTTTTCAGTGATGCAGCTGCCTTTAAGTCAGCTATGTAAGTAACCCCTTACCTATGCTCCTGTAAGTAACTTCAAGACCCTCTAAGCTAGACTTAGGTGGAATTGTTCCTCTGGTCTGACTTCAGTGCCCTGTACTGGATAAACAGGTGTTTGTTAACATCTTTCATAGAAAAAACACTCAACATTCACAATTTTCCCATCTCAAACTGCAAAGGAATCTAGGTCAACCAGGTTTCTTGAGAGTTCAGGGGCCTCAGAAAAGAAGTCTAGGGTCTGACAATATCTATCATAGACCCAAGCCACTGGCCACATGTGGGCTGGGTTCACAATGCCAGCTTAGGCTACTGCCTGCAGTTAATCCTGTGGCACATTCTAGCAGGGTCTGCAAAGGAGAGCAGGTAGGTGGGGATGCCTTGCCTGCACAGCATTTCAGCTGTGTTGGGGGAGATCTTGGCAAGGCTGGAAATGGCCATGGGACCCCTCAAAACCTCCATTTACCAGGCTCTGACAAGACTGAGGTCAGCCACAGGGAAGCCCTTCCTGTGTCTGTACAGATGTATCCAGACAACTCAATCCATAGCAGCTGATGGACCTGAAGGGAGATGTCCTAAGGTGGAGGAAAATATATTTACAATAAGGAGTATATAGGAAATGCCAGCAAACAGACACTGGGAAGATCCAGTGCAAATGTAAATTAGTGACCAATGTTACATGAAATTAAAACTATAAAATGAGCTTCACAGTAGAAAATAAATAATGGAAAAGTCAATGGGCAGAAAATAAACTAATTAACATTTATACAACCAGAGCAACAATAACAAAAAGTGACAAAATGGAGAGACCTTCAGGACCTGTTTGGCATGTGACAAGTGCTTGAGTTTCTGGAACGTGAGACAGTGGGGATCATCAAAGTGATCCGTAAAGTGGGGTCCACCAGGCAAGGGGATGTAAGAAGAAACAATGGCTGGCACCCAGAATGAGAGGAAGGGGAAATGAAAAGGCAGGAAGAACATGTCAAAAAATAAAGCCTGGCACATCATATGCAAGGGGGTCTCTCCATGCTTGATTACATCGATCAAGACAGAATCTTCTATAAGCTCCTTCTGAACTCTTCACAACAGTGCTTACAGCCAGCAGGAGGGAGTGTGCGGCATGTGGCACAGCCGTTAATGGACGACAGCAGCATTAGCCTTGCTCTCTACCTCACAAGGTGTTTCTGCAACCTGGGCAAGAACCTTGCCATACAGGAGGAGAGAGAAGACAGTCAGGCCGACTCAAAGGACTATGGATGCCTGAGCAGCATAACAGAGAAGCAGAAGCTTGTGGCTGCTCACCTGAGACGTCAGTGCAGACAGCTGCTATGAGAGAGTTTCTACAGTGACTTAATGCCTATTGTCCTGGGTTCCCTGAGATGCCATGCCCTCCCCTGTGTAAGAGCATTTATGAGTCAGCAGGGGAGTCATACTACAAACACTGTCCTTACCAGGCTCCCACATCCCCTCTGCTGTCTGTGGTGTAATCACTCATGCAGCCCAGCAATGCAGCATAAACCTCAGAGATGTTCTCTTTGCATATGACTTCATCTGGAGGTCCCCGTGTGTTCACACCAACTGTCTGGCAAATTCTGAAATTAAAATATGCGTGACCGTGAGCTCATCCTTCACATTACAATGACCTCAAATATCTTGCTGAGGGGAACACTGGGCATGCCGGAGGAGCCTCAGGGGCAGACTTAGAGGGGCAGAGTACCCATCCCTCTGCCGGTGCAGAATGGTGCACGCTGTGAAGTCACCTTCACCGCCCCCACAGTCTGCAAGGTAGCTGGCTTTCTTCCACTCTGATAAAAATGCAGCTATGAGAACGCAGAGGAGTAAATGGCTTACAGGAAGGACCACGGGGAGCTAAAAGAGGCATGCATGGCCCTTCACACTGCATCTACACACAGAAGTCACTAAGATGCAAGATTCAGGCATTGCTGCATGCCTCAACTCATGTCTTCATCCACTTTATTTATTAATTTTCTTATTTATTTATTTAGCAGTACTGTGGAAGAACCCATAGCCTGTACGAGCTTAATAAGAACTCTGCCACTGTGCTGCCCCAAGGCCCACATGATGGTTTGGTTTGTTTCTGTTTGGTTTCATATAAAGCCTCAATGTTACCAGGGCTAGCCTCAAACTTCGGTTTCTGATGTGGTTTTCTAGTGAAGATGCAAATGTTCCCTGACGATGCACTGAAAACACCTCTACATTCCTGCTCTGGGCTAGCCTGACAGACAAGCCACGTGGCACCTCTTGATGCCCGCCTGCCAGGCTAGGGGCTCACCTTGAGATTGCTTTCAAACCGTCTCTCCTGGCTTCAGCAAAGCTCACGTCATTGGGAGAAATACAGGTGACTCTTCTCAGACCTGAGAGAACCTAAGGGCAATAGGGTCCCCAAAAGAAGTATCAAGCACAAAGTAAACACAGTTTTTAGACAGTTGTAGTAAGTAACCCAGTCTGGCCTTGAACCTGAGAATCCTGTCTCCTCATCCTCAGTGCTGTGAGTGTGTACCACCAAGTGTGGCTATTAACACACTTCTCTTTCAGAGATGTGGCTCTGGAGCCACAGAACACAGTAGCCATGGGTGGCACTTTGCTAGGCAACTCACAGGAGCCACTTCCCACACAAGACAACATGCCCTGATTCAGCTTCTGGAAGGACTTAATGAAGAGACCATCCCAAAGCCTCCTCTCAGCTTCACCCAAACTGCAGTGACTGCCATGGATCGGATCTCATCCCTACAAGATCTTCCTGTCAATTGTTTCCATCTTGTAGAGGGAATAGTTGGTATTCAGGATCCCAACAACAAATGAGCAAAAAATACTTATATATCCACCCACCTCCGTGTCTGTGTGTGTGTGTGTGTGTGTGTGTGTGTGTGTGTGAGTGAATGCGTTTGTGCGTCTATACAATCCAATATGCTACAGCCTGTATATGAAGGTTGTTAGAGGACAACTTTGTGGAGTTGGTTCTCTCTACCTTTACATAAGTTCTAGGGGTCAAACCTGGATCATTAGGCTTGCCATGCAAGTGACTTATTCACTGAGCTACCATGTAGGCCCAGGGCTACTATTTCTATTTATGCATGTATGGATGCATGCATACAAATATTCTATTTGCATGTATGACTTCATGACAGAAGAGGGCATCAGGGGGAAGAGGGATCAGATCCCATTATAGAAGGTTGTGAGCTACCATGTGAATACTGGGAACTGAGCTCAGACCTCGGGTAGTACAGCCAATGCTCTTAACCACTGAACCATCTCTACAGCTCCTGCTATTACTTCTTGGTCTGACAGCTCAGTTCTAAAGATCTCTTTCATTTTTAGCTACATTTCTTTTTTTTTTTTTTTTTTTTTTTTTTTTTTTGGTTTTTTGAGACAGGGTTTCTAAGCCCCATGGTGAGGGCAGTTATTATGACAGATGTATATAGGCTCTGTACAAGGGTAAAGAGGCCTACCGGCACACCATCAAAAGCTGTCTGGTCCCATAGGAGGAAAGGACACCAACTTATATAGAAGCAAATGTGGTGAATTTGTCTTAGTGCATCCAGCTTGTATGGCAAGGGGGACAGACAACAAGAGGATCTTGGAGCAAGTTGGCAGGACCAAGCCTGGTGTTTCAACTCAGAGGAGAAGAGCGGATGAACTTAATGGACTAGGTAAGTATGGAAAGGAAAGTCTCCAGAGCCAGACTGAAACTATGTCCAGAACTTACACAGGAGAAGTAATACAGGGAGAGAGCAGGCCACACCAGAGTAGATGAGACAACATGAGCGAAGGAGACTGAAGGAAACAGAGGGCACCCCATGTGGCACCTGGGGCGACAACCTAGATGTAAAAAATGAACAAGCCTCTCAACTCATGGCTTTCAGTGGTAGATCCAGCAGAGGAAACGCGTCTTGGTCTTTCTAGATCAAAGGTGCTGGATGAGGGGCCTGGTAAGGCTGAGCAGTCCCCTTGGCATCCCACAGGGCAGAGCATGAACAACCTTGCTCTTTCCAGCTTGCCACTGCCATGGCAGGGGAAATAGTGCCCCAAAGGGTAGCAAAACAATAATACATGATATATTCAGGCAGAGGCCCATAGGGCACCAGGCTGAGACATGGGGCTGGCAGCCTTTACCCATACCTAGCCTACCTCCTACCATGACTATAAACACGATGGAACACAAGTAACCTAAGGTGCATGGAATTTCGGAAGGAATTTTAACTGCACGGCTCCATTATTAGGGAAATAAACTGAGATGGTTATAAGCCTAGAAGGTATGTTCGGGGCACTAGCTACTGCACAGAGGCTACTGTTTTCTCATCCAGGCAGTCACGGTTTCTTCAGACAGTGCCTGCCCACCCTACAGACTTGTGCACAACTCTGTAAGTGTGTCTCCCGAATACTGGAGTCAAGGTCCAACAGTCACTGCCTTGCATGGCCATATGCTACCTCCAGAAATTCCTTCCTCATTGGAGGTGTGCAGATTAGTTGCCGGCCCTTCACATCTGTGCCCCTGTGGTGCTGTTGGCACCCTCACCTGCTGCAGATGGCCCCTGAGAAGGAAACCTGGGAGGGCACCCAAGGCTGAAGAAAAGCCACAACGGGCCATCTCCTCTGGGTTCTGGAGCTCAGCAAGGTACTGGGGAATCAGCTCCTCTGAAAAGAAAGAAGTGTTCAGAATTGATCGCTGCCTTGAGGACCCCTTAGAAATACAAGTTAGAAGTCCCAAATTCTGGAACACTCAGAGCACAACGGCAACAATGACGAAGTACACAGGACCATTCGTGCAGCAGTGACAGGATCAAAGCAGGGTGAGGGGAAAAATCTGAAAACTAAGTCAGTTCTGTTCTTTTACAACACGGCTCAGGAAGGAAGCAAGGAGGGGGATACCATCCCTGTGTCCTGCCAGTCAGACTTTGGCCATTGGTAGCTGATAGGACCCATTCACTGAAACCCCAGAAATATACTCTTATGCATCCTCAGATGTGGAGGCAGAAATACTCTCAATTCATACACAACACGGTAAATTCACTTCAGTAGCCATGTGAGGAGAGGGGCGTCTTTTTAGTCTGCTCATGTTTCAGTGCACCAATGGGAACACCATTTATTGTCAACAGACATGACATGGTACTTTGCTGGAAAAGTACAATGTGACATTATTGCTCTATTTTTAAAATATAGACTATGTATAATTAATTATGTTACTGTCAATGTATAAAGTTGCCCATGGTTAATAAACATTGTAAAAATGACTAGATTCAAGTCTGCCACAACTATCTTTAACTCAATTTCCAGGGAAGCTGACACCCTCTTCTGGCCCCTTTAGGCACCAGTCACACAAATTATACACAGGCAAAACACACATACATATAAAATAAAACAGAAAGATTAAAAAAAGAAGAAGAAGAAGAAGAAAACGGGGGAAAGTCTGCCAAGGAGCTGGGAAGGCAACTCAGTCAGTAAAGGGCTCACTGTTCAAGCATGAGGACCTGAGTTTAAATCCCCAACATGTAAAAAAAAGGTAGGCATGGTAGTATATGCCTATAATCCCTGCACTGGGAAGGCAGACAAGAGGATTTCTGGGGCTCACTGGCCAGCATAACTGGTGAGCCCCAGGTTCAATGAAAGACCTTATCTTTAAAAAAAGAGAGAGAGAGAGAGAGAGAGAACTAAAGAAGACACCCAGCACCAACCTCTGACCTCAATGTGCACACACACAAACACACAGATACCATACACAAAAAGTATCTGCCAGAAGATCAAAGTCCAGTATATTTTTATATTTTTGCAAAACCACAAAAAGGAAATGTAAATTACTGTACACTCTTATAGCCAGACTTTTACGGAGAGTCTCTACAAGTCATGCCCCAGTGAAGCTCCCTGTTCAGAGATTAAGATGCTTCCTTGGGCAGCTATGTTGTCTAGATAGATCTAAGGACATGTCCTGAACCCAAGTGGCTCAGGGGGAGCTATGTGAAGGATACTGAATAACAGAGACACCACCCCCCACCTCCTTCCTGTAGCCCAGTTGCCTGGCACGAGCTGAGTGGGTCCTAAGAGAGTAACTCCAGAAAGGTGACCAGACAGGGTTGCTTCTCAGGCCAACCCAGCCCAAGCCTCCTGGGCTCCTGCAGATGCCTGCTTTAGGCCCAACATACAGCTCACTCACTCGCGATGGAGGAGCCTTCCTCCCCAGGCTCCTTCACATAGTATTCACTGCAGAGGGCAGCCAGGGCAGAGACAGCCACCTCCTAAAACAGAAAAAGACATGAGTGAAAGTGGCTCAGTCCTCAGGCACAGATGACTGGGTCACTGCCATAGAACACAATGAGTAAAGTATGTCATTGTTACACTCCGGCTTGTCTTATCAGCACCTGTTAGATGTATCAATCACTTTAAATTCTCTGCACCAGTAAACCGAAAGTGAGAACTCTTTACTTCTTCCATACAATTTCTACGTACTCTCAACTGGCACAGTTAATATAAAACAAAAAATTTTTTTCCTTTCCCAGCAGAAGGAATGTGGGGATGGAGTGTGTTCTTTATGTGGACGAGAGCTCAAGGCACCGGTGGAACCTGGTTTACAGAATATGAGGGTTTCTCAGCATCTCTAACAGGGGGGTATGCAGAACATAGTTTGGAATCAATCTCAGCCCAGTAACTAATAAGCTAGATGATGCAGCGTCACACAGAATAGGGCATGGTGTGGCATGGCCTTGCACCCCGACCTCCTCCAACTCAATCCAAGCCTTCCATTCAAACTCGCCCCAAAACTAAGGAGAAAGGAACTGAGGAGGGACAGGGTGAAGATCAGTACAGGGAGACCCCTCAATACACCACACAGATGCTACATGTACTAACCAAGCAGCAAAGAACCATAACCATGGGCTGGTGGGACTTGATTATGCATAGTGTTTTAAAAGAAAATTCTGAGCCATCAACCATGAGGCCTACAAATTTAACCAGGAAAACTACCACAATTCCAGATTTCCACAGAATGATAATGTTGCCTAAGAAACAAAACAGAAGGAAACACAGGTTGGCAGGGCTCACGTAAACATAATGGTGCTTCCAGTCCTCACCGGGCACATCACTGCCTTTCCAAAATATCAACAATCACAGCTTACCACCTAAAAATGTGTCACATGTCACAGCTCTGCTTCTGCAAGGCCACCTGACCCAGAGACATGGCCGCGAGCTCGAGCATCAGTTGCTAAGCCCAGTCTCTCGTGTTTCCTCATCTTCATGCTAACTAATACTTTCCACACCAGCACTTAGGCACGACCTAAGCAAACCATTACTAGCAAAACAAAGGAAGAAACTTTGGTAAAGACAGAAAGTGTAGTAATGAGAGGAAAGCTTATAGCTACTAATGGTCATTCTAGCTTACCTGTGCAAATCATGCAGGCCCAATGATGCTGAGAACTGTTGGGTTAGTGCATGAAAGGGCCACTGAGATAGGCACTGTGGATAGCATTAGTATCACTCTCTGGGCAGGGGAAAGAAATCTTGCTTAGCATACCTTGATCTGTTGTCTGGAATGGCTTGAAACAAGGTGAAGACTCCTGAGAGTGTCATTTATCAGCCATTGCCAGCCATCTGCCAAAAGAGCAAAGAAACAGCCCACCTCAGAATACTTTGCTGATCCTGAGAACAAACATCTTCTGCTTACTCTTACAGAAGATGGTGACTTCTCTCGAGAGAACATTCTTCTGACCGCACAAAAGCCCAAGAGCCCCAGTTCCAGGAAGAAGCCCACCTCAAGCTGCTCAAAGCCATCTCCCCAACACCCTGCTACCACCATCACTGTGAAGAAAAAGCAATTCCCTGTAAACCAAAGACTTGCACACTGTGTTTGGGAACTTTTTGTTTTGTTTACAGTTGCAAGCTTCAAGTGATCTTTTCCTATCCCTCTCCCTCAATTCCTTCTGATCCCTGACGATTTAAACCCAGCTTCAACTCAACTACATCCAATAAATGAGTTGAGATATACTTACTGTCTCTAGCTAAATAAAATTAGTAACTTTAGACTAGGGTAGGCAGGCCTGGGGACTGCCCTTTTATAGCAATAGGATTATTTAGGTAATAAATAAGTACTTGGTCATCTAGACTTTCATCTATCTGGGAGAGAAATGCCCAGGATTGGGTACAATGGTGACAGGCAGAGCCACAGCCAATGATGGAGCCCAGAAGGACTCCCTGCCCTTTCTGGAAGAGGAGGACAGGAGCTTGCAGCAATTTCAAGACTACAGCAATGCTGCGATCCTTTACACTATAGTGCACCATCCACCCACCCCGCAGGTTCATCTCTTACAGCAATACTGCGATCCTTTACACTATAGTGCACCATCCACCTGCCCCGCAGGTTCATCTCTTACAGCAATGCTGCGATCCTTTACACTATAGTGCACCATCCACCTGCCCTGCAGGTTCATCTCTTAGAGCAATGCTGAGATCCTTTACACTATAGTGCATCATCCACCCGCCCTGCAGGTTCATCTCTCACAGCAATGCTGTGATCCTTTACACTATAGTGCACCATCCACCCGCCCTACAGGTTCATCTCTTACTTTGAACTTGAGTAACTATAAGGAAAAGTTATCTGTTGTTGAGGAAAGCACCTACCGATAGCCGCATCATCTTTAAATGGCATCCTGGAAAGTGACAGCTTCTCTATTAAGACGCACACTATGGAAAAAGAAAAATAAAACACATTATTTTCCCAAAATGACTCTTATAGCTGACCTCACTATATCGTAAACAGTGCATAGCCAGCACCTAACTTTCCCTCCCACCTCTCATGCTTGCAAGTCCAGGCTATCTCCCCAAATGGATACTAGGAAGAAAATACTCGAGACCTATCTTGAAGACAGAAGCTTGGGGAGCCCTCCTTAAGACCCTGTATGAACTCAGAGATCCAAGTAAGGTTAAGAATACCTCAAGTCGGCCATCTTTCCTCTGAGCCCAGCGGACACAGCTAGGGACACCCCAGGACTTTAAGATCGCATCGGGGTTACGGGTGAGTGTAGTGCAGTGGTGGTGTTGGGAGCAGCAGGTCAGCGGTTGCCCCCAGGGGCAGGATCCGAGAACTCCGCCCCACAGGAGGCTGGGCCTCTCCCAGCCAGAGCACCGGCCACCCAGCCATCTTTCCTCTAAGCCCAGTGGACACAACTAGGGACACCCCAGGACTTTAAGATCGCATCGGGGTTACGGGTGAGTGCAGTGCAGTGGTGGCGTCTGGAGCAGCAGGTCAGCTGTTGCCCCCAGGGGCAGGATCCGAGAACTCCGCCCCACCAGAGGCTGGGCCTCTCCCAGCCAGAGCACCCGCCACCCCGCCATCTTTCCTCTGAGCCCAGCGGACACAGCTAGGGACACCCCAGGACTTTAAGATCTCATCGGGGTTACGCGTGAGTGCAGTACAGTGGTGGTGTTGGGAGCAGCGGGTCAGAGGTTGCCCCCAGGGGCAGGATCCGAGAACTCCGCCCCACCGGAGGCTGGACCTCTCCCAGCCAGAGCACCCGCCACCCCGCCATCTTTCCTCTGAGCCCAGCAACTCCAGGACTTTAAGACCACATCAGGAGCTCAGGGCCCGGGCCTCAGGCTCTGTGCACTCTCTTAGGCTCTTTCGGGACTCCCCAAGCTATCTCTGGAAGTGAGGTGAGCAGGGGAACACAGCCTCTGTTCTGGCCCAAT
>LR753522.1:125000-197495 GCA_902729485.2 Mus minutoides | reverse complement strand
AGTACCCCTGAGCTCATGTCTCTAGCTGCATATATAGAAGAGGGTGGCCTAGTTGGCCATCAGTGGGAAGAGAGGCCCCTTGGTTATGCAGACTTTATATGCCCCAATACAGGGGAACGCCGGGGCCAAGGGGTGGGAGCGGGTGGGTAGGGGAGCAGGGCCGGGAGGGGGGAGGATACAGGGAACTTTCTGGATAACATTTAAAATGTAAATGAAGAAAATATCTAATAAAAGTTGAAAAAAAATAGAAAAAAAAAAAAAAGAATACCTCAAGTCAGGTACGGCCCAGTGGAGGAGTGCCTTAGCCTCACTTGGGTTCTGGGATAATCTAGACCATCACTTGACTGTATTTAGTCTAGTAGAGTTACTAGAGAAGCTTCCCAGAGGAGAAAAGACCCACCTTGAATGTGGGCAGCACTGTTGCATGGTTTTCTCTCCATGATCAAATAAAATGGAACATTAGCATCACCCCATCTCTATACTTTCTAATCGCACATGCTATATAACCAGCTCCTCACCCTCGTACAGCTACAACTACAGCTGTTCTCACTGCCTCAGTTTCCCTGCCATGATGGGTCTGTGTAAGGTGAGATGCTGATACTAAGGTATAGTTCCCAAATTGGTTCTTGACTTGTTAATAAATAAAGCCAAAATTTGGACAGGGGTGGCACATGACAGAGGTTGGCAGATTTCTGAGTTCAAGGCCAGCCTGGTCTACAGAGTGAATTCCAGGACAGCCAAGGCTACACAGAGAAATCCTGTCTTGGGTGGGGGAGCCCCTCTCATTCCCTGCATCTCTCTTTTCCTCCTGGGACCCGGAAGTCCCACCTGTACCCTTCTGCCCAGCAATTGGCTCAGCCGTTTGTTTTATTTTTTTGGTTTTTGTTTTTGTTTGTTTGCTTCTTTGTTTTTCAAAAAATATATGCAACAGGACTGTTCCATCAAATTACAAGCCAAAATAAGCCTTCCTTTCTGGTATTTTTCTGTTTTGTTTTGATTTTTTTCCCCGATATTTTGTAGTAGCAATGAAAGCAGTTCAATGATCCAGGCCCTGAGGTCAGTCTTGTCTCATAAAATGATAACCACAACAGAACAAAAAAAATTACCTACTTAGGAAACAATGGCTGTCCTGGACCCAAATATATATTCCCCAAGGAACAAAGTCTCAAAAGGCTACATAGTCAGAGCACTTGAATGAACACCTAGCGGCACACAGGCATAGGACAGGTGAGCACCTGGGGTTTATAGATAGAGGGCAAGTATGCAGGTTTCATAAGTGTTAAGGTGGGGGGCGGGCATCTTGAGGCCACAGGTATAAGGGAGGTGAGCACTTAGGTCATACCAGTGTAGGATAGAAGAGCACCTGAGATTCAGAAATACAGGGCAGATAAGCACCAGAGATCCACAGATATAGGGCAGATAAGCACCTGGAACCCAGGGATATAAAGCAAGAGGATATCTGAAGATATAACAGATGTAAGGCACAAGGTCGTTATAGAAGCACAATGCAGTGTAGTCCTAAGAATCAGACTGGTAAAACCCACTGCCCTCAAAGATGGGTCTAGATGGCACTCTGGTGAATGCTAGCCATCTATTAGTGCTGCTGTTTGATTTGTGACATAATAAAATAATGACTGTATCCACAGGTAGGAGCACAACAGGCTGGCATGCCAGTAAATCACATAGAGAAGACAACTTAAGGCAGTGGGTCAAATGCAGGAACATCTGAACACCACTATCAGCAAAGGAGGAGCTGTGCATGCAAGGAGCTGTGTGGGAAACTAGCTAAAAGGGCTGTATTTCAGAGTGGTCAGTCTCCACCGGATATAGCCTGCCTGGGCACCATCTAACTTGAGATGCTTATACCTGCACCCCTCCCTTGTTCTGGCCACCCCCAGTTGTTTTCCACATACACATCATCATATGGCAATGCAGAAGGAGAATTTTAAGTATGTTTCTTTTATTTATAAACCTAGAATCTCATGCCAGTCAACAGTAACAGGGACAAACTCCCTGAAGTATGGTGCTAAGTTATGAAGCCTCTATTGTAATAACAGGACAGACACAGGTGACAGGTGGGCACAGCCAGCTCCTCTCCTTATACCACCCGCCCACAGTGACTTTTTGGTCTGTTCTCACACTCACTGATGCCTTCTCACACCTCTTCTTAGAGTCATCACTTGGGCCCTCCCTCACACTCCCCCAGAATGACCACTTGGGTCCCTCTCTTCACACCTGCTTCCCAGAGTGATGGCTTAGGCCCCTCACCTCATCCCTGGCCCCTGTTTGTCAATGCCTGCTCACCCTCCTCCTCGTCACACTGCTACAACAGCCCAGTTGGTCTCTTCATATGCACTACACTAAAATGAAAACATTTAGTGGTCTTCTTCAAAAATTATATAAACATGTAAAGCAAATATGTGTCCATAACGTTCTGCTGACGGCCAGTCACCATGTTACAGTTGACAGGCACACCTCACAGTTCAGATACATGAGGAGAACATGTTGATTCCCATAGACATCCTTTTCATAAGTCCACTACCAAGTATAATATCTCTTCTTCCAAATACTCAGGTCCGGCTGGGCAGTGGTGGCGCCCACCTTAAATCCAGCACTTGGGAGGCAGAGGCAGGTGGATTTCTGAGTTCAAGGCCAGCCTGGTCTACAAAGTGAGTTCCAGGACAGCCAGGGCTATACAGAGAAACCCTGTCTCGAAAAACCAAAAAAAGAAAAAAAAAAAAGAAAAAAAGAAAGAGAATTGCAGACCAATTTCCTTTTATGAACTTCCATGCAAAAATACTCAACAAAATATTTGCAAACGGAATTCAAGAACATGTGAAAAATAACATCCACCATGATCAAGCACATTTCCTCCCAGAGATGAAGGGATGGTTCAACGTTTGAAAATCCATCGATGTGATCCACCATACAAACAAACAAGCAAACAAGCAAACAAACAAACAACCCTACATCATCATTTCATTAGATGCTGAAAAAGCCTTTGACAAAATCCAGCCCCACTTCACAATAAGTCTTGGAGAGATCAGGGATACAGGGCACATACCTAAACACAATAAAGGCAATATACAGAAAGCCAATAGCCAAAATCAAATTAAATGGAGAGAAACTTAAAGCAATTCCACTAAAATCAAGGACAAGACAAGGCTGTCCAATCTCTCCACATCCACTTAATACAGTACTTGAAGGTTTAGCTAAAGCAGTAAAACAACTAACGGAGATCAAGGGGGACAAATTAAAAAGGAAGAACTCAAAGTATAGCTATTTGCAGATGATGATAGTATACATAAGTAACTTCAAAAATTCTACCAGAGAACTCCTGCAACTAATAAACACCTTCAGCAAGGTGCTCGATACAAAATTAACTCAAAAAACGGAATCAGTACTCCTCCTTAATATAAACAATAAACAGGCCGAGAAAGAAATTAGGGAGAGAACACCCTTCACAATAGCCACACAGATAAAATATCTTGGTGTGACTCTAACCAAATAAGTGAAAGACCTATGTGATAAGAACTTCAAGTCTTTGAACAAAGAAACTGAAGGAGATATCAGAAGATGGAAAAATCTCCTATGCTCATGGATCGGTAGAATTAACATAGTAAAAATGGCCATCTTACCAAAAAGCAATCTACATATTCAATGCAATTCCCATAAAAATCCCAACACAATTCTTTATACAACTTGAAAGGGAAATTTTCAGCTTCATATGGAAAAACAAATAATCCAGGATAGCTAAAACAATCCTGTACAAGAAAAGAACTATGGGCACTTCATTTTTCACAAAGAAGCTAAAACTATACAATGGAAAAGAGAAAGCCTCTTTAACAAATGTCTGACTGGATGTCTGCATGTGGAAGAATGCAAATAGATCCTTAGCTATCACACTGCACAAAACTCAACTCCAAATATATTAAAGGCCTCAACATAAGACTAAATACACTAAGTCTGATAGAAGAGAAAATGGGGAATAGCCTTGAACTCACAGGCACAGGAGACATCATCCTGAACGGAACACCAACAGTTAAGGCACTAAAATCAACAGTTAATAACTGGGACCTGATGAACCCGAAAAGCTTCTGTAAGGCAAAGAACACTATCACAAGGCCAAAATGGCAGCCTACAGACTGGGAAGAACTCTTCACCAATCCTACATCTGACAGAGGGACAATATCCAAAATATATAAAGAACTCAAGAAATTAGTCTAATTTCAACAAACCAAATAACCCAATTTTAAGAATGGGGTACAGATCTAAACAGAATTCCTGACAGAGGAATCTGTAATGGTTGAAAAGCACTTAAAGAAATGTTTAACATTTTTAGTCACTAGGGAAATGCAAATCAAAATAACCGACAGTCCATTTTACACCCATCAGAATTGCTAAGATCAAAAACTCAAGTGTCAGCACATGCCGACGATGATGTGCAGCAATGGACCACATTGCTTGTGGGAGTACAAACTAGTACAGTTGATTTCTACTCTGGAAACCAATTTGGCAGTTTCTAAAGAAAATTTGGAACAGTTCTATCTCAAACCACCAGGACACTTGATCAACTATGGTCACAGAAGCTTTATTGGTATAGCCAGAAACTGGAAACAACTCAGATGCCCCTCAACTGAGAATAGATAAAGAAAATGTGGTATGTTTACACAATGGAATATTGCTCAGCTATTAAAAACAATGACATTATGAAATTTACAGGCAAATGGATGGAACTAGAAAAGATCACTCTGAGTGAGGAACTGAGATCCAGAAAGACAAACATGTTAAGTTCTTACTTATAAGTGGCTATCAGCCATAAACTACAGTATAACCAAGCTACAATCCACAGAAGCCAAATAATAAGGGGGAACTCCTGAATCTCACTCAGAAGGGAAAATAGAATAGACATTGGGAGTGGAGGGAAGGAACTGGGGGAGGGGGGGAGGGGGAGAAGGAGAAGCGGAGGATCAAGTGTGGGGAGGACAGAGAGAGAGAGAGAGAGAGAGAGAGAGAGAATATGAATGAATCGGTGCTGGTGGTGGTAGTAGGGAATCTCTGGGATTAAACCTAGGATGATGGAAATTCCAAGGAATCTGTGGTAAGACTCCTAGCAACGGGTGATATAGAACCTGAAACTCTCATCTCTTGTAGCCAGGCAGGACTTCTAATAGAGAGATGGGGGACACAAACCCAGTCGCAAAGCCTTGACCCAAAATTTGTCCTGCCTACAAGATGTGAAGGGGTAAAGATGGAACAGAAATTGATGGAACAGCCAACCAATTTCTGGCCTGACTTGAGACCCAAATAAGCCAGCAAGAACCTGAGTTTTCTATCACATTCAACTAACTAGGAATACTCACCTGATTATGCTGTAAGATTCCTTGGGTATTAACATACAATCTGAGAAACCATTCCTTGTTCTGCAGTACTTACTATATAGAAGAAATCTGCAGCTGATATATCCCTATGCCTACCCACAGTGACCAGTCCTGTGGCATGTAAGACAGATCAGAGCCCCACAGCTTGAAATAGGGTAACTAGATATACTAGACCAGGTGTAGGAAGCATGTCTTCATACTCCTGGGACAAGAGCAAGCCTGGGGCAGTAGCAAGATCCAACAGAAGGGAACAGCTACCACCTGTTACTGGGAGGTCTGGTCTGACCTCAGGATATTCTTGCCCCCATACTCAAGTGAAGGACAGCAGCTTCTGGCCTCAGACCTACCTGCTTGTCTCATAAGCTCTCCTCCCAGACCCCTGAAAACCAAAGGAAAGAGACAGTTAAAGTCTTTTACACATGAAACACCCCACCAAGCAACAGATATATCTTCAGGCCCCAAAACTCTGACAGTTCTCATTAATCAGGTGATTTACTGCTACCTACATTTTTGGGAAAACCCAAAACTGCCAGGAAAAGATCAAGATCATCCTCAGGCAGACTCCTGTCCTTTGAGTTTCCGTGAGATCACTTGGTCATCACCAATATATCACACAGAACCAATCCCAAATGCTGCTTAACACACTCCACAACAATGCCAAGATGACCGTCACATGGCCCAAAGCCATAGTACACTCATGTTCATCACCACCCTGTATGCCAGAAGCTATCCAACCCGATGCAGCAGCAGGAGCTGGGAAGTTCCCAAAGGAGAAAACAGCACTGGTGTGGAGAGGCTCTGGTTTCTAGGCCAAACGGCAACAAGATATGCCGTAAACAATTAGAAAGCCAGAAAAAAAAATGTGTAATGCATAGGAGACTGGAAGAAAGTATACCATAGAGCTTCCAGTATATCAGGGCATGGCCACAGAAATTTCCATAGGCAGATGTGGGGGAAAACAAGTGGAATCCTGATGTCCTGTCAAGGCAGGCTTGAAAGAGAGGGATGGTTAATAGGTGAAGACACAAAGGCCAGAGCCTACAGCATAGGAGTAGTGAAAATCTGGGATTTTTGGTTTGTTTAAAAGATAGCAATATTATAAGAAAGTGTTTTACTTTTAATCCCAAGTGTGGCAAAATGGGGCTGCTTTGAACTGACCCCAGCAGCTGACTATGATTTGCCTCCTGCTCTAGCAGAAGCATAGTTTTGCCAGCTGCAGATTGTTTTTGCAATTATGTGTTATTTGCAATTGTGGGAACTTTTCAGAGAGTATATAAAGGCTAGGGCCCCAGTAGGTGGTTACAGTTTGTTAGTAGTCATGCTCAAAGAAGAAACAAAAGGAAAGAAATTCGATTCTGGGCTTTCTCTCTCTTTCCTTCCCTCTATCCTTCTCTCTCTCCTACCTAGTGATAGAGGGTGAAACAAGGAAGATAAAGGGTGGGAAAAAGAAGAAGCCACAATGTAGCAAAGACCAGCTACAAGCAAAGAAGAAAGAAATTGGATTTACAGATCTCTCTTCCCCCTCTTTCCTTCTCTCCTATCTAGTGATAGGAAGTGTGGTGGTTTGAATATGCTTGGCCCAGGGAATGGCACTATTAGGAGGTGTGGCACTATTGGAGGAAGTGTGTCACTGTGGGTATGGGCTTTAAGACCCTCATCCTAGCTGCATGGAAGCCAGTCTTCTCCAACAAGATGCTGAACTCTCAGCTCCTCCTGTACCATGCCTGGCTGGGTGCTGCCATGCTTCTGCCTTGATGATACTGGTCTGAATCTCTGAACCTGTAAACCAGCCCCAATTAAAAGTTGTCCTCATGAGAGTTGCCTTGGTCATGGTGTCTGTTCACAGCAGTAAAACCCTACTAAAACAGGGTAAACCCAGGGGAATAGAAGGTAGGAAAAAGAAGAACCCATAAAGTAGCCAAGGCAAGCTACACACAGATATAAAGAACAGGTGAGGACTTGTAGCTGATGCTGAGCTGCATGTGCTAGGAAAGACACCTGCCCTGAAGGAAACACAAGAAAGAAGACAGGACACCTCTCAGATCTACGTAGGCTGGGAAGAATATTCATCAGCCAGGAAGGAAAGGCCATGGCAGGACCCTCATAGTGACTGTGAATCAGAAGCAGGCTAACACTGCTTTGAACAACCCAAAGCTTTGATGCAGAGTTGTTCAAACAAACAAATATGATATATATGTGTATGTATATGTATGTGTGTGTGTGTGTGTGTGTGTGTGTGTGTGTGTGTGTGCGCGCACACGTGTGCGTGCGTGCACATATAGCAAATCCGGAAAAGTAAAATTCAGAAAGTGAGAATTCAATGGAGAACTACCAGGAAAACATGACCACAACTAAGAGAGTCAACAACACAGAAATATTCAAACTAATGAAACTCACACATGAGGTCATTTATGCAGGTATTATATTGCTCATATTGTCTAAAAGGATGGAAGGAAATGTAAAGCAGAAGAGAGAAGGGAGGGAACACAAAGACCAAGCAGAAGGGGACACGAAGACCAAGAAGACATTTTTAAGAACTTGAGTATATAAAAGAAAAATTATGCCAAACATAATTAACGGAAGATTAGAAAGAATGGAAGAAATACATTAACTTAGAGCATCAGAAATTGATCTGAAGGAGGCATGGGCTGCAGAGACCAAAGGGTGGTGCCAAGGTGACAGCAGAAGAGCAGGATGCTCTACCTACCTCATGATGGTACTCACAGGCTGTGCCTCTGAAAATGCTTGCCAAATACTACACAATTAAAGTTAATGAGCTTTATCAGATGTCAACTATTCAAAAGAAGGTTATGTCATCTGTAGGAGAGCTGGCAGAATAGGAAACCCCCCACATCTGCTTCCCAACACTTGAGATGAGATGGGGAAGGGGGCAGGAGTCTTCCGTAAGCCTCTCACTGCTGATAATCCTGCCTGAGTATCAGCCTGACCCAGAGTCACTCAGAAGTACACTATGGCCATCAAAGGCATGGCCATCAGCAGCCACCCGAGTCGTCATCATCCACAAAGGGTGCCTATCCTCCTACTGGGGGCCTGAGATGCCACTTCTCTGACACCTTGCAGCTTAAAAGCTCTCCAAATAAAGTCACACTGTTCTCCCAAACTCTATACTATTTAAAAGTCTCTTCTGTAGCTTTAGGCAAACACTGTAAGAATTAAATAGAAAAACAATTATTTTTTTACATTTGGGAGTTTTGCCTGCATGTATTTATGAATGTCATTTGCATACCTGGAGCCCATGGAGGCCAGAAAAGAGCATTAAATCCCCAGAACTGGAATGAACAGATGGTTGTGAATTGTCATGTGGGTTCTGGGAACCAAACCTGAGTCCTCCAGAAAAGCAGCCAGCACTCTTAGTTGCTGAGCCATCTTTCCAGTCCCCCAATTTAAATTACTTTAGTAAATTTTCTGCAAGTCATTTTACCCTACTAAAACAAAACAAAACAAACAACAAAAACCCAAGGAATCTTTACTCAAACCTAGGCAGTTTCAGGAGCAGGTTATGGCAAAAGCAAGAAATAAAAATGATTCAAAGTCCTCACAGAGAGAAGTGATTAAGATGGTGAGGCTTATGTGACAGTTCTGACAAGCCCAGAGGCCCAGACTGGGATAATATTAGCCCACAAAAGCTCTCAGGCACTGCATAACTCACTGTGTGTGCCCACCTTCACTGCCTACTCGCAAAGTCTGGAGAGGAGACAGTAAAGGGCACGGGAAGTGAGGCTCCTCACTTCCAGAGTTCAGGACAGTAAATGTTCAGCCCCACACCACAAAATGAAATAACACAGTAAGACATGAAAGAGAGGGAGGGGAAAACGGGGAAATCCTGTGTCTAACAGAACTCAGATCCAGAATACACAGAGCTTTTACTGCTCAACAAGACAGATGGTCAATATTTTCAAGGAACTGAATGAGGGCTGGATATGTTGGCATATGCCTTTAACCCAGCACTCGGGAGACAGGCAGATATAGGGAACAAAACAAAAACAAACTATTGAGAAGGAGGAGGAGAAAAAGGAGGAGGAGGAAGAGGAGGAAGAGGAAGAGGAGGAGGAATTCTCAAGGCTGGAAAAATGGATCAGCAGTTAAGAACACCAGCTCCTTTTCCAAAGGATGCAGGTTCAATTACCAGTGCCCATGCGACAGCTAACAACCAAGTGCAGGATATCTGACACCTTCTGGCTTCCTTGGGTACTGCATACATGCTGACTACAGACATACAGTCAGGAAAAACAGCAATATACATAAAATCAAAATAAATATTTTTAAAAGACCAGAATGAGACATAGTAATACCCAATCTAAAATAAAACAAGAGAGAAGCCAGGCGTGGTGGCGCACGCCTTTAATCCCAGCACTCGGGAGGCAGAGGCAGGCGGATTTCTGAGTTCGAGGCCAGCCTGGTCTACAAAGTGAGTTCCAGGACAGCCGGGGCTATACAGAGAAACCCTGTCTCGAAAAACCAATAAATAAATAAATAAATAAATAAATAAATAAATAAATAAATAAATAAATAAATAAATAGATAGATAGATAAATAAATAAATAAAATTAAATTAAAAAAAAGAGAGAGAGATAAATTATATATACAATAAGATGGATGAATCTCAAAAACACTGGGAGAAAGAACCAGACCTAAAGGCTTTACATATTATCCTTCCTGCACAGAGTCTAAAAAAAAGGAAGACTGCAGAGACAGCACTCAAGGGTTCTGAGCCCGAGAGCCAACAGCGACCAAGAGCAGTAGGCAACACCTGCTCATCTGGGCAGGACACAACGGTCTTCAGCCACAGAACCACCAAGGACACACTGAAACAGGGGGTGCCATGACCTGTGTCTTTAGCTTCCAAAAAGCCTAAAGGCACCAAAGAGGTACAACCATCATTCCCTTGACTACTGGGTTGAGTGACAGTTGCATGCCTTCGAAGTGAACACGTAAGAGTGAGGACAGGTGAAGGTCAACTATTGGCTACTCACAAGGACAACAGGGACAGCAAACAAAGGTTCCTTTCACCAAGCCTGACAACCTAAACTCCTGGGACCCACAAGATAGAAGGAAAGAACCAACTCCTACGAGTTGGAGTTGTCCTTTGACTGCCACTAGTACGCATGGTATGTGTTACACACACACACACACACACACACGTACTTGCACATAGATGTAATTTAAGTGCTTCAGTGAACCAACTATTCCATACAACACACATTTCCATTAGACACAAGATGTAGACTCTGTAGACTTACCTATAGAGATGACGATCACAAAGCTAAAATTAAAGAGCCAACAGTCAGTTATTTGAGTTAAAGAATTTGTTATGTATATAATAAAGACTGTCAGCACAAGGATGATGGCAGGGTGACAGAGCTCTTGACTGCCATTAAGTCCATCAGGAAGGTCAGAGGATGAAGGCCCCTACCTCGCTGTGCCTAGCCTTGGTTAGGTTCTTCAGATACATTACTTCTAAGGAAAAACTAAGGCACATAGTGGGAAGAAAGAGGGTGTCCCCTTCCATCCTAGGCCACTGGTAGACTCACAAGCATAAAACAAACCCTGCTACATTTGGCTCTGGTGTTTTCAGTCTTCAGTCTCAAAAGTAATTCAGTTTGTGGTGAGTATGTTTGACACTTGGCTGGATATAATTTAGTTCGTTGTTGTGAGTACATCTGATACTTGCTGGATATTCACACAACTACTGTCAGTTCACAAACCCCTTCATACACATCTGTAATTCCCACAAAACAAAAAGTAGCAGCCCTGTCACTGCTCATGTTCCTCAGCAACAGGAAACCCTAGCAAGGGAGGACATAGGGCCTCCATTTCCTCAGCCACTGCATGGGGCTGGCCTCAATGCCCTCACTGCAGACACTAGAAGCAAGAAATATACAACGAATCAAATGGCCTCACCACAGTCATGATCTGAGACAAACAGTTCGTTATTATAAATAGAGGAAAATTGTATGGAATAGAAAAATATTTACAAGAAACAATTGAATTCCTTAGGAAATAAATTACTTCTTCTTTTATGTCATAGATGGCTTTGAGAATCTCAAACTCCCAGAAAAAAATATACATATTTTCTTCCTATTCCCCAAAATGTGCAAAATTCAGTATTAAATTTCAGGACAGTGGAGATTAGAGCCACAGAGCAAAGGCCTTTGTTTTATGGGTACTTAACACTCCAGAAGGACTGCCTGGTCCAAACAGAGGGGACATGCCCATCCCTCAACTGGGGACTCCTGTGAAGGCCCACAGTGAGACACCAGCACAGCCCTGAGACTCACACAACGCCCATCCAATAAGATGGATTCTGGCCCCAGAGGACGAATCTATCCCAGCTACCAATTCCAGATAAACCCTCACTAGAGTCATGCTGGTGAAAAGAGCCCATAGGGCTGTCATGTCCTGATCAACACAATATGCTCAGAGAAGGAGATCCTGTCTAGGTAGAGGGGGTTCAGATGGACCACACAAACCTGCTGGTGGATCTGCTTCAGGCTCTGCACTGCCTTCTCATCCAGATAGTCTGTGACAAGCCTGCAGAAGGTGAGGCACAATGCTGAGTTCATAAGGGTTACACTGGAGCCCAGGTTCACATAAGCTCAGAAAGATCCGCTTCTTGTTCATGCTCCCACAGCTCCTGAAGATGTGCCACTTCAGCCTTAAATAAAGCTGTGTTGAGGGCTGGAGAGATGGCTCAGTGGGTAAAGACACTTGCTGCCAAGACTGACAGCCTGAGTTCAATCCCTGGGACCCACAAGGAAGAACTGATTCCCCTCAAGTTGTCCTCTGACTTCCACACGTCCATCTGGCAAACGCATTCCCACATGCTTCTGTTTGTCTCTCCCTCCCTCAAATAAATAAATATAATTTCAACACTTCTTTTATGTTTGAGTGGTTTTGCCAGCATGTACATGTATGTGTACCATACATATGACTGATATCCATGGAGTCCAGAAGAAGATACTAGAGTCCCTAGAACTGGAGTTACAAGTTTGTGAGCCACCATGAGTGTACTGAGAACTGAACCTGGGTCTTCTGAACTGTTCTATACCACTGAGTCATGTCTCCAGCCCCTAAATAGAATTTAAAATATAAAAAAAATAGTAAGACAGAGCAACCAGGGAAGGTAAGATACACAATGTCAATCTTTGGCCTACACACACACACACACACACACACACACACACACACACACACACATCTGTGTTGGTTACAGAAGGTAGGCTACACCTTTATGCTTACATTCAGTTTGCTGAAGACACAATCTTATTTATGATCAAGACCTTTACCTTTACTGACCATTATGCCTTCTAGGTGCTGAAACTAAAGGTCTGAGCCACTACTGCCTAGCTCAAAGCAGTTTAAATTATTCAAGTGACAAATGGGGGCTGAGGAGAAGACTCATCAAGAAAATACCTTACCATACAAGTCAAACAACTTGAGTTCAGATCCCCAGACCCAGGGAAAAGCCAGACACAATAGTGCATTTATATGTGTAATCACAGGGAGATGGGAGGTATAGACCAGAGAATCATCTGAAGCTCACAGACACTGTCTCAAACAAAGTGGAACATGAGGAAGATGTTCCTCTGACATCCCTGCATGTTCTCTGGCACATGAGTGCACACGTGCTCCCACATTCACACATAGTGACAAATGACAAGTGCCACCTTTGAACAGTTGCTCTCGTCATGTGAGTCATAGCTTTGGGATGATGGGGAGAAGCCAGACAGCAGAGGAGGCACAGAAACCTCATGACTGTCAACCACTGACCACCTCTGTAAAAATGGAGCCTTAAATACACAAATGATCAACAGTCAGAGCAGGGAAGCTCTTCTCAAACCCCCCAAATCGCTACTATTGCCTAGCTTCACAAATGGCATCTCCTACCTGTTACTCTGTGCGGCCAGCTTATACAGGGCATAGGTGATCTCTGCACAGGCAAGGATGGCACCATGTCTCGTGTGTAGATCTGAACTCCCTGTCATCAACAGCAGTGAAGGGAATACTGCAATAGTCGGGTTGAGAGACACACATAGAACAACACATTACTTACAAGTATTTCCTCTGAAAGTCAACGCTGTCAGGGTCACCACCACTGTTTCTGATGGGCAGAGCCCCCTCCTGAGCAACCAAGCAATGTGATAGGACACAGCAGATACATCTAGACATATATGTCAGGATGCATATATACACATACACAGCATATACATCAGTATATATATCCAGGCACAGATGCCCAGTGAGAGACCACTGAGAAAGAGGTCATGTGTGCAGATTTTCCTGTGAGGAGAGCAAAGGCCACACATCCACGAAAGGTGACAGGCACTTCCATTCATTACTCCCTCCCAACAAGAACAGAAAACCTCAGCCTCTGACACTTAGGGAGGAGAAAGCAGAATAGCTCCAAATTCCAAGTGCAAGCCAATCTAGAGGCCCCGACCACTCCAATCAGCCCTGGAGTTCACCATCATCCTTAATCTGCACAATACAGCCCACAGTGCAATTTCTTGGTTTTTGGATGGCACCTGTGCCTGATGCCACCCAAGGCTGCCACTGGACAAACACACTGCATTTGTCTTCACTGTTCTACCCTGACTTGGCCCAGGACATCATTATCATCATCCACTATGAGAACAGCACATTTCTGTTGTGTAAGTGCATGGGGAGGGGCACACACGTGCACGTGTATGAGTGCAGCAGGCAGCAGTATGCAAACCTACCGTGAGTGGCTATGTACTCGGGTACTTGTGGAGTCAGGTTGTGCAGTGCCTTTGCAGACAGTTCTCGGATGGCCCTGAGAAGTAACGGCAGCTGTTAGTAAGGACGGATTTACACACTCACACACATACCAGCATTATTCACGGCAGTCTTAAGATGGAAACACCCAAGGATCTATCAAAGATGGACAGATAGGTAAAATATGATAGATATAGACAATGCAATATTGTTCAACTAATAAGAAAAAGAATTCTGACACTTGCTATATCAAAAATGATGATTTATAGTCAGCAGATCAAAAACGGTCCAGGTTTCTTGTGTAAGGCTCTAAGGATAGTTTTTATATTTTTAAGGGTTATATAAAGAAAAACATAATATGTATAGGAGTCAGAGACCTAAGGCATTAACTATCTGTCCCTTTAAAGGAAAAGCTGAGGGTTGGAGAGATAACTCACAGGTAAGAGCACTTTTACAGAGGTCATGAGTTCAATGCCCAGCAAGCACATGGTAGCTCACAACCATCTGTAATGAGATCTGATGCCCTCTTCTGGTGTGTCTGAAGACAGCTACAGTGTACTCATACATAAAATAAATAATTCTTTTGAAAAAAGAAAAAAAGAAAGAAAAAGCTGATAGCCCATGCACACATTTCAGTATCATGTTACACTTGAAGAAATCTATGAAACAAAGAGAAATATTTCATAATAACAAATATATCAGGAAGATGTGCATGATTAATATGGAGGCTTGGGCCAGAGGTTCTTCACCCCAGAGAGCCCCACACTACACAAGCATAGAAGCAGTTAAAAAAATACTTTTAAGGCTTTAGTTCTTTGGAAACTGAAACACACTCCCCAGTGAACTACAAAGAAACCACTCTGACACTGGGATTTATGGAAGGGACACCATGATTGTATTTCCCGGCATCTGCTGGACTTTGGCTGACCAGGCCTGCCTAGAGATGGTGGCACAACACCACCGACAGTGCTAACGTCTGAGTTAACACTTGCCTTTCCTCTTTAAAGACACACTTAACTACCTATAAAATATCAAGAGATCCCCAAAGCTTCTACTGCAACTATGAAAACTACCACTAAAGTCTGCTCAGCAGTTAAGTTACAACATATAAGATACCTAGGAGGGCCAAGCAGAGCAGAACCAGTGTGCAGGCAGGCCAACTGATGAAGAAGACCAGGCTATCCCAGTTGGACTGCACTGTCCTCAGGCTGTAGCTTCTTCCCTATTACATGTGACAAGGTATTCAGAAATAATTACAACTCAGACTTGCTTGCCCGACCAACAGCTCCAGAAATGAAACAAGCAGACCTTTAACAGCATGCCACACACAAACTGGAAGTTTCATTACTTCTCAGAAATAATTCATTTAAAATAGTTTATCTATAATGAGAAAATACACTTATAAACTTATAAAGCTCAACTAAACTCCCATTGAAGGGGGAAAAAAATTTTCTGAGAGTCACAAAGACAAAACCTACCCATCCCAATGGTTGATTTTCATGGAGACCAGGTGATCAATCATGGGCTTGGTGTATTCCTGGAAGCCAGCAATAAACACGCTGAAAGATGCAATATTAAGAGTCAGAGAAAAGGGGAAATATGAGCAGGTACAATGATACAATTCTCCTAAGACATTATTTCATGTATTACTTAAGGTTTAAAAATACATAAGAACTTGAAGGAGCCAAACCCTTCATATACTACTCTTGAGAATGAAAACTAACAATTATGTTAAAAAATAGTTTAGCCATTCCTATCAAGTAAAAGCTATCTACCAGAAAACTACCACAAACATTGCCTGCATCCGCAATTACTCAAAACAGGAGAACATCGTCAAGAAACCATGTACACAGCTCAGCAGCACACCCAGGACTGTGACTGGAATCAGCACTCCATGCACATGCGGCTGATGGGGGGCGGGGTGCAGTCTGCCTCCATGCATGTGCGGCTGATGGAGGGGGCAGTCTGCCTCTATGCACATGCAGCTGATAGGGGGACAGTCTGCCTCCATGCACGTGCAGCTGATGGGGGGGCAGTCTGCCTCCATGCACGTGCGGCTGATACAGGAGGCAGTCTGCCACCATGCACGTGTAGCTGATGGGGGGGCAGTCTGCCTCCATGCACGTGCGGCTGATACAGGAGGCAGTCTGCTTAGCCACCCTGGCTGGCCTAAACCTTGCTATATAGCTTAGGCAGGTCTCAAAATCAGAGATCAGCCTGGCTCCCAAGTGCTGCAATTGAAAGCATGTGCCAACAAACTTGGCTTGTTGTTGTTGTTGTTGAAGATTTATTTTTATTCCATTTGATTCGGGTTTAACTTTTTAAAGAATTTCATACAACTCCTCCTATCCACCCTCCAACTTCTTTACAATGTCATGGCCTCTTCAATTATTAGTGGGTAGGTATGTACACGTACAACATGCTGAGTTCGTTTAATATGTTTAACTAATGCTGCCCACTTGAGATTAGATAACCTACCAGGGGGGCTTGTTCCTGGAGAAAACTTACTCTCCTTCTGTTGGCAGCCATTACTGCCTGTAGCTCTTCATCTAGAGATGGGCCTTGTGAGATTTTCCTCATCTACACTGGAGTGTGAACTCATCTACACTGGAGTGTGAACTGGTGTTGCCATGGTGCAGATCTCATTTAGATGATCATGTTGTTAAACTTTCATAGGTATAGTTCCAAGTCATACATGGAAGACACTATCCCACAGAAGATATTCTGGTTCTCTGGCTCTTACAATGCTCCTATCTTCTCTTCCCTAATGTTCCCTGAGCCTTGGGTGTATGAGTTGTGGTGCAGGTCCACTGAGGATGGGTAACAATGGTTAATTGTGCTCTGATTTTTTTTTTTTTTATCAGTTGTGGATTTCTGGGACGGACTAATCTGCTGCAAAAGGAAGTTTCTTGGATTTAGGGTAAGAACTATATTTATCTATAGGTACACCCTTATATATACCCTTATATGAATATAAGGATAGGTATTTAGAAAGCAGTTGGAAATTATACTGCTTCAAAAAATAGCAATTGTAGGCTCTCCTTTAGAGGCCATGACCTCACCAGCCACGAGTAGTTGGCTAGGTGTACAGTACCAAGCGTGGATACAGTACCTCCTATTGAGAGGATCTTAACCCAATTAGATTGTTGTTCATTACACCTAAGATATAAGTGCCACTACTGTACCTCTGGATATATTTTGCTGTGCTATCAGTCAGATAGAATTATTCACTGCTTTTCCCCTTGGCAGCTTACATAGCACCCTCAGATTCTATGAAGGCTAGCCCTCAGGGAGAATTAAGTCCTTCGTCTTATGTGTGTTGTGTCTTCCGCAACAGGATCTTACCTTCAAGTTCTGGAAGGTAAACAAAGGCAGCAGCAATGATCTATTTCATTTTGGAGGTTTCTTGTAATTTTCCTGACCAATAACTTATGAGGAGGTTTCACATGCCTGGCACTGGGGTCTTTGTTAAATAATCATGTGGTTTGAATAAGAAATGTTTCTCATAGTCTCAGGCATTTGAACACTTGGTCCCCAGGTAGTAGTGCTGTTTTGGAAGGTTCAGGTTGGTGTGGCCTTGTAGTATGTCATGGGGGGGTAGGCTTTACCTACTAGCAGTCTACTACACTCATTTTTCTTGTCAAGATGTGAACTCCAGCCACCATGTCTGAGGCTTGCTGCCATGATGGCGTCATTCCTCTGGACCCATAAACCCCAATAATCTCTTCTGTAAGTTCTCTCGGGCAGTGTTTTATCAAAACAGCAGAAACTAACAGACAGAGTCTTAACATATACTTATGTATTTATTAGTAAACATAAAACATTTCCCTATGCGTTTTTCAATCATTCTTAGTGCTATTCATCCCTTCTTTTTCTGTGTACTGTCCTCTCCAGTGCCTCATCAGGCAAAGTGCTCCCACATTATCCCTATTTTCCAGTGACCGAATATGCCCCTCTCCAGAGATCCTTCTATAGTGCCCCTGACCATGGTCTCTTTTCAATTCTTAGGTAACTCTAGATCATATGCTCCCATCTAAAGATTACAAGGGAGGACCCACAAATAAGAGAAAACAGACTGCATTTGTCTTTCATGGACTTGATTACCTCACTTGGTATAATATCTTTAGTTCTATCCATTTACCTTCATTCAAATTTCATGGTTTCACTTTTCTTTGCAGCTAAAGAGAGTCCTACTGTGTATGTACAACACTTCCATCATCCATTCATCAGTTGACAGGCTGTTTGTATGCCCTGGCAATTGTGGATAGGGTGGCACTGAACACACCTGAGCAGCTACCCATGGGTAGGTATGTCCTCAAGAGCAATCTGGCTGGGTCACATGGTACAACTTTTAGCCTGAGAACTCTCCACACCACTTTTCTGAGTAGCTGCACTGGTATGCAGTCTCACCAAAGGGAATGAGGGTCCCCTTTCCCCACATCCCTGTCAGCAGTCTCTGTCAGCTGTTTTCCTAAGCCATTGCCACTGGGGTAAAATGAACTGTCAAAGTAGTTTTAATTTACATTTTCATAATTGCTAAAGATAAGCAAACACTTTTTACATTTCTATCAAGATATTTCTTAGCTATTTTATTTCTTCTTTTGAAAACTGTTTACAGACCCCTGGCCCATTTTAAACATTGGGTTGTTTTCTTGATTTGTTTTTTTAGTTATTTATGTATTCTGACTATTAATCCTCTTACCAGATATGTAGGTGGAAAAGATTCTCTCCTGCTTTTAGACTTGCTTTTCCATTGCTTCCTTTGCTATAGAGTAGCATTTTAATTTTATGAGGTTCATTGATCAACAGTTGGCCTTAATTCCTAAGCAAACACAATCATATTCACCAAGCTCTTTCCTACACCTTTCCATTGTTCTTTCAGTAGTTTCAGTGTTTCAGGCTTCACATTAAATTTCTGATCCATTGGGTTTTGTGCAAAGAGATAGATATGGGTCTAATTTCATTCTTCTACATGGAGATACCCAGTATTCCCAGAATCATTTGTTGAAGATACTGTCATTTCTACTGTGTGCTTTGGGTATCTTATCAGATGTGCAATTGCTATAACTATATGTTCTCACGTTCGGGTTCATCTTATTTCTTGTTTGTGCTTTTGTGACAGGGCCATGCTGTTTTTATTACTATTGCTCTACAGCATAGCTTGAAGTCTGGTATGGAAATCCTCCCAGCACTGTTCTTTTGCTTTAGGATTTCCTTGAGTATCCAGAATTTTTTTGTGGCTCCATAGGAATTTGAGGATTTTTTTTTTCTGATTCTGAAAAAAATGCCATGGGGATTTTGCTTGGGATTGCACTGAATCTATAACTTCCTTTTGGTAATAGGGTCATTTTCACAGTATCAATTCTACCCATCCATAAGCATGGGAGGTCAGTCTATCCTCCAGTATCTTTCTCAATCTCTTCCTTTGAGTTTATTGTGAATAGGAGTGTTTCCATTATCTCTTTCTTGATGTGCTTGTTGCTGATATACAGAAGGGCTTCTAACTTTTATAAGTTGATTTTGTATCCTGCCACTTTGCTTAAAATGTTGATCATATCTATAAGTTTTCTGCTAGAACTTTTAAAATGTCTTTATATTATTTGCTAACAGAATAATCTGACTTCTTTTTCTATTTATATTCTTTTAATTCTCGTCCTATTATTGTAGGAAGCACTTCAAGTGCTAGGGTGAAAAGGGTTGGAAATACTGGACAGTCCTATCCTCATCCTAATCTTAATGGGTGTGCTTCAAAGTTCTTCTGTTCAGAATGGTGTTGGTTATGGGTTTGTCATACATGGTCTTTATTATGCTAATGTATGGTCCCTCTAGTCCTACTCTCCCCTTTGATCATAAAGCATTTTGAATTTGTCAAAGCCCTTTTCTGCATCTATTGAGACAATTACATAATTTTTGTCTCTAAGTATATTATTTGTTGCTTTACTGATTTACATATGATGAACATGCCTGCATCTCCAGGATTAAAGCAACCTAATTGTGGTGGATGATGTATGTATGCATGTATGTATGTATGTATGTATGTATGTATGTGCCTGTATTGTGCTTATAAGTATTTTATTAAGGATTTTTGCATCTATGTTCATCAGAGAAATTGGCCTATAGTTTTCTCTTTTTTGTGGGTGTCTTTACCTGGTTTTGATATTAAAATTATATTGGCTTCATAAAATGAGTTTGGAAGCACTTCCGTTCTGCCTTTTTTATTTGTTTGTTTTATAAAAATTTAAGAAGTGAAAGTTATAGGAGCTGGAGAGCTGGCTCAGCGGTTAAGATGACCGACTGCTCTTGCAGCAGACACAGGTTTCATTTCCAGCACCCAGGCTACATGGTGGTTCACAGTACCTACAACTCCAGTTCCAGGGTTGCTTGCCTGTACCAGGCATGCACATGGTGGATAAACACATGTAACAGCAGACAGGCTGAGTGTAGATATTTTTAAAAGTCTGACAGAATTCTGCTGTGATTCCATCTGGGCCTGGGCTGTTTTAGTCAAAAGGCTTTTTATTATTGTTTTAATCTTCTTACTTGGTATGGATCTATTAAAATATTGATCTCCTCTTGGTTTAACTCTGGTGGTTTGGATGAGTCTAGAAACTCATCTACTTCTTTTAGATTTTTCTAATAGAGTATATACAATTTTGAAGTATTCTCCTACAGGGAATGTTATCACATTCTGTCATTTTTTGGGTGTCTTTTGTAATGTTTCCCTATTTGTATGTGAGTGGTGATTTGGGTGATCTTCCTTTTGGTTAGTTGGGTCAAGGGTTCTACAATCTTGTTTATCTTCCCAAAGATCCAGCTTTTAGACTCATCTATTCTTTGTACCATTTCTGTTGTTGTTTGCTTGTTTCTGTCATTGATTTCTGAGTTTCTTTTAACACAGGTGAATGTCATTAAAAGATATTTTAGCTTAGATTTTAAGTATACTGAGCGAGAGGATCTCTGGAAGAACATAAGATATATTTGGGGGTAGAGACATACTTGGTTGTTGAAAAGCACTTGTTGCTCTTATAGGGGGCCTAAGGTCTATTCTCAGTACCAACGTAGAAGCTCACAACTGTCTGTAACTTGAGTTCCAGGGGATTCAACACTTTTTTCCTATTTCTGCAGGCACCAGCCTTACAAATGGTACACATGCATCTATGCAGGTAAAATATTCATGCATACAAATTAAATAAAAATCCTTAAAAGAAACATATATAAAGGAATCTGAAAGATATACCCAAGGGTATGGATGGCTCTGCAAAGAAGAGGCATACCCTTAGTCTTTATAGGGTATATACTACTTTGCTGTATTTTAATGCTATTGTCTTGCAAGACACTTAATATGTCACTTAATATGCACTCACTGATAAGCAGATATTAGCCCAGAAACCTAGAATACCCAAGATACAATTTCCAAAACCCAAGAAAACCAAGAAAGACTAACGCATGGATACTTCATTCCTCCCTAGAATAGGGATTAAAATATACATGGAAGGAGGTGCAGAGATAAAGTTTGGAGCTAAAATGAAAGGATGGACCATCCAGAGAGTGCCCCACCCGGGTGGTCCATCACATAATCAGCCACCAAATGCAGACACTACTGCATACGCCAGCAGGATATTGCTGAAAGGACCCTGATATAGCTGTCTCCTGTGAGGCTTTGACAGTCCCTGACAAATACAGAAGCGGATGCTCACAATCATCTATAGGGCAGAACACAGGGTCCCCAATGTAGGAGCTAGAGAGAGTACACAAGAGCTGTAGGGGTCTGCAACCCTATAGATGGAACAACAATATACTAATCAGAACCCCTAGAGCTCATGTCTCTAGTTGCATATGTATTAGAAGTTGGCCTAGTTGGCCATTATCAGGGAAGAAAGGCCCTTGGTCTAACAATGTTTATATGCCCCAGTACAGGGGAATGCCAGGGCCAAGTAGTGGGAGTGGGTGGGTAGGGGAGCAGGGCGGGGGAGGGTATAGGGGACTTATGGGATAACACTTGAAATGTAAATGAAGAAATTATCTAATAATAAATAAATAAATAAAAATATGAACATTAAAAAAAAGAAATAACTATGTGTCATATTTGGCCACAATACAACAGAACTTAAGACAGCAAATGAATCTGTAGGAAGTATACAGACTCGTGATGGAGATTAAAGAGTACATTACTAAATGATGAGTGGGTCAAAGAAGAAATCAAGAAAGAAATGAAACAGTTCTTTTGTTTTGTTTTGTTTTTTTGTTTTTTGAGACAGGGTTTCTCTGTATCGCCTGCCTCTGCCTCCCAAGTGCTAAGATTAAAGGCATGTGCCACCACTGCCCAGCGATGATTTTTATTTTTATGGCCTGTCTGTTGAAAAAAGTTAAGATATTGAAATCACCTACTAAATTAGAGTTAATCTATGTCTAGAAATCTAGCACTAAACTTTGTATGAAATTAGGTACAAAGAATGTTTAGAATTGTGATGTGGTATTGGTTAATTGTTCTCTTCATTAGAATGAAGTGTCCTTCTCTATCTCTTCTGATTTGAAATCTATTTAAGTCTACTATACAGATGACAGGATAGCAACACCTACTGCTTCCTGGTCCCATTGGTTTGTTTACTCGTTCCATAGAAAGATGGATTTTGTTTCTTAATCTATTCACCTAGCCTAGGGCTTTTGATTAAAAGTAAATGTCATTAATATTTAGCTACTAACTGAAAAGTATTGATTGCTATCGTTTTCATTTGTTGTTGTTGTTGTTGTGCTTACTGTTTCACTCATTACAACTTCGTTGATTCACTCTACATCTGGCCTTATTCCTCTCCTCAGCCTGAAATATTGCTTCCAGTATTCTCTGTAAAGTTGGGTTGGTGAACATCCATTTTTTTTTAGCCCATTTATTTATATCATGAAAGGCTTTCTTTTTCAACTACAGCAAACAGTTTGCTGGTATAGAAGTCCAGGTTAGTATCCATGTCTTTTAGAACGTGGAATATATTGCTTTGGGCTCTTCTAGATTTCAAGGTTTCCACTGAGGGACTGTAATGGGTTTTCCTTTATATTTAACTTCTGTTTTTTCTCCTGCAGCTTTCTTTATCCTCTACTTGTTCTGTATAACTAGTGTATTAGCTATGATGTTCCACATTTCCAACATGCTACTTTAGTGTTTTAAAAGTTTTTTTTTTTTTTTTTTTTCCTTTCGAGCCAGGCAGTGGTAGCACACACCTTTAATCCTAGAGCTCGGGAGGCAGAGGTTGGCAGATTGCTGAGTTTGAAGCCAGCCTGGCCTACAGAGCAAGTTTCAGGATGGCCAGGATTATACAGAATAACCCTGTCTCAACAACACACACCCCAAAAGTAAAAAGTAAAAATGCTTTTCATATTGTTGCCTGTGTGTCTAATTCCTTTACTTTATCTTCAAGTCTCAACATTCTCTCTTCCACACGATGCACTCTACTTGTATGGCTTCCCTCTGCACTTTCTGACTGAGTGACTCAGTTTTCAGTGCAGCTTCATTTCAGCTTGAGCACTCTTCAATACTCCTCTCTCTCTACTGAATTCAGGTTTCCGGTCCTGAACTGTTCCTTTCCTCTGCCGCATGTGTGTGCTTTCTTGAGTTATCACTCCAGTAGTTCTTCTCTGAGGTAAACTAGCTATGTGTGTGCATCTTCTTTATGTTTCTTCAATCCTTTGATGAAGGTCATGACTGTTCTTCTAAATTCTGTGTCCTTCGGTTCATCTTGGTAATTCTCACTTCTACAGACCTGGTGGGTCTTGATGGGTAGATTGGAGCAACAGAGACGACTTCAATTCAGAAATAAGCAAAAAGGCATGCAAATGGAACAAACTGGATCTGCTTGATTTACCCTATCTATGCCTAGAGAGTGTGAGGACGGCACAGATGGCCACAAAGTTAGACTAGCATACAGGCTGTGTGACTGAGGCTATGGGCCTTGGGGAAGGAATGACACAGGCAAGCAGGGTTTCAGGAACTCACCAGACTGGGCCAGCACACAAGATGTGCAACCCAGGCTAGGTCTGTGGGTGGGGAAGGTACAAGCAGGCTAAGGTCAAAGGAACTCACTAGACTGGATCAGAACACAGATTGTCTGACCTAGCCTAGGCCTAGAGGTTAGGTATAGTGTGAATATACTAGGGTCAGGTAGACTCATCAGACTGGTCGAACGCACGGGATCTGTTTTTATTACTTTTATACTCATTCATATGTGTGTGCGGCCTGTGTTGGCATATATACATGTGTGGGTGCCGGATCTCTTGCAGCTAGAGTTACAGGCAGCTGTGAGCCTTCTGACACATGTACTGAGAATCAAACTCAGATCTGCAAGAACAGCAATAGTAACCACTGAGTCCTCTCTCCAGCCCCCTTAACTTCTTGACACAACATATAAAAATTAATGAATCACTAAATAATCATGCTAAGGGGAAAAGATTAGACAAAATGAAAAGCAATCTATAATAAAAACAGAATTTGTTGGGTAACAAGTACGTTCAGAACCCTGACAGCTTACCCACCTGACAGCTTTAGCTTCCTCCTTGTCAGACTCAGCAAGCTTTATACTTTGTATGCATGTAATGTGTTAATTACGCGTCAGTGAGACTATTAGAAGTAATATACAGAAATGAAAAGGTTCAGTTGGCAAAGTTTGCACTAAAAAATATAAGAAAAATAAAATTCAGTAAAAAACTGGCCTACAATGGAGAAGCTAGAGATAGAACCCCAGGAGCTGAAGGGGTCTGCAACCCTAGAAGAGGATCAACAATATAAACTAACTAGAACCCCCAGAACTCGTGTCTCTAGCTCCATATGTAGCAGAAAATGGCCTAGTCAGTCATCATTGGGAAGAGAAGCCCCTTGGTACTGCCATCTTTTTTTTTTTTTTTTTTTTTTTTTTTGGTTTTTCGAGACAGGGTTTCTCTGTGTAGCCCTGGCTGTCCTGGAACTCACTTTGTAGACCAGACTGGCCTCGAACTCAGAAATCCACCTGCCTCTGCCTCCCGAGTGCTAGGATTAAAGGCGTGAGCCACCAGGCCCGGCTTGGTACTGCCATCTTTATATGCCCCAATACAGGGGAACGAACGCCAGGGCCAAGAAGTGGGAGTGGGTGGACAGGGGAGCAGGGAGGGGGGAGGGGACTTTTGGAATAGCATTTGAAATGTAAATTAAGAAAATATCTAATAAAAAAACTGGCCTACATTTGCCTTGGAGCATCAGCAGAGAGAGAAACAGAAGGGCAATAAGCACATAGAATTACGTCTAACATGGTCATCAGCACAGGTAAGTGCTCTGAGTGGCAAGATGCTCAGACTGGCTGCTGCCAATCTCAGGGAGGTATGGAGAAGCTGAAACCACACATTCACAGCTTCATGCAAAGTTAAATCTCCTGTCAGTCTTTACGTAAAAGAATTAAAATATATATCCTCATAAACATTTCTAAATAAGTGTCTGCAAGAGCTTAGTTTATCATGACAAAAACTCAAAAATGCCCAAACTTCTAATCAACATGGCAAGCTGAACAGGACCAGAAATCACAACTTAGAAGGACCTACAACAAGAAATCACTGTGTTCAGTGAAAGAATCTTCAAATTTCCAACGGGCACACAGCAGAGGGCCTCAGGCTTCACTACGACATATACTTATGAATTTACAGATTTGCACCATTACATTATATGAAAATGCATATGCTGAACACATTCAGTCTATCATATGTCTTTAACACTCAAATGATAATCAGCTGCAGTGTCCCAACTAATGTCTCCCCAGGGACATTCTACCACTTTTGAATCTACTCAATATAGCAGACCAAACAGGTTCAGAAAAACCTCTACAACCTCCTCCTTGAATCCTGTCCCAAGTGAGGAGAGTTACAAGCCCAGAAATTCAACACAGACAGAACAGAGGGCCCGGTCTCTCTGAAGACCCATCAGGTACCTAACCCCTTCCTCACACTCTTCATTCATCCTCTGCCCTTTACAGTTAGTATCTCAATACCACCCGCTCCAGTGGACTAACTTTCAGATCAATTTCTATACACCAGAACACAGTGCTGAACAAGCATACAGCATTTGGGAACTGCCTTACTTCCAGTTTCTATGCTCTTATAAACACCATTTCCAAAGCAACTTGGAGGGGAAAGGGTTTATTTGGCTTACAGTTACACAGCACAGTTCATCATCAAAGAAAGTCAGGACAGGAACTCAAGCAGGGCAGGAGCTGATGCAGAGGCCATGGAGAAGTGCTGCTTACTGGCTTGCTCCTCATGGCTTGCTCAGTCTCCTTTCTTATAGAACCCAGGACCACCAGCCCAGGGATGGCACCACAACAATGGACTGGGCCCTCCCTCATCAATCACTAATTAAGAAAATGCCTTACAGACTTGCCTATAACCAGATCTGTATGGAGGTGTTTTCTTAACCATGGCTCCCTCATCTCAGATGATTTTTAGCTTCTATCAAACTGACATAAAACTGTTTATCACAGGGATCTCAGGACAAACTACATTCACCTCCCCGCTGGATGAGGCCCCACACCTTGCTCCTAGTCATGGCCCTCTAGAAACTTTGCACTACTTTCCTTGTGAATCCTGCCCTCCAGGATCCAGACTGAGAGAAATACCAGTAAGGGAGGTGAGACTCTGGCCAGAGGCTACTCAGATCTGAGAGTCACAAAAACCCAATGTACTGGAAAACCCACACACTAGAGCTAGGTCATGTTCTGTCATGCATTCTTTTCTAAAGATTTATTTATTTATTATATGTAAGTACACTGTAGCTATCTTCAGACACCCCAGAAGAGGGCATCAGATCTCATTTGGGATGGTTGTGAGCCACCATGTGGTTGCTGGGATTTGAACTCAGGACCTGCGGAAGAGCAGTCAGTGCTCTTACCTGCTGAGCCATCTCTCCAGCCCCAAGTCATGCATGTTTACATAATGGACATAATAAAGTATGTATAAGTTTTAGACTGGTGTGGGAACCTTAGCAAGAAGTAAAATTTGCCAAAGCCAAACTACCAGCTATTTTACCTAAGAATCTCTGAGAAAGGGCAGAGACCCCATATACAACATTCACATGCTAATAATCAGAGGACAAAGAATATATGGACACAGACGTGGCATGCTGGGCTGAGGGGCAATGGCATGCAGGCGAGGGCAAATATGGTTGCATTCTTCCTGGAAAAGAGGCTGGCCACCCTTTGGTTTTGTTTTTAGTTGTTAATATTTTCTTCTTTCTTTCTTTCTTTCTTTCTTTCTTTCTTTCTTTCTTTCTTTCTTTCTTCCTTCCTTCCTTCCTTCCTTCCTTCTTCTTTCTTTCTTCCTTCCTTCTTCCTTCCTTCTTCCTTCCTTCTTTCTTTCTTCTTTCTTCCTTCCTTCTTCCTTCCTTCTTCTTTCTTTCTTCCTTCTTTCTTTCTTCTTCCTTCCTTCCTTCCTTCCTCTTCCTTCCTTCCTCTTTCTTCCTTCCTTCCTCTTCCTTCCTTCCTCTTTCTTCCTTCCTTCCTCTTTCTTCCTTCCTTCCTCCTTCCTCCCTTCCTCTTTCTTCCTTCCTTCCTCCTTCCTTCCTTCCTCCTTCCTTCCTTCCTCCTCCCTTCCTTCCTCCTCCCTTCCTTCCTTCCTCCTCCCTTTCTTCCTCCTCCCTTCCTTCCTTCCTCCTCCCTTCCTCCCTTCCTTCCTTCCTTCCTCTCCCTTCCTTCCTTCCTCTCCCTTCCTCCTCCCTTCCTTCCTTCCTCTCCCTTCCTCCTCCCTTCCTTCCTTCCTCCTCCCTTCCTTCCTTCCTCCTCCCTTCCTTCCTCCTCCTTCCTTCTTCCTTCCTTCTTCCTTCTTTCTTCCTCTTCTCCTCCTTCTCCTTCTGCTTCTAAGTCTGTCAAGGCTGGTTATAAAGAGGTGTAAATCCTGCATGGTCTGCACAGCAGGCCTGTCAGGGAATCTACCCCGAGAGTTTACAGTGGTCAGAAAGGTTTTTAAATGCACTTGGCATGTTTCTCCTAATTCAAGGCAAATAAACTAATTCATGAAGCATCATACCCTTTTCACATTAGTGTTAGAGTGTGAAACTGCTCCCTAGTACTTACATTATACAAGCAAAAATAATTGGGTGTGATTTCTGAAAAGAGCAGTTAAGGGTTAAATATTTATCCCTTGACCTGAACTTTCAAATACCTCTATTATACTCACGTGAGAAACAATCAGATAATTTCAACTTGGAACACATTTTTATTGAAACAAACAAACAACAACAAAATCAATCACAGTCACTTCAAATCCATAATGTCATTTTGAAAGATCAATACACGTGTGACACCGGGTGGGAAAGCTGTCACACAGAAGGACATACATAGCTGTGCTTGTGGCTATTCCCTGTATGGTTCCAAGGCAGAAAAGCACCAACAAGGAGGACAAGGAGAAGAAGATTAATGACCAGAGAAGACGTGAGGCCCTCGCTAGCACACAGAAGCACAAGCAGGTGCCCATTTCTCCAGCGTGTACCGTGCAGGATGAACTTGGTATGAGAACGGTTTCAGAAGCTGTTCTCCATTCAATTCCCTCTCTACCACATAAGTTTTATATAGACCACAGGATAATGAAGATAATACTGAAGGTGAATTTTGACACCCAAGTCAAAGAGACTATTACAGTTATATTACACACATTAAAACTTACCTTATAATCAGGAAACAGTTAGATATGTTACCAACTGCAAAATAGTCTGCTGTAGTCAAAATATCAATTCCATGAGGGAAAGTACCCTAAAAAAAAGTAAAAGTAGAGAAAAAACTTAAAGGTGAGAAACGGCCTCTGAGGTGACAACGGGTGGCTGAAGCTGAGCCACGGGGCTCACGGGAAAGGCCCGCCTGGTGTGTGGCGGCTCATCCACTCCCCGCCCGCCAGGGGCTGCACTCAATGCAACTCCTTCAAACCTGTTTCAACTCAAATGCTATAGAAGTGACACCGGATCTAAGTGGTGCTCAAGTGCTTACTGGTGGTGCTTGGTCTCCCTCTGTGGTCCAGAGACTGCTGGAGCAGGAAGGCCAATGGAAGGTAGGCAAGATCACTAGCTGCCACAAGGATGGATGTGGCTGACAGAAACAATGAGGCTCAGGGCTAACAGCCAACCTCTAACAGCAGCCATCAGTCCCCCAAACTGAAAAACCAGAGGCAGGTCCTCATCCTCACCCACCAAGAATACTCCTTGGGGAGCTCCTGCCCTAAAACTGTCACATGATTGGTATGACCTAATATTATCATTTGTGGTAAAAAAAAAAATATTACAATCTAGAAACCATATAAATAACTTTCTTAACAAGTATAAGTATGTAGAAAGCTTTATAGCTATTGGCCCAGAGGTGGGTCCATCCCTGTAGGAGATAAGGCTCCCTATCTCTGCACAAAGCTGGCACCAGTCTAACAAGCAAAAGCCAAGAAAAGCACCAGGCACACACCACCAGCACCTACCTGCCACATCCCATACCTCACACAGGGATCGAGCTACTCAAACACAAGCTGTCTCCCCCTCAGGACAGGAGAACGATGAACTGAGGTATCTTATGTACCAGAAAGCCATCCAGGGGGTGAGCTGGAGGAGGATTTCTAGTGGCTACTTGATCTGCACAGTGCACAATCTGGGTGCTCTTACCACTTCCTGTGTAAACCAACCTCACAGTTGGTGTGGGGAATGTAAATGAAATGTACTGTCTTTATCAGAATTAAAAGAAGACAGAGGAAGTTCCATGTTTAAAGAAACTGGTAAAGACACCACTAAGTTAGAATATCTCCAGATTAGTATATTCTTTAAAAAAAAAAAAGTTTTATTTATTTATTATATGTAAGGACACTGTAGCTGTCTTCAGACACCCCAGAAGAGGGCATCAGATCTCATTACGGATGGTTGTGAGCCACCATGTGGTTGCTGGGATTTGAACTCAGGACCTGCAGAAGAGCAGTCAGTGCTTTTAACCGCTGAGCCATCTCTCCAGCCCCCAGATTAGTATATTCATTCATTCATTCATTTGTTTGTTTGTTTGTTTGTTTGTTTGTCTTTTGAGACAGGGTTTCTCTGTATAGCCCTGGCTGTCCTCAAGATACATGTTAAAATTCTATTCTCCTTAGCAAAATGCTAGTCCATTTTGAATTAGCCTGTTAAGTTTTATGAGTCCTGGTTCTAACCACTCAAACCACCCAGAGCAGGGCACAGAATCCCTTGCCTGGGATTCTTTAACCCCTGCTCTGCCTGAGGTTAAAGGCAGAGCAGGACCCCTACTGGGTGTGCTTGTTTGCTGGCCTACTGGGTGCGCTTGCTTGCTGGATTGAGTAGCTTCACACTTTTCTGCATAAGTGAAACCTTTTGCTTTACAAAAATGCTACAAAAATGATTGTGTAGTTATTTATCAAAGAGATCCGGGACTCACTCTCTCATTTATAAGAGAGAAGCCCACAGCCCAAGTGAAGTTACTACACCTGCAGCTGGATTCCCAAGGATACCAAAACACATGACTGGGCAAGCAGGTGCAAGCACAGGTCTGGCCTTGGCCGAGAAGGAAGGACAGGTCTCAACTGTGCTCAGCAGTACCCGTATCACTCAAGCAGAATAAGCAACAGCCTAAGGCTTTGCCTGGACAGACAGCTGTCCTTCCTTCCCAGAAAGGGGACTAAGCACCTGCACTCCAGCATTCTCACTTGAATACAGGGTAGTCTGGGGTCTGGGCAAACCACCGGCACAGAGCTGTGTCCCAGCAACACTCTAAGCAGCCACAGAACGATGCAGCCTCATGCTGGTCCTAGACATGGCAACTGCTCACTGGTTAATCATAACCTGCAAAGACTCCTAGGCTACAGCAAGGGAACATAGCAGACATTCATACACACACATCCCTGTTGTGGAGCACACTCAACTAGCCACTCAAGGATCTTGGCCAGGATCTAATCAATGCTGGTGTCAAGACCTTCATCATAAGCAGACCAACCCAGTGGAGGAGTCCATTCCTCTAGACCACTGGGCAGTCCTGCTACTTCCTGGACGACTCCCAGCATCCTCTACTATAGACGCATCTATTTGTCCTCACAATATTCTTGACCCAACAAGCCATCTCCAGGTTCTCTCACCTAGGGCACCTCATCTTGGCGGCAGCCTCTCTCACCCCATCAGCCTTCAAATCACTGCGATGTGAAGTCTACTCTGCACATCACTATAGCATCACTATAGCTATCCTTCTGCCTTCCTCACTTGTAGCATTAACAAGCATCCAAGCCACCAACTATCAAGAAACCTGTGGTGGCTAGAATAGGACTGGCGCAGACAGGTTCCTGTGTTTGAAGGCTTGGTCATAGGGAGTAGCACTATTGAGTTGTGGCCTTGTTGGAGTAGGTGTGGCTTTGTTGGAGGAAGTGCATCACTAGGGGATGGGCTTTGAGATCTCAGAAGCTCAAGCCAAATCTACTGGCTCACAGTCTCTTGATGTTGCCGGTGGACCCAGACACAGAAGTCTCAACTACCTCTCCAGCACCATGTTGTTTTTTTACCATGACAATAATGGACTAAACCTCTAAACTGTAAGCCAGCCTCAATGAAATGTTTTACTTTATAAGAGTTGCTGGTGGACACAGTATCTCTTCACAGCAATAAAACCCTAACTGAGATAAAACCATAAATCAATCATTCTTAGCTGTTTTCTCTCAGGGACTCTTCCTCCCTGTCCAGATTCATCCTGGCAGCTGCCACCTTGTTCAGACCCTAACCCATGGTTTTCAACCTTCCTAATGCTTTGAACCTTTAATACAGTTCCACATGTTGTAGTGATTCCCCAGTCATAAAATTATTTTCATTGCTACTTCACAAGTGTAATTTTGATATTGTTATGAATCATAATGTAGATACATGTTTTCTGACAGTCTTAGGCAACCTCTGTATAAGAGTCATTAGACCACCCACAAAGGGGTAGCCACCCACAGATTAAGAACCAATGCCCTAATCCCTCGCTAGCCTCCTGCTAGACCAACTTTATACAGAATCTTATCCATGGATGAATTTAAACCCTACTTTCAAGGTCTGTAATGGGTATCAACTGTGCAATGGGCACAGTTTAAGCAACCAGAGCACAGCTACACACTACTTAACATCAAGAGCAGTTGTGGGGGCAGGGCTTACAACTTATTACAAAGGAGGCAGCCTCCAAATCACAAGCTAGGGAAGGGCCTACAGAATCCCTGGGATCAGCCACCTCCTCCAAGCCACCTGGTACCTGACACATGTACAGCCCACAACAATACATGAGGCAAGATCCTAACCTGCCTGAAACACTCCTACACGGGGCCTCCTGAAAGACATGTGGGACCCAGTGCTCCCTGGTCACACTGTGGTGAGTCTTGGACCAGAACGGCCATGTTTATTAGCTTGCTCTGAGGTAAGCTTCATCCATTACCCACACCCAACAGTATAAGAAGATGTGAAACCAGAGCTGCCAGGGTTCCTACCTCTAAGCCTACAGGAAGTTTCAGAAATAAAGATTTATAAAGTGGACATACCTGTCTCCCCACGTTCTCCTGGAAGGCAGCCTGAGGAGCAAAGAGAACAAACACAGCAGGTGAGTGAGGTTTGCCTCTGCTAAACACCAGAAGATAATTCAAAACAAACACAGTTCAGTGTAAATGACCCATGGCTTCACTTTTTAAATAAAAGCCCTCTTTGTTGGCTGACCAGAGCCCTGGGGTGGCTTGTCACTGTTGCTATGTCCTAGTGCTCTTTAAAGCCACAGGGTAAGAATTCTATTTAGAAGATCAGATGGAACCCAACAGTGACCTTTCACTAGGGATACATTTTCACACTAACTCCCCAAAGAAGGCCCCAGAATTTAACTCTGAGAACAAACTACACATGTCAGTAAGTAGAAACCAACTCCTAAAACACCCATTTTTTTAGGAACTCCATGATCATAACTCACCACCATCCCCAACATGTCAGCACTGCCTCCTAGAGGGCAAACCTGTTTCCAACCAGCTCTCTGAGCTACCTGAGGCCTAGATGCCAGGCAACAAATCAGGGCTCACAATGTCCCATCTGAACGTAAAGACTTAGTACTTCTAGGTAACCCTTGTACAGATGACTCTTCTTTCTTTGGTGGCCACTTTCCCTGTCTCTCACACTGTCCAACCTAGGACTGACCAACATGACAATGGCCCCTCATGCCTGGCTTATTGCCTAGTGGGGTTTGAACTTTCCCCAAAGCATACACAGCTGAGTTCCAACCAGGATTAGAGTCAGGCGCCAACACCAGCTTCGTATGGAGCCGAAGAGAAGCAACACACAAGCTCGTACAGTGTGCCATCCTGGCGAGCAGAGGTGGGTCAGGCACAGGGTGTAAGGCAGAGGTAATGGAAGAAACACCCCTGACATAGGTAGACATTCCAATATGAGTTAGGGGGTTGAGAGCACTCATACATGCAAGGATCCCACAGGACTGGTAAGCACCAGGACAGAAAGAAATGTGTGGCATCCATCTCCAGCACAGAGCCTCACAGTGGGGGCCAGGACACTACCAACAGTTTCAAGAGGGAAAAACAGGATACTTTTTGTTTCTTACCATTTTGTAACTTCTGCAACTCCTCCCTTTAAGATTTACATTTCAGCCGGGTGTGGTGGCACACGCCTTTAATCCCAGCACCTGGGAGGTAGAGGCAGGCGGATTTCTGAGTTCGAGGCCAGCCTGGTCTACAAAGTGAGTTCCAGGACAGCCAGGGCTATAAAGAGAAACCCTGTCTCGAAAAACCAAAAAAAAAAAAAAAAAAGATTTACATTTCATTTTGTTTGCCTATATGTATGTATACCACACACATGCCTAGTGCATGGGCAGGTCAGAAGAGGATGTTTGATGCCTTGGAACTGTTATGGATGGTAGCATGTGGGTGCTGAGTACTGAAGTGTGGTCCTCAGGAATAGTGGCCAATGTTCATAACTGCTGAGCCATTACTCTAACCCCTTGCAGTCAATTCATATATATTCATATTCTCTCTCTCTCTCTCTCTCTCTCTCTCTCTCTCTCTCTCTCTCTCTCTCTCTCCCCCCCCCCCCTCTCTCTGTGTGCGTGTGTGTTCATCTGTCTATTTGATTTTACAAAACAGGATATATCTCTATAATCCTGGATGTCCTGGCTTATAGACCAGGCTGGACTGGAACTCAGATCTGCCTCTCTCTGCCTCCCAAGTGCTAGGATTAAAAGCCTGAGCCACCATCACCTGGCCTTTGCAGCCAATTCTTTTTTTTTTTTTGGTTTTTCGAGACAGGGTTTCTCTTTATAGCCCTGGCTGTCCTGGAACTCACTTTGTAGACCAGGCTGGCCTTGAACTCAGAAATCTGCCTGCCTCTACCTCCCAGGTGCTGGGATTAAAGGCGTGTGCCACCACACCCGGCTTGCAGCCAATTCTTAAAGAAAGAAACATATCAAAGAAAGGTGATGTAAAGAAATACAATGTCAACTTAAATACAATGTAACATTTATAAGCAGGAACATCTTGAAAGTAAAAACTAATATAAGATTTATGTTGAAACAATCTTGAAACTAACTTAGGGGATCACCCAACACAATATGAAGACAGACCAAAGGGACATCACTACAGAATATGCTATCAGCACAGCAGAGAAAAGAAGAAGGCTGGGAACAGGGCTAAGTGGTTTGTAGCCCTTACACTGAAAGTGCTCACCAAAGAAACAGAGAAGCAAGATGGAAACCTGTTATGGAGATGTACTAAGCATCTGCAAAACACATATTCAATATACAAGACAATACCCAGAATCCATAACTGCAGAACACATATACAATATACAAGACAATACCCAGAATCCATAACTGCAGAACACATATACAATATACAAGACAATACCCAGAATCCATAACTGCAGAACACATATACAATATACAAGACAATACCCAGAATCCATAACTGCAGAACACATATACAATATACAAGACAATACCCAGAATCCATAACTGCAGAACACATATTCAATATACAAGACAATACCCAGAATCCATAAACAACTCTCGAAACTCAACAACAGAAACTAGCCATCCAACTAGACAGTGACTGAGACGTGAAGAAACACATCTTACTCAGGAGGACACAGATAGCAATTGAGCACCCAAACAGACTCAACATCGTCACAGGAAAAAAAAACTAAAACCACCACACACTTATCAGCAAAAATGAAACAGTGTAGTAACCCCATCTTAGGTGACACACACCTTAGCAAAGATGGGAGAATACATACTAGGACAGCCACCCTGGGGAACAGCTACAATTCTAGAGACAGGCACTGTCTAGCAGCATCCTAGAAGATGGTCCCAGAAACTGTACTCTAGGCATCTGCTCACAGGAAAGCCAGCATGAAAGGGCTCTACAGACAGTCTTAGCTACTTTGCTGGTTCTTCTTTTTCCCAACCTTTTACCCCCACCCTGTTTCTCCTATCACTAGATAGGAAAGAAAGGAGTAAAGGAGGGGGGATGAGGGAGGGAGGGAGAGAGAGAGAATATGAATCCCTAGATCTAATTTCTTTCCCTTTGTTTCTTCTTTGAGAACAACTACTAACAAATTACAACCAACCCCTTGAATGGCTATCAATTATCAATCACCAACCCCACCTATCAGGGCTCTAGCATTTATATATCCTCTGAAAATTTCTCAGAATTCCAAACATCATATAATCACAGAAACTATCTGCATCTGGAAAAACGACACCTCTTACTAGAGCACAAGGAAAATCATATCCAGCTGCTACAAAGCAGCCCCATGTCCTGAAACCTGGAATTAAAACGAAAACATTCTTATAATACTGCTGTTTCTAAAGAAACAAAAGTTCCAGAATTCTCACTACAATGTTCACAATAACACTGAGCAAGCCGCAACCCAGAGGCCCTTTTACAGGTAAGTGGCTTGACACAGCAGGGCTCACTCAGAGAACAGACCCGCTCACAGGAGAACCAGGGCTCACTCAGAGAACAGACCCGCTCACAGGAGAACCAGGGCTCACTCAGAGAACAGACCCGCTCACAGGAGAACCAGGGCTCAGAGAACAGACCCGCTCATAGGAGAATTTAATGGCCTGGGACTTCCCAACATACTGGACACACTCAGTGAGAATTCCAGTCCCAACGACTGTCACTTTAGTGATGTAACAGCATTGCAAAATTGGAAAGTAGACTGATAGTTGGTAGTAGTTAAAAGGATCATGTAGGGACGTCTGTGATAAGGACTACTGTGTGCCTAGATTGTAGGCGATTCTCAAATATGTGTGAGATGGAGCCTCACAGAACAAGTCATGTGCACAGGACATATACAACTGAGAGTCTGAACTAGGACTCCTGAGTTGTTGTAGTCTAACATGTGTGGTTACCCAATAGAGATCAAGGGAACGCAGACTCAGACTTTCCTGTATTCTTTTAACTCCTTGGGGAAAATCTCAATAGTGTCAAAATAAAAGACAAAAAGGCAAATTAAAAACAAAAAACAAAACAAACAAAAACAGGCCTTTTCACAAAGTCAGCATGTCTAGCCTGCTGGATACAGTCTGGAATGCAAAACCTCGTCGTTAACAGCCATGAACTAATTCTTTCCACCAAGCCATGCCAGGACTTTCCTATCCAGTCCGAGTGCTGACCACCAGAAAGACACCTCTAATGAGGATCCAAAACAATGGCTCTATTACCTTAGAAGCACTGTGGCCACCAGACGAGGGGCCAGGGAACAGGCTATGGGAAATCAACTGAAAGGTAAGGTCACAGAATGGGGAACGTCTGGGCATTCCACTGCTCAACCTCCTGGCCTCTGCCCAGATGAGCAGACATCTCACACACCCTGACAGCGAAACTGGAGAGTCTGCCTAAAGAAGCAGCTCCTGGTGAGACGCTCTCTGTCTCTAAGAGAACCCTTATGCCTTCAAATGAGTCTCACACAGAGGCACCCCTCACCTTCCTCTACACACTACTCTGTAAAGAGTGCTGAACTCAAAAGGAACACAAAGAATTTCTTGCTGGTCTAATAGGGTTTTAATTTCAGGTAAAAACCTGATTTACAGGAGGTTTTGTTTTTCACGTCATCCCAGGCCACACAAAGCCACAGGACTTTATTTTATTGTTGCTTCCCACAAATATGTCTCAGGTTACAGAAAACAATAAAGAAAACATAAAAATATATTAGTACGGATTTATTATAAGATTTTATTATATATCAGTCTTACAGTTACTGTCTATCAGTTAACTATGAAGGCAAGACTGCTAAGACCTCTCAAGAAATCACTGGGTTCCTACTAACACTGCAGACAAAATGGAGTCCCTGTGAGGACACGGACAGTTTTAAAGGACTCTGGGGAGGGCTTATCCTGGCTGCTTCTCAGTACAGATGCAGTCAGAGAGCCAACAGCAGCCATGGAAGACCACAGGCATCCTGAGCCAGCAAAACCTCAAAAGTCACCTGACCAGAATTCCAGAGGCAAGGCCCCTTGGCTGAGAGCCTATGGTGCGGCATGGGAACAGCTGGGCTGGCTAAGCCCTCCACAGTAGGTCTTCAAACACAAGAATCCAATATGCTGGCTGCCGTGCCACACGTGTGGCAGAGGAACTCAACACACAGGGCCTGAGTGTACAGCCGCCGCAGGGCAGCCAGAGGCCAGCAGCCAAGTAACAAGATGGAAACTCCATCACTTGTGACAGGTGGTGGGACAAGACAGGGGCCACAGTGAGAGAAAAGATGAAATCAGTTGAAGCCTGTGATAACAGCAAATCACTCATTTAACAACACAGAAGACAGGACAAAGCCATGACTAGAGAAAAAAGAAAGCTGGGCAGATCTACATTAAGTAAAAACTACAGAAAAGAGTGGACATTTTTTCCAAAAAAAAAAAAGCTAGAATGGTTTAAGAAAATACTACCAAATAATTAAAGTAGAAAAACATCAATCTCTTAAAAACTATGGAACAAAATACAAGAGAAATACTTCCATTCTCTCCATGGGGCTAGCTCACCTTAAGTTCAAAAGCAGACAAAAGACTAATAGCCCTCATGGACAGGTTCAGAAATTCTGCTCTGAGAACGTTGACAAACTGAGTCCAACATAAAAGGAGGGACTATACCCAAGGGGAAGTCAGAACAAGAATGAAAGGTTAGTTCAAAGTCTGAAAAGCAACTACACCATATACCACATTACCAGAGCAAAAGGAAAAGGCCACTTCATTACCTCAGAATCAGATAACTGTTTGTAGTTTTAAAACATGAGTAAAATGAAAGTAGCTATAGGAAAGAACTTTTCAGCCTGCTAACCAGGAAGTTCCCACCAACATGCAAGTCAGGACAGTGCTCCCTTTCTCCTAGCTCCATGGCTTGACCTGACCTCAGGAGTCTCCTCTCCATCCTACTCCTATTCACACAGAATATATCTTGGACACTGCCAACTCAACCATATCCCCTTCATATTTTGGACATCTGTTGGCACTAACAAACACCACCTCTGACCTTTCCCTCAGTCTCAAAGCAGATGTAATAGTGTATCACTCATAGTCCATCTCCATGACCAGCTGAAACAAGGATGTGGAAAAAGCCCCTGTACGCATACCATGGGTCCTTCCAACTCCTCACAGTTGACAGCCAGAGCAAATCTCAGCCTGCACCTGTCTCAGAGACTTCCCCTCAGTTCCCGATATCCCTGAATGTGTTCACCTGTCTATGAGGGGAAGACAGCCACAGACTGCTCTGCTCAGGTATCAGCACTCCTGACAGAGCCTAGACTTCTCATCTGAAGTCCTCTGGGGTCCAGCCTCCCAAAGCACTCATGGACCTGGCCTCAGTCACTGATCACAGCAGTCACCTACATGGAGTCAGCCACAGCTGCAACACACCCCCATATGCAGGCAACCCTAGAAAAACATTTCACTGTCTCTTCCCCTCGCAATTCATGAGACTCAGTCTCATTACTGGCCCAGAAGTGGAAAGTCATAGGTAGAGCAGGGACTCTAACCAACACCTCTGTTGGCACCCAAAGCTACTCAAGCTCCCTCTGTCCAAACCCATCCCAAATGCTGGATCTCAGGGGAACTGTGGAACTGAGTTCAGAACCTAAGGCCCACAGGCAGCTGCAAGGATAAAGCACAACCAGGGGTATCTACTCCAATGTGAGCAGGAACGCAGGTCTGACTACAGCTTAGTAACAGCCCCTCCTGGAATTCGAAGCCTCCAGTGCCCTATCCTGTCATCCCTGGACCAGTCCTGCCCTGTCATGAAGGTTGGAAACACAAGAAATTTCTTCTCCTCTGCAAAGCTTGGGCTACCCTGAACTGGTCTGGCTGTTGAACAGAAACCTGTTCCCCTAAGCTTATTCAACCCTGACCTCCTCAAGAATCCCACATTTAAGGCCCTACAAGTGTTACCATGGTGACTGTTTTACTCAGTTCTTTCATCTGATCTCCTTTGCTGCCATGGGGTATGGGTTTTCCAAAGAGACAAGAGGCCCACATACAGGCCACTGGCAACGACTACAGCCCCACCTCCAGGAAAGGAATGCAGTGGGGAAAATAAAACTTACAGAGGCTGCTCTTCTGCAGTTCACATTTCGGTCAAATACAGCAGCAATGACCAGGGCACTGTAAAAACAAGGAAAACGATTAGTTAAAATGAAATGTGCAAGGGCTGGGAAAATAGTTCAGTCAGTAAACTGCTTGTCTTGCAAGCATGGGATTCCCTCATAAAAACGTTGGTGAGGTGGTGCATGCTTGTAAGCCCGGTGCTGGGAGGTAGACAGGAGGTTCCCTGGGACTGCTACCCAACCAGTCTAGCCCAATGGCTGAATGCCAGGCCAACAGGAGACCCTGTCTCAACAGAGGTGGATTCCTGAGGACAATACCCAAAGTTGTTTTCTGCACACGTAACAAGCACAGGCATAGACTATGTGCCATCGTTACAGTGTTCACTCATTTCCTCACTTGCTGAACACCTGGATGAGACTGACAGACTCTAGGGAAGCTCAAGGTTCTACAGGCTACAACAGATTCAACTAACCTCAAAGATATCAAACATTATAGATAGCCCCAGCCCTATCAAATGTCCTTGGATGGTATACGCTGAGCCTCTAGTGGCTTGGCCTGCAGGGATCATGATAAACGGTTCTAGAGGATGAGAACCGGCTGTATGCAGATGGTCACAACTGGGTGGCTAATACCAACATGCCTAGACCACCGCTACCTCTACACTGAGCAGCAAAAGCTCCATTCACCCTGCAGGCAGCCTGACCCTTGGAAGCACCCAACATTTCCCACAGGTTTGACCAAGTGTGAGGCCTGATGGGGCATGTACTGTCTACATCTGGGTTGAGAGATATGGGACATAATGAGGACTAGATGAGGTCAGCAGGATGGAGACCAAGCTGGATCCTCTGGGTTTCACAAAAGATGACACGCCATAAACTCTGCTCTCTGCCCCTTTTAAAGTGAAACTAGTGCTCACGACTCTCCTGGCAAGAAGGCCGCTACTACGTGCAGCCTCTTGACCCAGGAGGAACCAGACCACAGGTCAAATAAGCATTTTTCTTTAGAAAGTGGTGTCCTTCAAGTATTTGATAAAGTAATGAGAAACCTGCTAACAGGCAGGCAGCCAGTTATAGCAGTCACCATGGAAACAGCACATGGAAGGCAACCGCTAAGGCTCAATCTTTCCTACAGCCAGAAGCAATAATGTCACACTATCTTGACTTTTCCTAGCTTCCAAGACACTTGACAGGCTTTAATTATGTCTTTTTCTTATATACCAAACTTCATTACTGTTGAATCTAGAAACTCCTTGCTCTTCTCCATCTCAGGCCTTTCACCTCTCCTGCATCCACCACCAGTTACTGTTATGGGTCCCACCCTCCAAGGGGAACACTTCCCAGGGGAGCATTTCCCCATCGGGGATCCCTCTTCCTAGTTCCCACATCCCAGGGACATTCTCAGCAAACACCAAGGTGCAAGGACCACAGACCAGCCAAGTCCGGTTTTCAATCTCATTTCAACTTTCCCAGGCATGCAGTGGGCACTGTGCATCAGGCATAGGAGATAGAGCTGTGAGACTACAGACTACCCTCCCAGACTCTAAATCCCAACCAGGGATCACCAGAAGACAGAAATGATCAGAAGGTCAGAAGGTCTTTGGGGTCCAGAAAGTTAAAAAAAAATTAAAAAGCTCAAGATCAAGAACTGAGGCCAGCAAGATGACTTGGCATATATATCACCAAGTCCAGTGACCTGAATCTGATCCCTGGGTCACAGCACATGGTAACAGAGATAACCAACTCTTTGCAAGTTGTTGTCGGACATCCACACACAGGTCTTCAAACACAAGCGCTCGCACTTGGGCACACGTGCCCACACACACACTTACTTTAATTTTAATGTTAAAAACATCAGAACACTGCTAAACAGGTGTGTGCCCCAGGAGAGAACGTGTGCAACAAGAGAAGTGACAAAGAATTGTCTTTAACTCCAACAGGAAAGCGGGGAGGATGGAGACACAGCTTCCCTGGCTTGTGGGAATTATACTCTGCCACATTGAGATGCAGAGAAACCTGATTTATAACAAGACAGGGTCCATCCTACCTCATCATGAACATTTAAAAATTGTTTCTACCTTAAGCACACGACAACAGCTTTTGTGATCATAAAACTGACTGAGGTCTCCTAGTAACTCATAAGCCACATACCTGCTGCTGTTAAAAAGAAATTGGTTTGTGTGTGTGCGCACGCGCGCGCGCACACACACACACACACACCCTCAAGGTTCAGGGAACATCTAGAAGATAGGTGCAGAAAAAAAAACAATGTTACTCTGAGCCGGGCGTGGTGGCGCACGCCTTTAATCCCAGCACTCCGGAGGCAGAGGCAGGTGGATTTCTGAGTTCCAGCCTGGTCTACAGAGTGAGTTCCAGGATAGCCAGGGCTATACAGAGAAACCCTGTCTCAGAAAAACCAACCCCCCCCCAAAAAAAAAAATGTTACTCTGTTCGGGCAAACAGACCAAAGTCCAATTTCAACCAAGTGTTCATTCTAGAGGAGTCAGGCCGTTGAGAAAATAAAGCTGCCTGTTCACAGCCCTCTACACATTCTACCCATCCAGGCACTGGGCACGGGATGAGGAGAATCCCAACAGCGATGTAGCCTGTACAAGAAGCTGATGTCAGCATGAAACTCATTCACTTCCTTCCTCTGAGGGGTGGGGCTCTGCCCAATTTTTCCTAAAGTACTTTCCACATATTACTAGGCAGTTCTACAGCTGCAGAGAAGACCTGATAAGGTGGTGGGGGTAGGGTAGCTCCTATGGGGGGGGGGAGCAGGGGGCCTTCCAACCCTACTCATCCTTCTCAGGTATGTGGGTGGCTGAGGAGTACCACATACACCAATCTGTAGGCATCTCTCCTCTGCTCAGCACTGACACAAGAAGCCCAAAGTAATAGTTCCTTCCATGAGGACCATGTCCAGTTGGAAGGTGTATGCAGCAGGCCTTAGCCACCTACCTTGCTTATGGGGCCACCCTTCCCACAACCACTGTGACTGGTCTGTGTGCTCCCAAAAGCCCCAGCTACTATGATCCTCAGAGCCTAGGAACACTGCAACCATTCTTCTCTGAGCAGTAAGATTGCTAGTGATGGCTCTTGGTCTCTGACACGGAACATACACAAGCTGTTCCATGCAAACCTCTCTAAGGTATGAGTAAGCAAAGTGAGCCATAAGTCACAAGGAGTGGGACAGGGAGTCAGAGTCCAATGCGGGCTGTCAGCACAGAGACATGTCTGTGTGTAACAGGTATCACCACAGAAGCAACGGCCACATACACTCCCATCAAGTTAGCTTTTCCTTAAGAAAATGCCTTAAAAGTCACGGCTTCATTAGTTACTTTCTTTCTTTCTTCTTTCTTCTTTTTTTTTTTTTGTTTTTGTTTTTGTTTTTGTTTTTTCGAGACAGGGTTTCTCTGTGTAGCCCTGGCTGTCCTGGAACTCACTTTGTAGACCAGGCTGGCCTCGAACTCAGAAATCCTCCTGCCTCTGCCTCTGCCTCCCGAGTGCTGGGATTAAAGTCGTGCGCCACCACGCGCAGCTACTTTCTTTTTTAAGAAAGGGTTTCAGGATAGGAATTCATTCTGTGGCTCAGGCTGCCTTGAACTCAGTAATTCTCTTACCTTAGCCTCTCAAGTGCTAAGATTACAGGAACAAATCAGGATTTACATGTTTCATCAAACTTCAGAGATTACACTGTGGTGTAACAATACTTGGAAAACACTGCTTTTTAAGTAACAGTAAGCTTTTAAGTTAATTAAAACAAATCTGCATGTACTTATGATACAACAATTTGGATTGTTGAAACAGGGTTTCTCTGTGTATCCTCCGTGTAGCACCCTCACCCTGTAGACAAGCTGACCTTGAATTTACCGAGGTCTGCCTCTGCTTCCAGAGTGCTGGGATTAAAGGTGTGTTCCACCACCACCCAACTATAACAAGTTTTTAAAGACTTTTGATTTGGGCTAAATTCTTTTTTTAACTTTTTACTTATTTGTGTGTGTATGTCTGTGTGTGTCTATCTATGTAACACATGTGTGCTAAGTCTGAAGGTGCCTGGAAAGGGCTTTAGAGTCTCTGGGACTGGAGTTACAGACAGTTGTGAACTGCCCTTTGAGGGCTGCACTGAACAAACCCAAGAAGAACAGCCAGTGCACTTATCTAGTTCTGGACTAAATTCCTTAAAGCTAATTTCCTACTTTCAGAACAACACTGGCTTATTTAGAAATAAGTTTCGAGTGCAAAGAGGTTTTATGATATTAGTCAAACAAAAAAGGAAAGTATCTTCCTAAGTCACTGCTCATATGTATACCAACCTTCACTGGGTGGGCCTCACTCATCCACAGCAGGATGACCCTATGGAAAAGTCACTACTCTTCTCACTTCAGAGAAGACCTAAAGAGCAATACCTGGCACCAAAGCGAGAGTCACCATCTGAGGAGAGGTGTTGGTGGGTGTGTCCAGCTGCTTAATTTCTCTGGGGAAGCTGTAACAGCTCACCAGGATTTAACCACACACACAGAAGGGATTCTCTTTCTGGTACAAACCTAGGGAACGTGAGAGGCATGCCTTAGCCTGCCCCTCTCCTTTCCCACAGTCTTAGACCTTGGCTCAGCATACACAGTGAGAACAGCATTCACCCCAAACTCATTTTTTTTCATTTGTGTGATACTGAGTAGCATTTCAAAGCAAGCACACTTGCCTCTACATGGGAAATGACAACACTTCCATTCTGAAGTAATTTTTTAAAGAGAAGACTAGTAACTCATTGTGAAACTCCAGGGTTTTAGTTGCAAATCACATTAAAATATAAGCCCTGCATTTTACTGAATTTCTCTAAGTAATAAGCAGAACCACGTGCTTTGGGGTCACAGCCAAGCCAGCACAGAGTTGGGCCTGGCAGACCAAGATTGTCTCCAATTGCTGGCCTTCTCCTCAACACAGTTTTCTTCTCTCTGGAAGCTGGGCCATTCAGAGAGGCTGAGAAGAATAAGACATAGCTTTGAGCAATGCTTGCTATTTCCTTATTTTTTTTTTTCCAGGACAATCTTGCCCTGAAGGAAGAGATCCTACAGAGCCAATCCCAGGCTGTTCACAGGCAGCCCACGCTGCCCTGCCGGTTTGCACAGTGGAGGTGAGAGTCAGGAGCTGCCCCTGGCACAGGCGGGTCTGTGCCTGGGCGGAGTGAACGTCAACAGGAGCTCAGCTTACAAAAGAGTTTCAGGTGAGGAAATCACTGGAAGGTGACAGGCAGGCAGAGTGCGCTGGCAGCGGTAGACAGTTTGCTTTCTTTTCCTTCCTGTAGATCAGATTTTGACTTCTGGTTAGAAGGAATCACCTACAGAACACACAACCAGGCCGGCACATTTCCACACCACATCTTACTACTCCTGCCTTGCACCAGGCTTTTCAGGAGGCCAGATCGTGCCACAGAACAGTGGCACAAATTCTGGCTCCATCCATCTGGTCAAAGACAAAGAAAGATGGTTTCAGAAGGCAATCAAAACAATTTCAAAAGGATAAAAATATGCCTTGAAAATCTTTTAAAATTCCTAAAGCAGAGTTAACACTGTGAGGGTAAGAACAATTCATCCAGTTTCTTCAACCCCAAATTAGAAAAGGTTGGTGGCTTTCCCTGCATCAGGCACAGAGGTGCAGAGGATGCCCCCCCACATCACCTCCCTGGCTCCTTCTATTCTACTCTGGGAACTGTATTTGGGTCTCAGCTATACTGATACAGGATACGCTGAGGAGTTTGTGAAAGTAAAGATACCAAGATTTTATCATCGGCTAGAAATAATGGGCTTAAAACCTGATAATTAAAAAGCATGGTCACTCATGACAAACCTCACAAGCAGGTCTGCAGGGCACACCCGACCGATACTCAGCCGCACAGAGCTTCAGGCAGGAGGTAGTGCATGCCCCGAGCTCACTGGCGCACCTGACTCATCACATGCCCTCCCCCGCTGATGCCTGGAGTCAGATGGGCCAGGAAGGGCCAGGCACAGGTTCATCAGAACCTGTCTAACCGGCTAGAAATCTGCAGCGGCTCAGTTCCAAAGGGCACTGCTGCCCATCTGCTGGCTGCCAGCTTAGAATCAGATGGCTGTGAAGCAGAGGCTGGCAGCCCTGCAACCAGACAGCTACAGTTTCCACGCACAACATGCAGACATGAGCTCCCCAGCAACCCCTCAGGCTTGTCCCATAAGCCAGCAAGTCTAGACTCCCCAAGCCCAAAGAAACACGTGGACCCACAAGAGTTTCTACAGACTAGAGGTAGAGATGGCTGTACAACTTCTTCTCCTTGGCCAGGAAATTCAGGGTCATTCCAGAGACTGAGCTGTATGTAAAGTGAAGGGCACCTCTGTGCTCACTCACTAAGTCTCAACAGAAGCCACACTCTCCACACCACGCCCAACAAGAAGAGGGCCTCTTATCTCCCCACGGCACACCCCACTCAGAGCAAACTCAGTTCACTAAAGTTCTGGGAAGACAGTGCCAAACTCAGTCTGGGCTGCCTTCTACAGTCCTCAGACAGTAACTTCGTGGCTAAGAGCTTGTGCAAGGGCCAGAGCAGAGAGCCTTTTTGTGCTCCTCACCCCCTCCCCTAGTATGGAAAGAGAAGAGAGTGCTGAGTAGGAGGTGGGCATGGAGCCAGGTATGACCCTGACACAGCAGTGAGGACTGCCAGGAGCCTGTGAAGGATGGGAGGGGCCCACATCTCTGGCTCTGCTGTGCAGTCGCCTTTTCTTCTCTGAGTGGTAAATGGTGACTCTGAAGCAGAAGGTACCATGTTCCTTCAGCAACTATGGAAGCTCCTCACCATACTGTTCTAAATGTAGGGAAAGCTGGAGCTGGAGAAGACAGAGCAGAGTCCAAAGACCCACCTACAGCCATAGCACCAAGACATAGCAGCCAACTTCAGAGCCAAGCTTTTCACAGTCTGTTTCCTTTACAGAATCCACCCAGAGATCAAACATTGTTGTGATATGAGTTCTACAGCACGGAGTGAAGACAGGCACTCTGGTGGGAACTGGGTGGCCCCGACTTTTCCCTCAGGACCCCACAGGTCCCTCCAATCATGAGGAAGTTGGTGAAGACCTCTCAATGGCCTTGAGACCCCACATCCAGCAAAGATGAAGCAGGAGAGAGCTACTCGCTCCCTCTAACATGGCCACATGCTCCTGGGCCAGCAGGTCAGCAGGTCAGCTCCTGTCCCCTTTACTCTATGATTCCCTCCCTCAGGCCATCTGCCTTCCTCTATCCTGGATCAGAAGAGGGAGAAGGACATGCCATGGCATCCTGGGGGGTGGGGGTAGCTGCTCCCTGAACAAAACTGTTAGACTGAACACAGTCTGTCAGGACTGTTTTTACTTTGAAACAGGAAGCAAATGCACATCAGAGCCAAGGTCCTCCCATCCTCTACAGTCTCCTGGCAGGTCACTGGTACCAAGTCAGGGTCATGTCAGGGTCACGTCTGGCTCTGTGCCTAACTCCTCCTACTCTACACTGTGTCCCCTTTTCATCTTCAGGGGGAAAATGGGAAGCCTGACTGCAGCTACCCACCTGACAGAGCCTGTGAACTGAACAAGACCCTTCCATGTAAAGGAGCTTCGCTGCTCTGGGACAGGTGTGAACAAGAGAAAGACCTATTTGCTGCTCATGCAAGTTAAAGATGAGGACAGGAAACGGCAGCAAGCCCCCCCCCCCCCCACAGCCACATGAACAGCAAACAGAGTGGGGAGCAGGGAGGTCACAGCTATGGACAGGCCTGAGGCTCAGCACAAGGCCTGGAGTCTACAACCAACAGCACAGCTTCCTGGTAACTGTGCATATGTCATGTCCCCGTGAGTTGTGCCCCATCAGTATATGCTCCATCGAATGAAACAGGTCCAGGATGGCTCCCTTCTGAAAGCAGGTGGTTCCAGTCAGATGTCAGGAAGTGGGGTAAGGGGGGGGAGTAGAGGGGAAATATTCTGGAGCTGAGGCGAGGGGCGAGTAGCACCATAAGGATGTTCTAGGGGGTCCTGGAAATTTAGCATCTGGCTCAGACTTTCAGATATCTTGGAAGTACTGGAATATCTGCTTTTCCTGAGGCTGGTTTTGTCTGTTTCCAAGTTGTCTGGCCACTTCCACCTCACCTTCATTCAGTAACTTGAAGAATAAATAGTACTGAAGAGCTCTGAGGCAGGGAAGTATTCTTAGACGAGGAGTGGCAGGCGCCTGGTCACTAGACTCCAGTCCCTGAGGGTCCTAGGTGTAGGGGCAGTGGTGGCAGCTCAGGTCTGAGCTCAGGAATGTCATACCTCGGCCCTGGTGCCCAGGCTCTTCTGCCTGACTTTCTGGAGTATTTTTTTCTTTGTCCTTTCCCTTGGGAGGATGCAGGACAAGTGTGCCCTCAGCACAGACGTCTCTTCTGTTCTGTACAGCAATTGGTACATAAATTTGGGGGATGGGAGGTGGGAGGGATAGCAGTAACCTTTCTTAGAGTTCAAGCTTCATTCTGTTTCTGAGAAGCCAAAGGAGGGCACCAAGCAGTTCAGGGTGTCTGTGTCTGTCCATCATGGTGTGGATGGTGCAATGGGTGCTCTCCAACTGAGTCTTTTCATGCTCACTAGGGCAACACCAATGATTTGCTCAGTGTCCTCAGCACACTATGGGACAGCTCCAGAGTATTCAAGTGACTGAACTTTACTCTGTTCCCATGCATGTAATCTCTTCTGAACATTTGGAAAGGTCTGAAGTGGAACCTGGGACCCATTTGCTTCCCTGGACAGCCATATATGGGACCCTATCTCCCCACATAGCAGCAGATCCTGTCTCATTCCACAAGATGAGGTAGTCTTTTCCTATCGTGCCCACCTCTTAAAGAGGAGAGGCAGGGCACAAGGATGCTGATATTGGCAGCTAGTTGTAGAGAATGGCTTACCTAAAGCCAACAGGTTACGGGCAGGAGGTATGTTTATCTGAGGTATGTCTGCCACATGACACAATCACTCTTCAGCACAACCAACAGGCTTTACCTTGAAATGGCAGTCACAAAAGGTGTCAACTCCTGAGGTTCATAGGCACGTGCAAAAGCCCAGCACACATAACAGGCAGCATCCCTGACGTTGGCCCCAACGCTGCAGGCACCCCGCTTCTCATCGTAGGTAAGGGCCCTCAGGATCACTGTGACAACTGGCAGGAGACAAAAACAATGAGCAGTTGATGGCATCCCATGAGGCAGAATCACAGGCAGGAGTCAAAAATCTACTCAGGAAAAATAAAACAAAAACCCTGAAAGGAAAGCAAGCCCATCAGCTCAAAAGTGCAAAGGAAATTTGGGTTTCCCAAGAATCACATAAAGAAAAGACAGTTCTTCAGAACAATAACTATAGCTAGGCTACCAAATCTGTGGCCACACCAACAGAGTGCAAAACTTAGAAGCCCAAAGCAGGACAGGAAGGGCTGTGTGTTTATGGGGAGTATTGGTGACACCCACAAGTGAGGCGGATGGATGTGTAGCCACAGGACACCATCCAAATCTTGTTATCACAGACTTCAACAACCTCAGAGAGGGGAGGAGATATCAGACCTGGACCAGAGAGGGAACCACTGCAGACATGGAAAGCCAATCCTAGGTTGCCTTGTATGTATAGGGTTGTCTGCTTGTTTGACCATAGAAAGTGTCTATAGTAGCTAAGTGATAAAGTCATATGAATTCCTCTTCTGGTTCTCGTAAAAATATACAACCAGGCAATTGACACATATGCATGCACAGAGACAGACAGACAGACAGACAGACAGACACACACACACACACACACACACACACACACACACACACGGCAGTTGATACAAAGAAGTGATGTATGCAAGAATACTGGAACATTAAACTATTCCTGTATTTATAGTATTCCTGAGTATTTACTTGAAGGGCTCTTAGGTCATCTTATCACAGACATACTTGCTCATCAATACTTTTTTTTTTAATTTGTTTAAGGCAGTGTCTCACCATGTAGCTCTAGTTGATTGGCCTCAAATTTGCTATGTAAATCAGGCTAGACTACCCTCGAACTCTGCCTGCCTCGGCTTCCCAAGTGCAGGGAGTAAAGATGTGTGCCTCCATGCCCAACACACTCATCAGGGTTTATCTGCAACACTGTTCAAATGGCTAAATTATAGGACCAACCCAGGTATCCATCAAGAGAAGAATGGATAAAGGAAATATAGTACATCTAAACAACTAAGTTTTCTTCCACCATAAGTGAAAACAAATCAGGGGTTCTGTCAATAAAGTGTCTGCAATGCAAACATGAAGACCTGCACGGGCTCACCGGTACCCATATAAAAGCCGAGCATGCCAGGGTGTGTAACCCCAGCTCTTGGTAAACGAGGAGACAAGAGGATCTCTGGAGCTCATTGGACAACCAGCATAGCCAAATCCATGAGTTCCAAGATCAGTGAAAGAATCTGTTAAAAAATAAGATGGACATCAACAGAAGATTTCTGACTCCCACATGCATATGCACATACATGCACACTCTCACACAAACACACATACACACACACACACACACACACACTCTACATACAAACAAACACAAATGAAATCATGCTATTTACAGGAAAATGGATGTAACTAGAGATTATTACATTAAACAAATTAGCTCGCTCAGATAAATATCACATTTCTCTCTCATTTGTACATCCTAGATTTTATGCAAAAATCATGTATACACATGACATGAAAGCAGAAGCAAACCATTTGGGAAAACAGAAGGGAGCTAACAGGAGGGAAAGGGAGGGGGGAATACGGCAAGGAACTCAGTAAAAGTATATTATGCACTTTTATGAAAATGTCCTTTTGAAATCCAATACTGTATACTCTATAGCTATGTGCCAACAAAAGGTGTAATCAGGGCTGAGGAAATGGCTCCGTTGGTAAAGTGCCTGCCACGTAAGCACGAGGACCTAAGTTCACATCCCCAGCACACACCGGATAAAATCCGGGATAGTGCTACACACTTGTAATCCTAGCAGTGGAGAGGCAGAGGTAAGAGGAACCCCATGGCTTGCAGGATGACTAATCTCGCCAAATAGGTGCAACTCTAGATTCAGTGAAGAACCTTGTATTCTACTATTGTAGAAATAATAGAAAGAGATAGAAGACACCCAAAATTGACCCCTGGCCTCCACAAATATACACGTGTGTGGGCACACCTGTGCACACATACACATATACCACACAAAAAAGAAAAGCAAATGTTTCTGTATATTCATTTATTTGTAAAGAGCTGCTTATTAAAGATGCATATACTTCTTTTTTTTTTTTTTGATTTTTTTTTCAACTTTTATTAGATATTTTCTTCATTTACATTTCAAGTGTTATCCAGAAAGTTCCCTATATCCTCCCCCCTCCCGGCCCTGCTCCCCTACCCACCCGCTCCCACCCCTTGGCCCCGGCGTTCCCCTGTATTGGGGCATATAAAGTCTGCATAACCAAGGGTTCTCTCTTCCCACTGATGGCCAACTAGGCCATCATCTTCTATATATGCAGCTAGAGCCACGAGCCCAGGGGGTACTAGTTAGTTCATGGTTATTCTTCCACCTATAGGGTTGAAGACCCCTTCAGCTCCTTGGGTACTTTCTCTAGCTCCTTCTTCCTTGGGAACCCTGTGTTCCATCTAATAGCTGCCCGTGAGCTTCCACCTCCATGTTTGCCAGGCATTGCTATATTTTCCCCTGAGACCTCTATATCCGGGCCCTTTCAGCACCATCTTGCTGGCATATGCTATAGTGTCTATGTTTGGTGACTGATTGTGGGATGGATCCCTGGCAGCTGCAGTCGTTGGGTCCATCCTTTGGATTGAGCTGCACAAATGCTCCCTTTAACTCTTTCAATGNGCTGAGTAGTACTCCATTGTATAGATATACCAAATTTTTTGTATCCATTCCTCTGTTGAGGGACATCTGGGTTCTTTCCAGTTTCTGGCTATTATGAATAAGGCTGCTATGAACATAGTGGAACATGTGTCCTTGTTGCCAGATGGAATATCTTCTGGATATATGCCCAGTAGAGGTATTGCAGGATCTTCTGGTAGTAAATGTTTCTGTATATTCATTTATTTGTAAAGGGCTGCTTATTAAAGATGCATATACTTCTTAAAGCTGAACCATTACACTTTTGAACCACATAAAGGAATTTAATGTATCTACTATGTGCGGGGGGGGGGGGGGGAAGAAACATGGTGGATGTATGTACATGTGGCATAGGCATGGAGGTCAGAGAATAGCCTTCAGGAATTCTCTCCTTCCACCATATGAGATCCAAGCAGCCAACTCAGGTTGTCAGAGTTGGTAGCAAGTGGCCTTACCTGAGCCATCTAGAATGAGACAGTCTAGAATTAAATTTTATAAGAAAATCAATTGTTAATTTTTAAAAGCCTCTTACAAGTAGTAATGGAAAATAGCAATAGAGAAAATCTTAAGAAAAAAAACTTGATTTTTTACAATGCAAAGATAGGCTATTCTTTTAAAGTCATACTAATTGGACTTTTCTAAAAGAGCATGCTGAAAGTCTCAATTTCTTGATCCCAGTTAGACATCCATACTGTAGTAAGGAACACTGGACAGCTCTCACTAGTATCTTCAAAATGTGCTTAAAACATAACTTGAGGACTAGGAATATGGTTCACTTGTGTAGAGCATGTGTGCAGCCCTGGGATCAATCTCCCGTGTCATACCTACAGAGACAGAGGAGCCTCCTGCTGGCATCATAGCTCAGGCAGTATCTGTAGCCATGTGTTCCTTGACAAGGAGTAAGGTTCCAAAGCAACTTGGGGTTCAATGATTAACCTTACTGTCAGGAGCTCGCCACCAACACTGAAGGCCATCAAGGGAGGATTCACAGCTGATAGATAAATCAAGGAATTTAGTCAGATACCAAAGGGCAGCAGACACAAAGGGCATGTGAGTGTCCATGTCTCCAAAGGCAAAGACAAGATAAATGGAGCACGCTGCTTCTAGGACTGCATGAAAGACACCCTCAGAACCTGTGCTCTGTCTACATCCTCACCACACATGAGTACCAACCCTGTGTCCACAAACAGTGTGAAGAGAGGCAGCACTTAGCTATGTGCATGTGAGGTGCTCATCTCCTGCATGTGCAACTATCCACCAGAAAATAGCACCTAGAAATATAGAGGCAAAAAGAAAAACAAAAAACAAAACAAAACAAACAAAAACCCTGAAGGATTATTAATGTTATAAACCCAAATCTCTGCTTTTCTGCTTCTAAATTTTCCTATATAAATAGTAATGGTTCAATGGAATATATTTCACATACTCATGGTATTGCACAGAGGCTATAAAATGTGTACAGGCAAGAGCAAGAGGCCCTGGACATACACATCCTAAGGGAACAATATGGTATGTAGTGTATCCTCATGAAGATGTGGGGTCATCTAGGCTGGTCCTGCTAAGAACCCCCAAATAAGGCCTATCCCCTGACAAGTATCAGTTCCTAAATATCACAGCATTAGGAATGTGAGTGTAGCTTCTAGATGTCCAAGATAGAGCCCATTTTCCCAACAGGTTCACATATAAGTAGCCACACTGAAGTCTTGGGCATAGTGTAGGGCCCAGTAGTAAGTAGTCATCCCAGGGCCAGCTATTCCTGGCCTCTTCAAAGCCAATCTCTGAGTCAGCTCCATCCACAAAAACAGCTTCTCCATTCCATCAGCTCAGCCCAGCCCCATTTCCCGGCCTTTCCAGAGGCACTCTGTGTGTTATCACGAAGGCTGGCTCCTTCACATCATTCTTGAGATCCCTACAACTCCTACCCAGTTCCCACCTAGCCTTACAGTCCCCTCCTCTGCCAGGATTCCCATCGCAGACTATGTCCCAGAGACTCCCTTATCCTACAAGGCTTCTCTGCACCCCAGGAAACAGGCAGACTCTTGGGAAGCAGGAAGCAGATCAGCAGCCAGCCAGAAGCTGAACCCAGTTATCTGACAGACTCCTCATTACTCCTGTATATACTAGATGTTTCCCCAAACACGGAGTTAATGGTTAAATATAAACCTAGCAAAAGACAACCACCTTGAGTGCTACATATTAGAAATTATATATACAATTATCTCAACTTGAACCATATCCAGTCTGCAGTGCTGAAAATGTCCTCTGCCTGTTGAAACTGGCCCAGCTGACCCAGAACTACTCCCAGTTTGCTAGTATATAGCTCAAATCCACAACTCTGTTAATTAACAGGTTGCCCACTAGGGAGCAAATAATGTCAAGAAGATTGGCTGTGGCACCTGTGGGAGGGCAGTGTCCATATGTGTAGAGTCACTGCCAGCTGGACTCCCTGGAGCTCAGTAGGCACCACAGCCCAGGCCAGCCAGCAAGCCTCTGGCCTCAGGGAAACCTGAATGTGTTCTCTAAGTGTCAACTCATCACTCCACAGGACAAAATCAATTTCCAGACAGATGACTGCAAGTGGCAATGACAGCACTCTCCACGTCCACTTCACATCTCTCCTACACCTTGCCAGGAAACTGGTGCCACCCACGAGCAAGCCCAACAGGCAAACACAGACCTCCCACACCACAGTAACCAGCACCCAGGTTTCTGTCCCCAAACTGAAGTAAGATAATTTTGGAAACTAGCCCTTCTCAGGGACTTGTTGACATAGCCAGCCGCAAGGAAATCAAGTGATGGGTCTGAATCCACTAACAGTATGTCTTGGTGGACTTTCTCAGAGTGTGATACCATTTACAGTTCAGAGGACCAACTGCCTGGGAGGATACCTGATGGTTCTAACTTCCCATCATGTCTGAGAGGCCACAGGAGTTGCAGTCTCCAAGAACCCACTCACATCTTGCCTGTCTCCCAACAGCCAGGACCTTCAAATGTCAAAATATGCTGAGACTCTCATGCCTGTGTCCTTCCACAACTCTAAGCTAGAAAAGCAAGAAATAAAGCTCATTAGGGCCTCAGGCCCCACAGGCACCCATAGGTGCCAATGCTGTCCAGCAAAGACCTGACTGTCCTCCCCTATTCTGGCCTACAGCCCAGTCAGCAGTCTTCAGGGACAGCATCCTGGATTTTCTTGTGCTGAGATACTGAAAAGCACCCTCCACAGATGCACAGCACACACCAGGAGGTAACAAAGAATATGGCGTGAGGCAGTGGCCACCAATGACTGCTGCTGAATGGAGGCTGGCCTAGTAAGGGCAGGATGCTATGATACAGATCGCTGGAAAGGACAACGTGGGAAAGACAGCAATGGCTGATCCTGTAACAGAAAAACAGGGAAGCCAGACTGCTGCCTCTGATTCATCCCGAGGTGTGACAGCAGCAGCCTGGCACTTGAAGGCAGGTTGGACCTAGGTCTGCTGCTCCTGGGGGGTGAGGAAGTTCTACAGATGACCTCCTGGGCTGTCCAGCCTCTGCCATGTGAAAGGAAGACATTGAGTTTCCAGCTCTGATATTCAGGGATCTGGGAAGCAGAAGTCAGAATATCTTTCATTGTTACAAGAGCACTCACTGGGCACTCACAAAGCTGGGCTCAGGGGAGGGAGATGGTGATTTGGAACAAGAAACTCTTTGCCTTCAACCTTTATATAATCATTATCAGACAGAAAGTCAAAAACAGCTCTTTCCAGATTCAACAGGTTTAAAATAAGGAAACTGTTCAATAGCTTTGAACAAAAACCTTTCTCATGGTTCCAATTACACACTGCAAATGCATGTCAAATATATATATCATACCCCAGAGGGCTTCCTTTTGGCAACTTGGGAGTCCAGCAAGGTAATTTAAACACCCTTCTCTCTAGACAGCATATCGTTTGTTTAACACAGGCTGCCTAAGGAAGCAGCAACCTCCAGGTGAGAGCGTGAGTTAACCCCCAGAGCCCCACATTCCTCACTGCAGGGTCTGTAGAGCCTGTAAGCCAGGGACACAAAGATTCAGCTATCATCTGCATAAGCAGAAATAACCAGCCCATAAAAATCACCACACAGTTACATCTCCTGACAGCCACTCAGCCATACTAATTTAAAACAAGTTAAGGCATTGGGCAATTGTGGATTGTACAGGTTCCTGAGGTGTGTCTGGTGCAAACCCCAGGCTCTGCTCGACCTTCCCAACTCAAACTCAATGGTAAAGAACTTGCAGAAATGGAGGTATACAGTGGTGTGAGCAATCCTAAGAAGAGAGTATGAAAAAATCAACTATTCTAATGCAGTCCAGGAGGCCAACAACAGGTAAAATGCTGGCCATGGACAGACAGACATACCACAGAGAGCAGCAGTGTCTCCCAAGCAATGCCCAAATCCATGCACTATCCTGAGCCACCTCATCCCACGAGCAGAACCACACTCAGACCCAGAAGCCTGCCCACCAAGCCTGAGCCTCAAGGGCTCAGCTTCTGGGATCAGGTGTGGCTGCAGGACCTGCCCCTTGTACCAACAGCCATTGTACTGTTCTTAAGAATGTAGTTCAACTTGCTCAGGAAAAATGCCCCTTGAATGTGCTGAAGATAGGAAGAATGATCCACAGAACATCTGGATTAATTTCCCACAGGCCATGTAAGAATGGCCCCAGAAGCCCCTCACTAACCTGCAGCAGCAGCAGCAGCAGCATCTGGCCTATGACTATGGAATCCTCAACTGTGTGGGAAGGACGGGCAGATTTATGGATCTGGCCTGCCCTTGAAGGGCCAGGGACAACTGACCCCATGCCCAGTGCTACAGGAAACACATTCTCAGATATCATCTGGCTCTGTACCCTCCAAAAGCACATCAGGGGTCTACCTACCAAGCAGGTCATTACATTAAGCCCACACTTAATCTAGAAAAAGGTTCTACACTCATCTGGGTCCCAGACACCCTCCAACTATACAGTCAAGAGCCAAGGCCCATCTGTTCACACAACCCAGCCAAGTGTCCTGTAGATCTCATGAGAAACTCAACAGGCAGGTACACAGTTACCAGTCTGGCAGTGCTCTTCATTCCAAACGTGCTTCCCCCACCCCCAAGAAATTCATTCACAGGAGAAGACATTTCCACTTGAAATGAAGACTCACTAGGGAAGGATCCTTCAGGAATTTTAAGCCTACCCCATCTTCATTAGCATCCTGGGTGGTACAGCAGAGTCTGCTGGGAACAATGACAAACACATCAGTGAAATGCCCATATCCACTTCCATCCCTATAAGCTGGAGAATGAGATGAAGTCCATATAACAGGGAGTAAGAAGTATGGGCCACCTATAAAAGCAACGTTCCTGGTGGGTGTGACTGGAAGTAGATAACTGAGGGAGACAGGGGAGTGCTACTGAAGGAACACAAGTCTTATGGTGACACTATAAAGCTATACACACACACACACACACACACACACACACACACACACACACTCTCTCTCTCTCTCTCTCTCATCTGGGAATCTCACTACAAGTGTTGTGCCCAAGCCAACACTTTAATTCTGAAAGGTGCACTGGGTCTTCCTGAACACTTCTTTGTAATCTTATAAACTTGTTAAGTGCTTCAGAATGGAAAATAAAAAGAAGAGGAGAAGAAGGTGTTACAGTTTGGAGATGAAGCATCTGCCCAGAGATTGCTGAAGGCTTGGTGGCACTACCGAGATGAAAGGATCGATCGCAAGGGTGCTAACTTTATCAATGGATATTGATGACCAAACAATGCACGGCCAGTGGGGCCTGAATGGAGGGTATAAACCACGAGGGAAATGCTTTAAAAGATTATATATCTTGCTTCGACTCTTTCTCGAGTTTGCCTCTTGGTCCCTGGTATAGCACAATAGTTTGGTTTGCACCACACCACGGGACCAACTGATCACGGTCTGATACCTTGGTATCATAAGCCAAAGCAAACCCTTCCCTCCTAACTTTCCTCAGGTAAATTGTCAAAGCAATGAAGAACGACTAGTGCAGAAGTCAAAGCTGAGGCCCAAGCAAAAGCCTGGGGTGTACAAGATGGTAGTTCACCTAAGAGGTGCCAAAGAGCAGCCTGAGTATCACCTGTGTACACAATGCCTTGAGCCCAGCACAGGCTGCATTTGTTCAGGTATGACAACGATGTCACATTCAGTACCCACAAAATACCTGTGTATAAGCGGTGTGAGGAAACAATGTTCTGTACTTAGAATAGCTGTGTCCCTCTAAAGCTCATGTCTTGAACTATGATCACTGAAGTGTTGGTATAATGTGACCTAGGGTCAGGTTATGAAGTCCCCACCAAAAAATGGAGTGGTGTATGATAAGGTAGCCTAATAAAGGTCTTAAGCCCATCCTCACAGAAGGACACACCAAGTGTGAGTAAGAGGACACTGTCTGACTCACAACATGCTAGATGCTTCATCTGGGACTCCAAAGGGGGCTCAAGCAGTACATTTTTCATGTTTATAAATTAATTGTCCAGTATGAGCTGTTTTGTTATAAGAGCCCCAAAGAACTGACGCTACATCCTGAAAAGCACAGGACTCTGAAAAGCCATACTGATTGATCACGGCCTAGCACCTGCCCGGATGGAAAGGCCAGAGGCCCTTCCTCTCCAAATGTTACTGGGAAGACATGGAGAAGGCACTGGTGAGCAATTGGGGATCCAGGACAACAAGAAATCACCCACTGGGCTACATTTAAAGATGTCTGAAAGAATACAGCCTCAGAGCTTTGTCCCAGCACGCAAGGCAAAATCCCCATGTGAAGCCAGGCTTAAGCTCACACTGTAATTCCTGCACTCAGGAAGACGAGGCAGATGAGCTCCTATGAGCTCTGGTTTAGCTGAACCAGTGAATGAACCCTGTCTTTAAAAAACACAAAAACAAAAGCAAACAAATAAAACAAATTCTATGAGAGCCCACACAGTTCGGGTGACAGGTCAGGCAGCAAGAGTTCACTTGTGCCCCCATGTATTCCAGAGAGTTGGCAGAAGATACCAAGATTGACCATGCAAGTTTTCAAGACAAGGGGGAAGTCAAGTGTTCTGTCCCTTGGAGGACACCAGCACTTTCCCCAGGGGTGTGTGCTTCTCTCCAGAAGGAGCACCCACCCTACCTGGAGGTGTTACTTACAAGCCAGCTAACCAAAGGCAGCAGTGCCTACCTCTCAGTCCAAGGTTATAGCCACCTCCCACCCATATTCCACACCCTGGAAGTAGCAGCCACCACCAAAGTGGCACAACAGGTCTATGCTATCCGCCCTTTCACCAGAATGGAGAGTCGTCGTCAAATGCAAGTCGCTGCTCCATATCACAGGGGGTTTTGGTAGAGGAGAACAATGAGCTGCAACTGCAACTAATGAAATACGGTGTCCAAGTGCTGTCACATGCTCTGACAGCAACTGACCAAAAGGAGATGACAGATGAGGCTAGAGGGGAAGCCAGACATCCATGGAAACACCCCATTCCTTTCCCACCAAACCCCACTTTACCACTATTGGCCAACTGAGGCCTGAACTTAGGGCCTAGACAAGACAACTGGAGGCCTCTGCAAAAATAAGCTCACGAGGGGTTTCCCTTCCATGCTGGACTAAGAGGCGAGTAGGTGAGTCTTCCAAGACATCCTGTGTCTGGATTCCATCTTACTTATCTTCACAGAATGTGCATACAACCCCACAGATTTTTTTTCCCAATTTTTTTATTAGATATTTTCTTAATTTACATTTCAAATGCTATTCCGAAAGTCCCCTCCCCCCTCCCCCCTCCCTGCTCCCCTGTCCACCCACTCCCACTTCTTGGCTCTGGCGTTCCCCTGTATTGGGGCATATAAAGATTGCAGTACCAAGGGGCCTCTCTTCCCAATGATGACCGACTAGGCCATCTTCTGCTACATATGGAGCTAGAGACACTGTCAGAGCATGCGCACAGCCCCCACAGACCCCATCCTACCAGTCCATGACATACACAGTACTACAGACCCCATTTTATATGCCCATGATAGGACATACACACAGCACCACAGGCTCCATATCACATGCCCAGAGCAGGGAATCCACACAAATGCACCTCCCCTTCTCTATGTTTTCCATTACTAAACATGCCAACCCCCGCATGTGCCCCATCCTGTATTAGCCAAGCAGAATCAAGTTGGGATATCCAAGCAAGGTCAGCACAGCCTCCCAGGGAAACAGAACACAGACTCCTCACAACTGCCTAAGCATAGAAGTACCTCAACAAACATGGTCTCTGGGGTGTGGTTAGGGTTCCTGACAGGAGTTTAGTGGTACCCAGCAAAAGCACACAAAAAGACCACCAGGCTGACAAAAAAAGACTCAATACCTTCTTCATCATCAGTCAGCCAGTATATCTGCTGCCTTTCAAAGCCATTCAAGTGCTGACTTCCAACCAAGTCAAGGCCCTCCAGGTTAATACTCAGTATTACACTAGTCATTTTTCAAGTGATCCTATTGGTTCTTTGCCAGTTAAACCCTCCTAGAATCCCCTAGTGACCATTTCCAACAAGACCTAGCGTCGGTTCCCGTTTTCTCTGTCATTGGGTCCTTCTGTTATCACCCTAGCAGCTGTCACAGAGGCAAGGGCCTGGCAGTTCCTGCCTACTACCACCAGCACCACAGGCCACCACACAAGAAGGACATGGCATGGCATGGCAAAACCACGGAGCAGGAGGTGCCTCCAGGACCGAGGGTGTGCTCCTCTGCTGATGCTGTGCTGCTGGCACAGAAACACCCATAGCTAATGACAGAGTGGCAAGCACAGCAGCATGAAAGAAGCAAAAGCAGCGTCCTGGAGGATTAAAGGCTAAACCAGGAAGTCGAGACCAGTTCTACCTGACTTACAGCCAGGGTCCCCAGCCGTAAGGCCCGGGCCACCAGTGGCCCAAGACAGTGATCCTGGCTCTAGCCTCTGGGAACATCACAGGTATTTCATAGACAGCAGGATCCCAGGAGACTGCAGTGTCAGAGATGGGCCCTAACTCAAGGCAATATTGCAGGAGATACACAAGACTCCAGGAGAAGCAAGTGGCCCAGGGTCACAGAGGGCACATCTAACATGGTTTAATCTCAAGCCTGGAGAGGTTCTGATGTCATTATTCCACATGTCTATAGCTTTCCTGGCCATGACCTGGTGGGTAGAGCCCCACTGAGTAAGCCTCAGACTTTCCACCATTATACTGCCTGGCAGCCAGCCTTGGCTACCAATTCCAGAGGATGCTCTGTTGGCATCTGCAGTTGTGAATTCTAACCCCATTGCTTGTGATCACTACAGGGACTGGTGCCTACATATGCAGGAACAGCTGACAGGCATGACACTCATTTTTCACAGCACTCATTTTCTTTGGAAAACTAAGTCACTATAGGAGGATGGCTATGAATGCAAAGGTTCATGTGTTGAAGGCTAGGTTTCCAGCTGGTGGAGCCAATCATTGAGAGGTGACCAGATCATAGGGGTGCTGACTTAATGGACTAATCTATTGATGGATATCTACTTTGATGACATTATTGGGAAGAAGAGAAACTTTGGAAGGTAGAAGCTTTTAGAGAAGGTAAGTCAGTGAGGGAGTAAATATTCAGGGGCCAAATGCTCCCCCCCTTTCCTCCTCCCTCCTGGCCACCATGAAGCAAGCTATACCTTCCTTCTCCATATACTTGCACCACCATGACATTCTGCCATCTTGAATGGGTTCAGCCAACCTTGGACTGAAAGATCTGAAATCTGAGCCACAATAAATCTTTTCATAGATTATGTCAGGTACATTTTCACAGTAACAAAAGACTGAGGAACATGGAAGACACAGCCCCGAAGACACTGTCACTTTATGGGACCACCTGGACTCAAGACCAAAGACCAAGTCTGGATTCCCAAGGAGAAGCTAAGTTCCGCTCTTATCTACTGGCTCGATGTAACTCAAGTCCCTCCCTTTATCCCCATAAGCCCAATAAGCAGGCAACTGGGCATCAGAAACTATTATCAGTCTGTACACAACTGGCCCTTCACACAACAGAGATCAGCAAGCATAAAAAACGAGAACAGAGAACAAAACACATGGAACTCCCACAAAGGCACATGCAGAATGGCTCTCAAGTGCAGTAGCACTCAAGGCCCGGGAACTGTGTGCAGCAGTTTCAGTGTCCCACTGCCACAGCTAACCTCAACTGCTAGAACCTGTGCTCTTCATCCGGCAAAATCAGCTCCACAACTCCCCAGTAAACTCAGTGGGTCACACATCAGCACCACCACAGGACAGGACTGTACAGTGTGAACGTGAGCTCTGTTCATGAAAGGTGTGAACGTAAGCTCTGTCTATGAAAGGTGTGAGCGTAAGCTCTGTCAGTGAAAGGCTCTGACTTGGGAGTAAGACTTCTCTCCAAGTGATTTCTCAACAATGGGCCGGCAGGTTGGCTTGGCAGATGAAGATGTTTGCCCCGAAACATGACAGTTTGCCCAGGGATCTACATCCCCAAAAGTTGTCCTTTGACCTCCACATGTGTGATATGACATGCATCAAAGACAAAATAAAAATAAATGTGATTTAAATTTTTTCATTAAATGACATAAACACCAATGCAGTGTTTAAATTAGCAGAAAGCTGTGGGTAGAAAGGCGCTCTGAGTGTACTGTGGAGCCAAGATATGCTCACCCATGCTCAGAAGTATCACAGCTCAGGCAGGTCTGGCCCTAAGCTGATTTCCACTTTCGAAAACAAACACAACAAACCATGTAACACAAGTAAGGAGGTTATATACATGGCTCCTACAGACACATGAGCAACAAAAACTGGGGCACGCACCACCTTGACATGCTAGCACTTTCCTTTACTGGACAACACATCAATAATAGTTCACACAAAATACAAAGTCTGATTAAATAATTGACAAATAAAAGCAAAAGGATTAAAGACACTTCTAAAGGTTTGGGGGGTGTTATTTAGCTGTTTTGAAATGAGTCTCACTATGTAGCCCTGGCTGACTTTAAACTTACAGAAATTCACTTTCAATTGCTCAGAGTAAAAGTGAGAACCATCATGCCCAGTTAAAAGCCAGCCCTCCCCTCTTTAAGATGGGGTTTCTCTGTGTAGCCCTGGCTGTCCTAGAATTCACTCTGAAAACCAGGCTGGCCTCAAACTGAAGAGATCCACCTGCCTCTGCCTTCTGGGCACTGGGATTAAAGGTATGTGCCACCATTGCCCAACTAAAAGCCCATTCTTTTTTTTTTTTCCCAAAACAGGGTTTCTCTGTGTAGCTCTGGCTGTCCTGGAACTCACTTTGTAGACCAGGCTGGCCTCAAACTCAGAAATCCACCTGCCTCTGCCTCTGCCTCCCAAATGCTGGGATTAAAGGCATGCGCCGCCACCACCACCTGGCTTAAAAGCCCATTCTTTTTTTTTTTCTTTTTTTTTTTTTTTTGGTTTTTCGAGACAGGGTTTCTCTGTACAGCCCTGGCTGTCCTGGAACTCACTCTGTAGACCAGGCTGGCCTTGAACTCAGAAATCCGCCTGCCTCTGCCTTCCGAGTGCTGGGATTAAAGGCATACGCCACCATGCCCGGCTAAAAGCCCATTCTTAATGCATGTGTGCATGTATTTAGATACATCATATACATACTGTACATGCGCGTGCGCGCGCACACACACACACACAAAACCACCCAAGCAAAGGACACTACAGAGAATGGTAAACATATATTGATGTTAACAGAGATACTGCCAAGGGAAGTATTTTCTTATTAGAAGAGCAACAGGATGATATAAAATATCTGCAAAGCACACATCTAGTAAAGGTTTACTATCCATACTGCATACACTCCCCAGGCATGACAATATACACCTGGAACTCTAGCATGAAGCAGACTGGGGCAGGTGGATCACAAGTTCAAGGTCATCCAAGAAACATACTCTCTCTCAAAATAACAAATGTTTCTCAACATCACCTCCACCCACACATACACACCAGTTATGGGCTAATGGCTTTGTTTTATTTTGTTTAAGTTTTTTTGTGGTTTGTTTCTTTGGAGACATTATCTTACTAGGTAAAACAGGCTGTTCTCCTGAGTGCTGAGATGATAACATATATGCTATTAGACCCAGCTGAAAAGAAATGTATCTATTGAAAACACATTTGTGGGCTGGAGAGATGGCTCAGCGGGTAAGAGCACTGACTGCTCTTCCGAAGGTCCTGAGTTCAAATCCCAATGACCAAATGGTGGCTCACAACTACCCATGAGATCTGACGCCCTTTTCTGGTGTGTCTGAAGTCAGCTACAGTGTATTTGTGTATAATAATAAATAAGTCTTTGGGCCAGAGTAAGCAGGGTCTGAGCAAGAAGAGGTGACCAGAGCGAGCAGAGGTCCTAAAAAAAAAAATCAATTCTCAACAACCACATGAAGGCTCACGACCATCTGTACAGCTATAGTATACTCACATAAATAAATAAATAAATCTTAAAAAAAGAAAAAAAAAAAGAAAAGACATTTGCCCAAACAGGTTCACAGCCACAAGTAGGTGAGAAGATAGATGCTCAAGATCATTGTCACTGAGGCAAAATGCAAGCCAAGATCACATCAGCATAGTCCTTCAGACTTGCAGACTGGGTATAAAGGTCTGCTTCCTTTTTCCAGAAGGAACCAACTGTGGTACACCACTACTAGAGGCATAAGATAGTACTGTGCTATGAAAAGTAGCTTGATGGACAGCACTGTCATGCGATCTGGGATGTACCAAGAGGGAAACTGGGGTGGGGAACGACTGTCTGACTGTCACTGCTGTAGAAAGGTCTGTGGCAAAACTACTTATGACAGCCAAGAGGAGGAAACAACCCAGACATCACTGTACTCAATCTTTTAAAAGGTTGAGCTTTGGATTCATTGTATTCAGTGACAGAAGCCAGATCCAAAAGTTCTAACTCAGAGACAGAAAGCAAACTGGCAGTATTGGGGAAAATATGGTGACTGATTGGGATGGAGCCAGAGAGAAGCAATGTCTGTGCAACACTACACACCCCATATGTCACTGATTCAGTGGGTCTGGAAGACAGTCCCATCAGTAAAGAAAAGCCTTGCAAGAGTGAGGGGACCTGAGTTCAATCCCCATGTTTAAAAAAAAAAAAAAGGCCAGGCCTAGTGATATGTGCTGTAGACCCAGTGCTGAGGAGATGACTACAGCCAGAACGCTGAGGGACTACTGGGCAGTCAGGCTAGCCTGCTAGAGAAACTCCTAGCCAATTAGAAACACTGTCTCAAAACGGACGGCAGAGCTAGGCATGGTGGTACACACCTTTAATCCCAGCACTCGGGAGGGCAGAGGCAGGCGGATTTCTGAGTTTGAGGCCAGCCTGGTCTACAAAGTGAGTTCCAGGACAGCCAGGGCTATACAGAAAAACCCTGTCTCAAAAAACCAAAAAAAAAAAAAAAAAAAAAAAGGATGGCGGAAGGCCAGAGAGCTAAGCTGGCTCAGGGGTTAAGAACATCTATGACTCTTGAACAAGACTCAAGTTCCGTTCCCAGCACCCATGCTAGGTGAGGATCCAATACCCCTTCTGGACTGCTACAGGCACCTGTATACATATACACAATTTAAAAATAAAATCTTTAAGAAAAAGGTGAAAAGTGTCCAAGGAATGACACCCGAGATTGTCCTCCGGACTCTTCACACTAGTGTTCATACACATGTCCGTGCACGTGTGCATTCACACATATGTGTATACAAAAGAACAATTTTGTAACACCATATGAAACATTTAAATAAAAAGATGAAATTTCCAGGCTTGGTGGCACGCACCTTCAATCCCAGCACCCAGAAGCAAGAGGCAGGTGGATCTCTGTGAGTGTGAGGCCAGCCTGGTCTACAAAGTTAAGAAAAGCAGCAGCGAAGAACATTGCATAGGAAAGGAGAGAAAGCAAAGCAAAGTGAACACTTTGAAAACAGTAAGAGGCTAAAAGGCGCTCATTGCAACAAACTGAATGTGACGGGTTCAGGACACAGCCAAGCAGAAACAGGAACCTTGAAGATAAATCTTGGTAAACAATACGACCCAGCAAGACAGCAGATACTCCACTCTAGAGAGACCAGTCAGGGAAGAAGAGTTGAGGATATTACTACCATATTTCTTACAGTGATAGTATGTGTAGCATGAGGAGAGAAAAGGAAATCATCTTCACGTCAATTTTTAACTTTACTTGTCCCTGTTCAGATTAACTACCCTCTGTGTATAGCTGTGTGCAGAGCAAATGTGCCCAGGAGATCTAATTCCTGAGCTACACCTAGAAGACTAACAAGTCCCAAGCAGGGCCAGAAAACAAGGCCCCAGAGCTGCATGGCTGGCCTGAAAGAACAGACAGGTGAGGAAAACTGTGGGAATCCTCAAGACTTGGCCCAAGTTCACAAACCCAAACTGAATTTCCCAATCAAAGACAAAGCAAGCCGCAGCGCACAGAGTTTCAGGTTTCCCTTTAGACACAGAGCATTGGCGCCAACCAACACCAGGAGGGACGGGAAGAACCAGGGACTGTTTACACAAACACAAGCAAAAAGCCTTTCACCCTCAATCATTCACCCTGAAGGCTCTTGAAGAGTCACAGGAACCTGGTTCCATACAGCTCAGAGGCAGAAGAGCCAGGAGAACGTGCGCCCTACACAAGCTGCCCACAGGCCACATTCTGGTGCTGCCAGGCCTCCCACCACAGGGCACCACTCAGAGACACTACTCACCCTCGTGGGCCTTTGTAGAAAAAGTGTCTTACGTACTCAACAAAATTAAGTATCTCCAGTCTGTAAAAGCCTAGCGTGGCATCACCTTAATCAAGAAATTAAAACCTAAGTGACGGTGTCACACCTCTGAGCCATCAGGTTCCTTAAGCTCTACATCCACCCTCTCAGGAGAACACAGGAACAATAAAACTTTCTCACACACTTTGAGGGAGAGTGATAAATGCAGCCCTGGCCCCCCACATAAAACTGTAAAACTACTTAAAACATTGAGAGGATTTTGTTGTTTTGGGGGTTTTTTTAGGGGTGGTGGTCTTCAGTATTTTATTTTGTTTTGTTTTTGGTAATTCAATTGCAGGTTCTTGAGCATGAACTCTGTAGACAAGAACTTTGTGTTCCAATGTCAAAAGGTTGGACACACTGTTCCAATGTCAAAAGGTTGGACACACTTGAGTCCTAAAGTCTGTAGAGCAGCACTAAGGGCTCCATTAACATGTCCACCTTCTGTCTTGTGGACCCCTAAGGCTGCAGGATAGGGACACAGGCCTCAGTGGAGAAATCAATGATCACAGCCCACCTCTGGCCAATCCTGGAGAGGTTCTAGGCAGTAAGAGCATAGACGGAAGAGGGTAGATCATCCCCACCTTGGCCAGATGCCCCGCTGGGCCTACAGAAGCTCCAAACAGCTCTGTCTACTGAACAGAAACACTTGCCCTCTGGGCTACAGCTCCAGGTCTGTCCTGTGGCTTTGAGCAAAACAAGAGCAGTGCCTAGGGCCAAACCCAAGTCTAGGAAAGTGTCCAGACCACTAGGAACAGAGCTCTTCACAGTCCAGTCGGGATGTACCATAACACAAATGGAATAGGAGGGAGGCTTGGGAAGCAGAAGAAGGCATGCTGGGAAGGGCCAGTCATCACCTCAGAAGGCATGCTGGGAAGGGCCAGCCATCACCTCAGAGCTAGCTCAAAACCAGGTTATTAAGGGCTTGGCAAAATCTTTGTTTCCCTGGATAGTCTCTTACTATTGCAATCCTAACTGAAAGGAATTCCAATTTTAAAAAACCCTAAAAGATACCCTTGTCAATGGGAAAGAAGCCATGGAGGCAAAGTCAAACAAAGCCAGACTCCTAAGACCTGGGACAGGCCCTGGGCCTTCGGCTATTCCTCTTAAAAAGCTCAGGAGTGCATGACTCCCACAAACCCCAGAAGCACGTGCACTCCCCAGGAATCTGGAACTGGGCAGGATGGAGCTGCTGTTGTCCTCTGTCACCCACGGACCCTGTGCTCCTATCCCAATCATGTCACCAGCACAGAGCTCAAGTTCAGGGGAGACCAGAGTAGAGAGCCTCAGCGTGAACTGAAACCAGACTTGTGACATCACTACAACAATTCCCATTTCCTTTTTACTTTCCAGATGTTCCTCACGAAAGGAGCACAAAAAATTACAGAAAAAAATATTTGTAAGGAGATCAGAAAATAAGTGACTTCCCTTCCTTCTTCAAAAATGTTTTGTGAGAGAAGCTGCTGTGTGAAATGACTCAGCAGACCTGGCAAAGCCTGTGCTGACCCTGTCCCACACTGCGCAGCCCTGCACTGCATTGCAGGGGACAGCCCAAGCACAGGTAAAAAGATGTTGAAGGGACAGGAAGTGAGCTCAGAGCCAAGCTGTGGAGGCTAACCTAGGCTAACCCAACCACACTGCTCTGCCTTCCATACCCTGCAGGAAAGCGTGCCACAGATGGCTCCAGCAGGGACCCAGGAAAAGAGTCTGATGCAGCTGACCAGAGTCACAGCACTATCTATACCCAACAGCACCTGTCTGCATTCGTTTGGGATGCTGCTGTCCAGAGGTAGCAGCTGCCCCAGACACCCACTCTATACCCCATCTTACCTCCCATGTCACATGATGAAACTGTGACCTACCAGACTAGGTACCTGGGTCAAGTTACTTAAGCGCTCTGTGCTCATTTAACTCCTATAAAGCAGGTGCACGGCAGCTCCTGGGACTACAGTGAATGATGCAAGTGCCATGAGGACCCACATGGAAGATGCTCAGGAAATGCCAACCGCCACTCCCAGTCCTGCCCCCTAAGATTTTACTTACTTCTCAGAAACTTCATCAACACATCTAGGTCATGCAGAGGACTGAGACCAAACACAAGGGTTCAGACCTCACTAGTGGCAAAAGAAAGGCCTCCTTTTTTTTTTTCTTTTTCTTTTTAGTATCTATAGGTGTTTTGCCTGCATGTGCATGCCTGGTGCCTTCAGAGGCCAGAAGAAGGCATCAGATCCCCTGGGACAGTAGCTATAGTTTCAAGCCACCAGTGTGGGTGCTAGAAATTGAATCTAGGTCCTCTGACAGAGCACCCAGTGTTTTTAATGCCAAGCTCTCTCTGGAGCCCCATCCTTCACTTTCTAAGGCATAAGCAAAGAAGTTAAAGAGGCAGGGAACATAGCAACAGAAAGAACCACTAGGAAGTTACAAGCACATGAACCTTCAGTGGGGGACCAAAGAGGAAGCACTGCCACTCCCTGACCTACACAACAGAACCTATTAAAAGCCCAAGGTCTTGGCTATCATCAACTCTGAGCATTCTGTCAACCAGCAGCAATAAAGAAGACCCACTCTGCAGCAGACAGAGTTAAATCCCTACATAGAGTCCCCAAGCCCTCCTATCCTGCCAGAAACTCACTGAACTATTCAGAGCAGTTAGAACAAGGTATCAAAGCAGGGCTATTCAAAACCCCCAGAAACCAGAGATCCTGACTGTGGAATACGCTTCATAGAAATGCTAGAAGATATAGTTAAGGAAACTGAGAATCTAAGGAAAAAGAAGAGGAGAAAAAAAAATACATACACACACTCATAAAGCTATATAGATTGCCCTTGATCAACATCTAACCATCAAGCCACAGATGCCAGGTCATGTAGGGAAATGGTGGCAAGGCTGGGCCTCAAAACAGGGGATGCTCACTAAATGTCACTCTTCAGATCAGAACTCCTGCTGCATGAAGACTCTCCTTGGAAGAAAGCACTGTAAAGTAACATTAAGTCAATATGTCTGTTGGAGTGGTTAGGGGTTAGTATAGCACTGACCTCACTGACTATGAAATACAGAAAAGAAGAGAAGAGGGAAGGAAATGTAGAAGCTATGATGCAGCAAGAGAGGGCAGCACACAGGGAGGAGGGACAGCCCTCAAGAGGATGGGAGCTTACACCAAGGCAGAAAAGTGAAGGGGGTCCATTAAAAACACCCAAAATCCAGATTGCAAATGAGAATCAAGGAGTAAAAAACTCTCAGCAAAAGGTGAGAGTGGTAAGACTTTCAGCAAGTTCCTGCCAGCCTTCCTAGAAGCTGGCCTGTCCCAACTGCTCCAGAAAAGAGGTGCAGCAAAAGTGGCCCTGAGATAACTCTCAGCCTTGCCTCTCCGTTTTGCTCTCTTCAAGTCCTGAGATGTCCAAAGGCTGTCCTCTTCTGTGTAGTCCTGGAAAGTGGCAGAGTAGCTAGAGGACTTCACCATACTGGGAAGCCTCAGTAAACACCCACAGAGTAGATGCACTGTCCCTGGGAACCGGAACTGGCACGAACCACCTCCACTGCAACAGATGTAACAAACTGTAACAAACTAGTTAGTGACTGTCTCAGACCAGAGCTTAAGGTAACTTGCTACTCAGCTAGAGATGTGAGAAACCCTAGGGAACTGCTCGCTGTTCTTATAAGACTGAGCATTTGGTTTAGACTCTTCCTAGAAATGAGACAGAGTAACTAAGTTTTAAAGAATTAAACATAAAGGTGAAGCCAAGTAAAATCTAAAGTCTTTTTTTTTTTTTTTGGTTTTTCGAGATAGGGTTTCTCTGTATAGCCCTGGCTGTCCTGGAACTCACTCTGTAGACCAGGCTGGCCTGGAACTCAGAAATCCACCTGCCTCTGCCTCCGGAGTGCTGGGATTAAAGGCGTGCGCCACCACGCCCGGCAAAATCTAAAGTCTTAAATGGGTGCTGGCTCTTGCCAGCAGCTTCAGGTATGACCAAGAGCCTAGCCAGCTATCACAGTGTCCTTTCCCTGTTCCCAAACTGACATCACATTCCAGCCTCCACTGCAGCCTGCACAAGCCTCAAAGCAAACAAGTAAACAGTAGGGGGTGGAGGGTGGGGGGTGAGGGTGGGGGTAGGAAGTGGTAAAATGGCTCCAAAATTAAAAATCTAAGTTATTACTTAAAGAGGGGGTGTGAAGGTGAATACACTGCTGACGCCCAAATGACAGGCAGCACATGTCAGCTCCACAACCAGTACAGGCCCTGGGCATGTTCTGGCAGGTCCCTGTGACAAGGCAGCAAGGTTAGCATCCTCTTTGCCACCCTAGTTCTCAAGTGACCTCCACAAAACTCCTAGAGAAGGGTAGAAACCGCAAAGGTGGCCAGAGGCTTCTCTGGGCATCACAGCAAAAACACTATTAATGTTTTCATCGGTGACATGTGTTTCAAGACAAAGTGTATTTCTCTGCTTCTAAGTTCGTATGCTAGAGTACTGAAGCGAGCGAAGCTCTACACCTGAGTCTTTAATGAGCATCAAATGCTTGTAAGAGAAGTACATCAGCACTATACTCTGCATACAGGGATCCAGACTCCTCTGCAACTGGGCAGCCCTCCTAGGACCCCACACACTGTGAACCTAGAGTCCTGTGGGGCACCTGGAGTGGCACAGGACTCTCTGGATCCCTGCTCAGTGAGGCTACGTGGAGCTCAGTGGGTGCAAACACTTGAATTGTAGCTGCAGGCGGAGGAATATCAGGTGCATCTCTACGCCCCGAGGGCTCAACTCCTACACTTAAATCCCTCCCACTGGAACAGCCGGCTCCAGTTTCACCGAGCCAGCGAGCCAGCGTGAGAACAGATCCTGCTCCTCAGACCTCAGGACTTTGCACGGAAGAAGGACTCCGTATCCCAGCACTGCCCACCGTTGGTAAGTGCTTACAATTTCTTCAAGTTTTCTTTCAAAACTTCTCTTTAATGTGTCTTGAGGAATCTGTCTGGGTAAATTGTTTGCTGTTGTCTGCTCTTTCCTGCTCTCCCTATTCCCCCTAAGGATTACTCAGAACCCAGCAGGTGCATCTCGGGGATGCAGAACTCCTAATGGAGTTGATACGTTATTCCAAGACTATGAGCAAGCTTATTTAGAAAGCAAGCCTTCCTTTCTGCTATAAAACTTATTTAAAAAACAAAAGATGGATTTATAGTATTGCTTAATTGTTCCCTACTTTTCAAAGAAATTACAATAAATTTTGACTCACATATATAGAGAGACACAACTATACAACTGTTTGGTTTCATTTCTAGTTTAACATTTAAAGCTTTTCAAATTTAAAATAACTGCTGCTTTGACAAAACCTTTCAAAAACAAGAAACCAACTAAGTTTAAGTTTTTGTTTGGTTGTTAAAATTATACATGGGGAGGGAAAATAAATCAGTATGAAAATAATTACCGACCGAATAATTGGCCAAATCTGACCAAGTCGGACTTGGTTTAACCAGAAATGCCTGCATTTGCTATCTGAGTATTTGCTGAGCATTAGCAAAGGCTCTCTGATGTTTTAAACTGCTGTGTTACAGAAACACAGGCAAGGTGAGCTCTGGTGCCATGCTGGTCGGGAAGCCGTGAGCCTGCACAACACAACCCATTTGTTTTCTGGATCCTTCCTTCCAAACACACTCTAGAAAACAGCTTTCTTCTAAGGCTACGGCCGCCCTAAGTTCACCTTCATCTTAAAGAACAGAAAGTTTGGGAGGGAGGGGTGGCCAGCTACTGCAAAAGCCCTCATGAAGTAAAACTCACAAATCTCGTTCTTGCGACACCCCAGTGGGTAGACGACAGTGGCGTGCCCTTGAGTGGTGCAATAACGCCACATCACAGTGCTGTAATTATAGCATGCCCTTCACTACGTTCCACCTGCGAGGCTCTGCGCCAGACAGCTGGACACCACCAGGAGGAATAGTACTGCACTGTCTTGATTTGCAGGTCAGTTCACAGGACAAACATAGCTGCCTAGCCCGTCACATCGCCGTCCTATAAAGCAAAGCTGTAATTACCTCTATTGTGTCCTATCAGAGTTCTCTTCAATTATTCTTTCTCT
>LR753522.1:0-120000 GCA_902729485.2 Mus minutoides | reverse complement strand
CCAAAGACACTTCCTGTCTCCTGCCGGGCCAATCCCCAAGCACTTGAACACATCCCCATCAACCTATGACCACTACAGATTTTTCCAGCAATACCACTCTAATCTGCCGATCCCGTATGGGTTTTACAGACCAGAGTCTGCATTTCCCTCCTACAGTCTCAGGCTCCCATCTGTCACTGGCATCACACGAGATCAGAGCTCTCGCTTGCTTGAAGATGCAGCCCTGGCTTACCCAGCCTCAAGTCCCTCAGAGTTAAACCTTTCAAACTCCCACAGGAAACACACAGAGTTTGAGAAGGGAAGTCCAGCTCCTGAGGTTAAAGATCCTTCTAAAGATGGGCAAAGGGATGCAGAAGAGGCCAAAATGAGCCCCCGAGCAGGGAGCGCTGCCACGGGCTCCCCGGGAAGGCCAAGCCCCACCAACTTCACCCAAACAAGCCAAACGTTCGAAGGCCTGTGTGACCTCTCAAACAAAGCAGCCTCCACAGGAACCCTAGAGCGACTCCAGCAAGCTGAGCAGAACCCCACTGCCTTCAAACCTGTCCAGAGGGGTTCAGAAAGCCCTCACTCTCAACCTCCTGCAAACAGAACAGAGTCTCCAAAAAGGTAAGAGAATTTCTTTTTCAAAATCTCCAATGTAATTTTGCTCAACACCAAGTTAGTTCATGCTTGTTCAGAATGCTTTCCATGATCATTTTCCTAAGATTTCTCTTCATGTCTTTTAGCCTTCAGGCCATGAACAATGACCCTCCAGCCCAGACAGGGAGCAGTACCTCTTTCATCACAGAGGCCCCACCCTCCAGCCCAGAGGACCACTCCAGAATAGGTCCCCTCAATCTCTCTAAGAAGCTGGAGACAAACCCTGCAGCCACTTATGGACCCATGTATGCAAGCAACACCCAGACAGACACGCTGCAAGACCTGCCACTCAATCTGTCTGTGAAGGATCCCTGTAACGCCTGGGCTCCAAGGCCTGCCCTCACAGGCCCACCACAAGGCGCAGAACCTGCTGCCACTCCAAAGACTGAGACAGAGGGTTCTGAAGATAGGACGAGCCGAGCAGAGACACCACAAGACAAGGCCCACAGCAGGACAGCCCCGGACGTGCACACGGAGGACAGCAGTGATGAACAGAAGCAGACGGCAGCTGTAGCTCTCTGTCAGCTGGCGGCCTACAGCCCAGGGAACAACGTCCGAGTGGCCGATGAGGAAGGCACAGCCCAGGAACCTGCCCGTCAAGATGTGCCCACCCTCAGTGCTACAGAGAACCCCGAGGCTCAGTCTGACCTCAGACCCAAAGGACAAAAGAGGACAGGTCAAAGGGACGCAGGAAAATCCCAGCAAGGCACTAAAAAGCCAAAGCTGAACGACACCGTCCCAAGAGTGCTCACTCTCCGCAGAAGAACCCGGGTATCCTGAGGCCGCACGCGCAATCAGTGCTGTGGCTAGAGAGATGCTTTCCACACTGCGTGCCAGGCAGCAGCTTCACTCTTTTGCTTTTTGGAGGAGGTACCATCTTGCCATATTGCTCAGGCTGGCATTGAACTTGTGATCTTCCTGCCTCAGCCTCCTAAGTGCTGGGCCAGCTAGTGTTCCCAGAGTTTACCTTCACTTTTTATCAACTCAGTTTTTATAAATACAGTTTTTCTTCTCTCCTCAAAAAGGACAAAAGGCTGTAGTCTTGTTTAGTTTTTTTTTTTTTTTTTGTAAACATTAAGATAAATATTAAAATTTTTTTTTTCTTTTTGTTATAAAAAAAAAAAAAAAAAAAAAAAAAAAAAAACAAACAATCTGAGTGGCTTATACTCTCCAAGACGGATGACTTAAACTGGGAACTATCCAGACTAGCTCTGCAATGTGAGTAACTCACAGAAAGGACCTTAACCAAGTACTATTTTTCAGAACTAAAACTTTTACCATGTTGTTGTGTTCCTATTAAATATAGCTATGTGTTTTGATGCCAGAAACATCTTCAGTTTAAGTATCAACTGTTACACGTAAGAAGTGTTGTGACTATTTCTAACTGAACCGTCCATAAACATCTAGAGGCTGAGTTTACGAGTAACTTATTTCCATCAGGGAAGTGCTTGCTGGTAAAGGTATGATCACCTTATTCTATTTGCTTATGATGTCAAAGCAAACGTTCTCACTTAGGCTCACTTTCCACTCCCTAAAATGATGTACCTGTTAATTTTCCAATAAACTCACGTGTGAACTTTAAGAACACATAAAGCAAAGATCAATATCAGCTCTATGGTATTTTTTAGAGTCTTCTTCCTTAGTATTCAGCAAGAGAGAGCTGACAGCCGAGGCAGCACTGAGACTATGAAAGAGCTTCTGGGATTGGGAAATAAATTAGTAGCCACAGAGTCCAGGCATGTAGTAACCCTCACCTGTGGGGCTTTTCAAAGACCGTCTAGGAGTCCTGAGTCTCAGAGTGCCTGGAGGATAAGATCAGGAGCCCTGGCAGCTAACGCTGCGTGGGAAGAGCTCCACTCCTCCACTCCACAACAGCCCTTCCACTACGTCTGGACACAGGCAACCTTTCACCCCACTTGCTAGAACAAACGCAGGCACTGAGTGCAGGAACTCACGGCCCCTTTTGCTCAGCCAGCAATTCCCAGCTCCCAGACAGCCCCAACAAAGCATGCCTTGATATGCTGACCGATATTCTTTCTATCCTTCTACCTTCAGATGATATTAGAAATAGAGAAACACTCTGCAACTGATTAAATGCATATAAAACTTCAAATACCAACATAAGAGAGGGATGTGGGGTTTTTCACAACAGTTATGGAATACATAAGGCCAGTGCTGCAAACTGTTTCTAATGGTGCAGCAGGTTTCCCACTCATAGAAGCAGGAAAAACCTCTGTTAAACCTGGCAAGACAGGAGGAGCCCTTTCCAAGGAGCTAGCAAAGGCCTTTAGGTCCATCCAAACCACCACATATATACATATATTAATCCAAACTTACTCTCTTATGATTTAAAAAAGACAACAACAACAAAATACAATTATCTTACTTTCCAGCCTGACTCTTTTTTTTTTTTTAATGTTTGCCAAACATACACCAATATTGTATGTTTGGCAAACAACCAAAGCACGACCCCTCCCACTCCCCAACAAGTAAAGGCTTGAAAGAGGGGATTGATGAATGGAGCACTATAGCCCATGCTCATGGCCCAAAGCCTGGCACTCACAAATCCTGCTGGCATGCTCAACCCACGTAAAAACTCACCCCTCCACACAGGCCCCGAAGCTCTGATAGACGATGGGTATCTCACCCACTGCCTCTGTCATCTTAAATGGCAAACAAGAAGAACCTAGCCAGCTGCCACCCATGCCTGGGTGAAGCATGCGAATCTACTCTACCAAATAGGAGGTGTGCTCAGCCTGCAGGAAAGTGGTCTGTACATCAGATCAGAGACTGACCATGGAAAAATACCATCCTTCATGGAGACTTGCTCCAAGGGTAACTTTCAACAGCATACTCATGGCAACTAGAGTAAGCATTCTATCTGCCTATAAAACAAAAGGAATCTCTACAACTACATAAAAATAAAATAAAATAAAATAAAATAAAATAAAATAAAATAAAATACCTAGGTCAGCCTCTAGATGTTTGTGAACGGTTCCCAAGTGCTACCTCTCTACATTCACATTAAAGAAAAAACAGAACAAAACAAAAAACAAGCTTCCAAAATGAATTCAATAGAACTAACACATGACCTAGTAGTAATCCTAGTGCCAGACACACTACATAGACCTAAAGCAAAAGACACTCTCGCCTCCTCTCCACACGCTGCAGCATCACTTACAGAGAAGGACATTCTTGCACATGCTACACTATGACAGGTCTTAAGATCATCATCATACTATATGAAATGGACCAGTCACAAATGGCAAAATATTGTAACACTTTGTACTTACATGTACTTACTTACTTCCAAGGGTGGAAGAGATGTAAGACTACAAATGGACTGGAGTCATGCAGTGTGGGAAACAGGTTATTTGGAGCAACAGATGATTTAGACCCAGAGGTATGAGATGGTTGCCCAACAGCATGAACGGAGTTAGCGCCATTGAGCAAACACCTGGAAATAGTAGCAACAAATCCCTGTTTATGTATTTTTAACATGATTTTTTTAAATGAAAATGTTAATATACCCAAATCCATTGAATTACATTTTATATGAGCAAACTGTATCTCAAATTATATTTTAAAACAAAAAATCAAAAACCCTTTTTCTAAATAATCCCAACAGTGGTCAACTGTGATTTGTCCTCTTCCCATACCACCTTTTACAGGGCAGGAAAGGACAGATAGATATAAGACACAGACACTCCCTCAAAGAAAAAAAAGTACAGGCAGACAATTCACCCAGCAGCGAAGTCAAAGACGCCATGGCCCTCCCTGCTCAGGGACCTGTTCACCTGGCACATGAAATGCCAGACATCCCACACATGTATCATCAGAGCCAGTGGAGATGCCAGCCTTCCTGTCTCCTTCCCCATCTCTCTCACAAGCATGCTCCTAACAAAACTGTTGTATATTTCATTCTATATGGCATTTGCTACTTAAGAGGACCCAAAAGATGCCATGCCACCATCCAAAGTGTCTTGTTGAATGAAGTCACGCAGTGAGGCAAACACGAGCTCTGTGCTGAAGTGCTAAGCTAGCCAAAACTGATAGGATCAATGTCTGCAGAACTCTGGATACTAATCAAGCATTTATGACAACCAGAGGAGGGAGCTGCTTTGTTCCAGTGCTCACAGATACTCTAACATATCATGTGTGATGCTGAGATACAGGACAGACTGTAGTCACTGGGACTCAGGACATCCGAAGAGCAAATTCCTGGTTGTGTGGAGGGGGATTTCTTCTGGAGGCACCTATTAAAATATTCAAAATATTCTGTTTTCAACAAAAACAAAAATTGTAAGGTAGGAAAAGAACAGGAAAGTATAACACAAACACAGGAGAAAAGTCAACACTGAAACAGCCCAGACATTTGGAATTACCAAAGACTTTTTAAATGTTCAAAGGAAACAAAAGACCTTATCTGAACAAACTCAAAATGTCAGAAGTTTTTAAATTGAAAAGTCAACAGTTAGAAAGAAAGAAAGAAAGAAAGAAAGAAAGAAAAGAAAAGAAAAGAAAAGAAAAGAAAAGAAAAGAAAAGAAAAGAAGTCAACAGTTGAAATGCAGGTTCTCTAGAGGGGTGTGATAACTGTCAACTTGACAGGGTCCATAATTACTTAGGAGACAAGTCTCTGGGTATGCCTATGAGGGAGTTTCTGAAACTCATCCTAAGTGTGGGATGCACAATTCCATGAGCAGGAGTCCCAGACTACAAAGAAAGGAGAAGGTGAGCTGAGTACCAACAGCTTTCTCTGCTTGCTAACTGTGGATGCCACGCGGCCGGCTACCTCACACTCCTGCTGGCACGCCTTCCCCAGTGTTAGCGTCAAAACAAACCAACTAATACAGGGGCTTACAGTCAGATCTGCACAAGTAAAAGGCAAAATCACTAAACATAGAAACTGAAATCACCCAGCATTGAGGAACAGGGACAAAAATACTCAAGGAAAAGGAATAGAACCTAAGAGACCAGAGGGACAGAATGGAGCACAGCTACACACCTAAAATTCAGATCCCAGAGTGAGAAGGAGAGCGTGGCAGCTGGGATATTTAAGGAAGTGAAGGCAGAGCACATCCCAAGTCTGGAAGAAAGAGGAGTCTACACAGCACAGAAGGTAAAAGGTCCTCCACTGAACAAAAACAGCAAAAAAGGAGATAAAAGGTGTTAACCAAGTATCCAAAGAGATAAAAATGTTTAATTTCAAAACATAAAACAGAGGGGAAAAAAATCAACCACAAAATTAGGAACGCAGGTATATACTCTATTCAGAATATTAACACCAGTCAAATATAGCCACAGAGAAAATATAGCCAAAACCCTAGACAAGCCTTCCCAGGCTAATTCATGATGCCCTATGGAATATTCACAGTGTACAGGGTTCAAAGAGCAACCCTGTCCCCAAAGAAACAAAAGGACTAAAACCAGGGCCAATAAAGCATCTGAGTGGCCTGAAACGAAGGCTAAGTAGCCCTTGATGATGGCCTACATCCTTATCCACCAAAGCAAAGATCAAAATACAAACTGAGGTGCGGTATGTGGGGACAGATATATGGAAATGTATACATGAAGAGAACCGAGCAGAACTCTTTAAAAGATGACCACGCTGCTCCTTCCTCAGATTCAGCTCAATACTTTAGTCTGCTGTGTGTAAAGCCAATCTGACTTCCCCCAAGTCACTTCTCCCCAACTTCAGCATACACCCACGAAGCTCCCCACGTCCACTGGGACAAAAGCGAATGTTCTGGCTACCAGCATGCTTATCTTTCTAACTTCATTCTCCCCTAGACCACACTTATCCAGGTTTCTCACTGCACACATGCGATTTTCCTTCTCTTTCTTTTCTTAAGAGATGGGGTCTCTGAAGAAGCTGAGGCTGACCTCAAACTCACTGTAACCAAGAATAGCCTTGAATCCCTGAGTCTCTTGCCTCTAATTTCCAAAGGTTGAGATTGTAGTGTTTTTGTTTTCTGACAATTTAGCAAATTGGTACACAGTGGCTATGAAAAGAAGCACCCTCAGCTATGACCTTAAGCAAATAAGACCACTCTCAGAGGAATGGTGTGAGGTCTAAAGTACAAACATAAAACCTTCCTTAAGATGCCCATGGTCGCTGTGACCATCTTCTCGCAGCTGTGTTCCAGAGTCTCTGTCACCCTTGTGATGATGCTTCCCCTGTCAGGACACAGTACAGCATGCCCCGGCACAAAAAGAGGCTTCAACGAGGTTCACACAATGAGGCAGTGCAGCGCAGAAGGACAACTCCCAAGAGAAAGATCATGGACTAACTTAATCCACATCATGTTTTACAGTTGTTTTGTTTGTTTGTTTTCTGTTTTGGTTTTTCGAGACAGGGTTTCTCTGTATAGCCCTGACTGTCCTGGAGCTCACTTTGTAGACCAGGCTGGCCTCGAACTCAGAAATCCGCCTGCCTCTGCCTCCCGAGTGCTAGGATTAAAGGCGTGCGCCACCACGCCCGGCTTGTTTGCAGGTTGACACTTCTCACTTATGACACCAATAACACCTGTATTCTCACTCCAGCTGGTGGATCAATGATGTCTGAGATCCTGAAATATGGCCCAGCTATATTTCATACATACTAGTCCCATAGAAGACCAAAGAGAAGCAGCACTAGTATAGGTTCCATGTACAGCCATGTTGTAGAACCTCACTAATGAGGTTTCCACAGCTGAGCTGTCTGCAAAGATCTGCTGACCTCAGGAAAGGGCTAAACCAACACACGGGCCTTATTGTTCTAGGAAATCCTCTCAGCTCCCCAAAGGCAACGTCCAGGCCTACCTGACAAAACAGCGTGACTCTGCCGCACTGGCTGCCGCAACTCCTGACCACGGAGGCAGACCTAGCTATAAAAGCAGTCACTATCTAGCAAGACCTTGGAGCAGTTTCAGACTTCCTCCTTGGTCATCGGAAACACACAAACCAAGCCATGGTAAGGCGACTGACATCCCACAACAAATACGATGGTAACTACTTTTTTTAAAGAGGGAAGACAAAAATAAAAATCGATGAGGATGTGAAGAACACAAGGCCTCACACACAGCTGGTGGGAATGTAGAACAGGGCAGCCATGTTACAAGAGTCTAGCCTGTAGGGGCGTCTCTGACTCTCTTGCCTGTGTGTGGGACTCTTTTCCCCCTACTGAGTTGCCACATCCAGCCATGATATGAGTGTCTGGGCCCAGTCTTATTATACTGTATTATGCTATGTTCGATGGATATCCCTGGGAGGCCTGTCCTTCCTTCCTTCTTCCCTTCCTTTCTTCCTTCTTTCCTTTCTCTATCTCCTTCTTTCTTTTTCTTTAAGGGAAACAGAGGAGCAGTTGACCTGGGGGAGAGGGGAATTAGCAAAAGTGACTGGGAAGAGTAGAGGGAGGGAAAACTGTGGACGTAACGTATGAGAGAAGAATAAAAAAACAAAAAAAAAAAGAGTCTGGCCTGTTTCTTGAACTGATCCATCATTTCTACTCCTAGATTGACATTCAGGACAAATGGTAACACATATCTATGCAGAAACTGATAAACAAATGTCCATTGCAGCATTACTCAAAAAGTCAAAAGGCAGAGGCAACCACAATGGTTACTTCTACTGATAAGACTAAGCTAGAAGCAGTGCTTCCTTCCATATGGTAGAAACGCCATCTGCAGCAAAGGAATGGAGCCCCACAGTGATCATCAGAAAATCACACAAAGTTCAGACACAAAAGAACAAACACCAGTGTGTTTAATGAAATTTCTGAAAAAAGGCAAAACAGAACAGCGACCAGAGGACCAGAGCAACCAACAGCCTAGGGCTGGGAGCAGGGGTAGGAGTGGCTGCTCTGTAGTGCAGAATCTCAGCCTAAGGCAAAGAAAATGTTCTGAAGTTAAATTACATAATGTCGCACAACTCCAAAGATGTCAGAGACCACTATAAACTGTAAGTGGGTAGACTATATGGTATATAAATTATTGCAATAAAACTTTTTTAAAAGCAGAAAGGCTAAATAGAATGCTGCTCTAGAAGTCCCCTGTGTTCCAGTGCTCAATACAGCTGGGCATTAGTGAGATGCAACCACCAGATTCTACACCAGCGGTTCTCAACCTGTGGACTGTGATCCCTTTTGGGGCTTGGACAGCCCTTTCACAAGGGTTGCATATCAGATATCCTGCATATCAGATACTTACATTATAATTTATAACAGTAGCAAAATCATAGTTTTGAAGTAGCAACAAAATTATTTTATGGCTGGGGGTTACCACAACATGAAGAATTATATTAAAGTTAGGCAGCATTAGGAAGGATGAGAACCACTGCTCTAGACAAAAGCCACACCCTGTACAATATCTGTAGCACACTCTGCCCGTTACATTCCTTTCCTTCCACTCATAAGGCACCTTCAACCACCAACAAGGACAATCCCACCAACCAGATCGTGGCACATGACCACAGCCTTCCTATCCTCTGACTCCCCCTCACCAGGACCTAACAGCTAGCCTGGGTTCATGCTCTTTTCTGCATATGCCCTACACTGTAACCGCTTTCCTAAAACTCAGCTCCACTGCTGCCATAGCTATGTCTACCCACAGCTCTAGGCACCCCTCAAGAGTGAAAGGCGGTTCTAGATACAAGAAAATCAAATCTTACCAGGGTCCATGACCCTCCAAATCCAGCACACGTGATTTATACAGCATGCAGCTACAACAGGCTGAAGAGGTAATTAGTACATTATAAAGGCTGGCATGAGAAAGAAGCCTGAGAAATATGCATATGGCATGCCCTTCCACAGAAGCACTGGTGTCCATGGCTAGCCACACTGAGGAACCCCACCAAGTTTCAGCAGCCCTAAGGATGCAGATTCACGCGGTTTGATTACTTACCCTCTGAAAGTCTGGATGGCAACAACAGGCCTCGTCTACCCAGCTCTGCCAGTGCCAGACATCCACCATGCCATGCCTTATCCGTCTCCTGAAAACTGAAACCAGAGTTCTAAAGTCAACTCCAAGTTTAAAGCCCACAATTTTGCAAGAAATACAAGTTGGTCCATATTCTGGGCCCAAAAGCCTTGCTAAAACTACATTACTTCTTGGCTAGACAATTAAGACACTCTAACCTAACTGAACATAACTGCCACATCAATACTACTCTTTAGAACACCTAATAATAATGAAGACTTAGGTCAATGCAAAACCAGTCCCAAGGATACGTTCTTCTAGCTGGGCTGCCTTGTCTGGCCTCAGTGGGAGAGGATGCACCTAGCCTCACAGAGACTGAAAGTGCCTGAGTGAGGAGAACCCAGGTTAGGCCCCCACCAGCTCAGAAAAGGGAAGAGGGGATGGGGAAGGATTGTGTGGGGGCCGATGGGGGGTGACTGGGAACGGGCAGTGAGTGGCATGTAAAAATGTGTAAAACCAATTTAAAAAGACCAGCCCAGAGACATTCAACCATCTACAACATCAAACCAAGTCAGCAGCCTGAGATGGTGTCCTGCCACCATGACCACCATGCTGCAGCCCCAGCCTACTCTCGTCAGACAGCAGAGACTCAACAGAGATTCCATCCAACTCAGAGGACATTGATAGAAAAGAAACAGGTGTATGCCTTTAAATGCTCAACATTCAAGATTACAAAACTGATAAAATAAGATGGCCACTGTACCATGTGCCTCTAATCCCCTGGAAAGAAAAGACAGGAAGCGAAGAAGTTTAAGCCTAGACTGCTAAGATACATGAGATCTCACTGAAACAAAGAGAGGGAGGGAGGGAGGGAGGGAGGGAGGGAGGGAGGAAGGAAGGAAGGAAGGAAGGAAGGAAGGAAGGAAGGAAGGAAGGAAGGAAGAGGGAGGGAGACAGACACATAGAGAGACAGAGAGAGACAGAGAGAAACAGAGAGAGAGAACGAACATCTTTTTCAAAGGCACAGAGGTGTCAGGTTTGGCCATGTTCCCAGACTGATTGTAAACTTGCAGGCTCAAGTAATCCTTCCAAGTAACCAAGACTACAAAAACCCAGTTTTGCACCCAACTAAATTGGGTCTCACAAGTAACATTTTATATTTGAAATCATTATGCCTGTGTACTCAAAAGTTCTCTTCAGGGTGTGGCCTATGGTTATTACAATGTGAGTGACTGTTCTCAGACTGGTCAGAGCTGCTTTGAGGTTTCTGTATTTTGTTGCCAACATAAACGTGGAAATGCACATCACAGAAAAGCAAAATCAAATGACAGGCTTTTACCTATTCTGGCTGAATTCATTTAACAGTAAAGAAATGTGTAGGAAAATCAACACTAAACTGTATGGCCAACAGCACACAAACTATTAAGAGAGAAGTCACTAATGTATTCAAGATGGACAGCACGGGCCTTCATGTCAGATACAGCTGTCCTCCCACTCACCACAATTTGTATGACTCACTCATAATTACAATTTTTTAAAGTGCCAGATGTCTTAGCAGGTGTCTGCTCAGAGGCTGTGAGATCATTTCAAATCTTGGAGGGTTTGTTTTATTAGTTAAGACAGAGTCTCCTGTAGCCCAGGCTGGCCTCAAGCTCACTATGCTCACTATGTAGCCGAGACTGGCCTTGAACTCTTGATCCTCCTACCTCTACTGCTCAAGTGCTGGTATCTGGTTCCATTTCCAAATATTCTCTTTTTCTATTTCTAAATCTTTATGTCCTTCAGGGTTTCAAATGGAGAGAGAGGCTTCCTTGTACTTTTCATGAAGATTCGTCGTCGTCACGGTGAACTTGGTACAGCATCAACATAACGATAACTCAAATATATCATTTCTAAACTACAAAAGGGTCACTACAGCTTCAGGCAGGTAAGCCTGAAAAGCTGCTAGCACCACTCCAGACTCATGTCTGATAAAGCCCAGCCTTCAATACAACAGGGGCATAGTAAGAAACTGTGGCCAAGTGCTAAGAGCAAGCCAGTATCTCACATCTAAGCCTAGACTCCCAAGCCTAGGGATCCAGAGAGAAAAAGCACAGAGTGCTGGAGATGCCATCATTGGGCTGCAGAAAAGGCTGCGAGACTCAGGCCTCCACACAGACCCAATGCCTTGACCCTCCCTCCCATCAGCATGCCCGTTCCATGCTGGACTAAGGATGTAACACCTTTTCCTCTCTCCAGAATACAGGCACAAAATCAGGACACACTTTTGTATCTGCCATCTATTAAAACAGCAGGCCCATAAGAAGGTTGAATGAGCTAGGGTCCAACATTAAACCAAGACTAAAAGCTAGGAGAAAAAAACACAGTCTGGAGAAGCTGTATACACTAGAACCCCACAACACTCCAAAGAGAATGGGCTCAGGATGCCAGAGAAACTGAAGGAAAGAAAATGCAGAAAAAAGTTGGGAGAAGAGGGGGCACCTGGAAAAAAGTTCTAAATGAAGCGGGGTGTGGTGGCGCACGCCTTTAATCCCAGCACTCGGGAGGTAGAGGCAGGCGGATTTCTGAGTTCAAGGCCAACCTGGTCTACAGAGTGAGTTCCAGGACAGCCAAGGCTATCAAGGCTATACAGAGAAACCCTGTCTCAAAAACCAAAAAAAAAAAAAAAAAGTTCTAAGTGACCAGAAGGAATGTGCAGAAATACCCTATGGGTGATGGGGAAAACAGTGCTTGAAACTCAGGGAAGGCTGACAATGATGGAATCTCAGCCCTTCCTAAATCTGCCAGCACAAAGCCCAGGGAGAGCAGCACCAGCCCATCCATCCCATGGCTTCCAGGAGGAGCTCCAGGGACAAGGTCTGAAACAAATCTACAGAACCTTGAGAAAAGAAGCTATACACATTGTCTTCTCTTCACATTCCACAGAGCAGTCGCAATAAGGATGTTTTCTGTTAGTACTTCTACTACATACTGCCACCATTTGAAAACAGTCCCTGGCACACTATCTCCTCTAAACTGCAAACTGTCACTAAGCAGCCTGAGGCAAAATCAAAGGCCCAGCTCAGAAGAAAGTGTACTTTGGGTTGTTGGTGGGCCATCTCTAAAGACACAAGGACAAGTGCTGGAGGGCTCAAAGTGCTGATAACAGACTTCTGCCAGACAGTCACAGCCACACAGAACAGCAGGCCCAGAACAGTACAGCCAACAAATGGCCATGCAAACTGACTGTAGGATAATGTGTATGCCCTCCTCAACCCTCTAAGAAACGATTACACCCAGAAGGACAATCACTGGGAAGGAAACAATACCAATGTTCCTGTCTATGAGTCCACAATACCAGTCCATGGCCCCAGGACCACACCTACCCATATCCATCATACACACACGCCATTTGCCGCATACACTCAGAATGGCAAGAAACTTCAGTTCATTACAATACAACTCCAAATCCAGGCCTCAGTCACTCGAAAGTCTCAGTAGCCACTGGAACTAGTAGCAATATGAGGCGCGCATCCAGAAAATTACCTCATTTTATGAAGCTCTGCCCACTCACAGTCCAGGCCCAAAGCCTTCACTTGAAGATGAAGACCTATATTTGCAAAGGCTCAACACTGACTTCATCTCTGTCTAAAGGTTTTTGATATATAATGATGTTGAAACAACATATCAGATAACAGCAATTGTCGAGTTTAACTTAAGAAAAAATTAGGCTTTAGGGTTCTAATAAATATCTCAATTGAAAGCATATATAATAATACACAAGAACAAAAAGTGGCAGGTTTGCCTTTGAGAGTGATAACCCACCTGAAACAGTCCAACACAGACCCCACCACATCATCTGCCAGCTCTCTGGGAAGCCTTCCAGCCATCCTACCAATTCTGAAAAAGAGAAGCAATACTCCATCAGCTGCATATGACCACCTTGAGTAAGTTTCCTATTAACCCAGAGTAGGGCAAGCCTCGAATACTGCCCAGCAACTGTGCCCAGGACGGGGCAGATGACTCCTTGGACATGTGAATACAGTACGTGGTCACCTTTCTGCACAGTAACATGGACACTGAGGCCATCAGTGATAAGAACCAATGAGTACTTCTGGATAGATGCTGCAAGCTCCAACCTTGGCCCCTCACCTACCTAGACTGTCCCACTTCTACAAAGGATAGCCCAGGCCCTGCACAGAGGGAAGCCAGAGGGAAACAGTCAGGCCCAAGAGACAGCTCCTCCAGCCTGTCTCACTGTGCATGTGTCAGTCTGTCCCTCCCGGCAGGACAGACTTTGTTGGCATAAATACAAATCCCTTCAGCCCTTGGGGAGCTTTACACCGTGATGCCAGGGCAACTGTGCGCAAGAAACTGCACTACCTCACTTCACAGCTCCCAGAGTCTCCTCAACAACCTCAACTTCTAATTTGTATTAATCAACTTCTACTAATAATAACTGGCCTCATGCCAATTATTATTTACTTTAAGAAGCCTAAAATTTAACCTCAGTAATTTTTTTTTTTAATTTTGGGTTTTTTTGAGGCAGGATCTCACCATGTAGCTCTGCTGGCCTGGAACTTCCTACATAGATCCGGCTGGTCTTGAACTCATAGTAATCTGTCTGCCTCTGCCTCCCAAGTGCTGGGATTAAAGGCATGTACACAGCCAATAATTATCTTTAAATGTACATTATATAAAACAATAGTTCTATCATTTGAATATCTACATAGTATTTACAACTATCAAAACCCACGTAAAGTTTTTTAAGGAATGAAGACTTTTTTAAGGAATCAACACTGACTGAGACACACCTGCCCCTTGCCTCTGGCCCAGCACCTAGGGCGTCCATACGTACCCTTTCGCTGCAGACCACCGCACCACAGTGTCCTTGTCCTTTAACCCAACCAGCAGCTGCTCTGCAAGAACCAGGACACAAAGAACCATCAGCCTATATAAAATCTTAATCCTCTTGCTTATATATAAACTATCCCACCAACCCTACACTTTACTCTGTAGGAATACACTTGGAATTATGTATTCTATGGATTCCAAAGAATATACTGTGCTGAGAAATCTTAATTTTAGCCTGCCATAGGTTACACATGCCCGTAACCTCAGTGCCTGAAGAGCTGGGGCAGGAGGTCTTCCTCAAAGGCACTTGGGAAATCCCAGCACTCAGGAGGCAAAGGCAAGCAGATTTCAATTGAGTTCAAGGCCAGCCTGATCTACAGAGAGTTCCAGGCCAGCCAGAGCTTTAAAATAAGAGTCTTTATTGTATCATTTTTCACATTAGTGGAGAAATGGGTATGATGTGTGCATGCATACCACTGCATGCATGTGGAGACAAGAGGACAACTTCTAGGAACTGGCTCTCCCCCTCTGCCACATAAATCCCAGGAATCAAATCTGAGTTGTCAAGTTTAGTCCCTTTACCCTCTGAGCCATCTTGCACCCGCAAGAGGGCTTACTTTTATCTTAAATGTTAACCCCACGTGTATGAGCATACTGCCTGCATGTATGTATATGTACCTATGCATGACTGGTACCTGTAGAAGTCAAAAGAGGATTCAGATCCCCTGGAACCTGTGTTACAGATGACTGTGAGCTATTTTATAGGTGCTGGGAACCAAACCAGCAAGTGTTCTAAACAGCTGAGCTATCTCTTTAATCTTGGACCTTAAATTTATTTATAATGACTGTTTTTAATCACAGAAAAGGCAATTTCTGCCACTTTCTAACAAGTGGAGCCAACCCAATAGGACAATCAGCAGGGAACAGATGCCTCATCGGGTAAAGGCCTCTGTGAGCCAATAGAAGGGGAAGTCAAAGGAAGCAAACATCTGAGGAGACCTCCACAGAGAAAAATGAGATTTAGGGGGACCAGCAAAGAGACAGTCAGAAGGTTGACTGTCTTAGTCAGGGTTTCTATTCCTGCACAAACATCATGACCAAGAAGCAAGTTGGGGAGGAAAGGGTTTATTCGGCTTACACTTCCATACTGCTGTTCATCACCAAAGGAAGTCAGGACTAGAACTCAAGCAGGAGCTGATGCAGAAGCCATGGAGGGATGTTCTTTACTGGCTTGCTTCCCCTGGCTTGCTCAGCCTGCTCTCTTATAGAACCCAAGACTGCCAGCCCAGAGATGGTCCCACCTACCAGGGGCTCTTGATCACTAATTGAGAAAATGCCTCACAGCTAGATCTCATGGAGGCATTTCCTCAACTGAAGCTCCTTTCTCTGTGATAACTCCAGCTGTGTCAAGTTGACACAAAACTAGCCAGTACAGTTGACCCAAGTCACACATCCTGCAAGCCCAGTATGGTACCAATGCTGGCCAGAGGGCAAACCCCAGAAGAACTGACATGGATAAATGGCTAACAGAGTTGAGGTGGGAAGAGACAAGTCAGCAGACCCGTGAGTGTAAAGCAACAGGCCTGAGGCAAGTAGGTGACAAGAGAAAAGGAGCAGAGAACTAAGCCTGGGCCCATGGAATGCAAGTAGCTTAGAGCCACTCAGGATGCATGCTGCACACAGCAGCCAAGGAAGAGAATCCCAGGAAGCATCAGGCTCAAAGAAAAGGCCAAATGTATGGTGAGCGCTGGGCACATAAGCAACAGCACTGTGGTCAAGGAGATGGTGAGACAGCAGGTACAGACAAGTCTGCAGGGAAAGCACGAGTGGACTGAACGCAGCAAGAGAGATTGGCCGCTGGCTTTGTGCTTCCCAGCCGGGACCACACTTCATCCAGCACGAGGCAGGAAAGCAGGAAAAACGAGTGAAACTGAGGGTGGGCACAGTAAAGAGCTGCTGGGAACAGACACTGGGTCAAGATTCTTCATCAGTATGGACACCTAAAGTGGTCTGAGATGATGCCTAAGGAAAGCACGCTTAGACAAGACAAGAATATGGAGGAGAAGGCAGAGAAACATGGTCCCATGGTTCAAGTCCATGTCCCTGAGGACACCCAGGGAGAGTAACTTAAGGTCAGGTGGCCGATAGGCTATGGGGAGGGGTGAAGAGACAGTAGAGAGGTGGCACTTCTGGACCAAGTGTCCATGATGTCAGTCAGTGACCATGTGCTAGGTGAGGTAGCAGAAGGTAACCAGGAGAGGAAAAAAGGGAGGGTAAACAGAGAGAAAGCCCAGAGACCATACTGCAGAGGGAGGCATGCACGAATCTGCTGGAGGCTCCACTTACCTATCACAGTTTCCACCCCCTCTGGGACATCATAGTCTTCATCACCATCAGAGGTCAAACTGTCAGACAGCAGCTTCTGGTCGCTCTTTCCCGGGGCACAGAGCTTCAGGTTGGCAGCCAAAGACCGACAGCCACGTTGATACCTATGCAGAACAAAACCATCTCAAGTTGGTAGGTTCAGCCTGGCCCTGAAAATAAAATTTTTGGTAACTGATGTCATCAACTTAGCATCCCTCAGAAGGTGATGCCTGCGGAAATCTCAATCCATACAAACTTCAGAGAAAGCCAACCTAGGTCGGATGCAGGCCTTGATTCTGAAGCGCCTTCTACAACAAAGCTTCATAGCAGAAGGTAATGGCGACACCTAGCATAGGTGCACATGAAAGACACCAGGGCCTCACCCTTGTTCACAAGCAAGTGGCTGCCTTCTCCACCTGCTTGGCTTTCTGGCCTCAGCCCAGACCACAGGGCCCATTTTTTACCTGTGGGCCAACTGCAGCTCTAAATAGATCTCCCACTTGACTGGGAACAAGAAAAAAATAGCCAATGAAAACGTGGCTCATGGTCACCACTGCACCACCACCTGAACCCAAGTCTTGACCACTAGCCTCGACCAAGCAACTCCTTCCTAAGAGTCATCGTGTCAGAGTAACCAAAGCCTACCTCCAAAGGGAATTCAAAAGAGGCTACAGGTAGCTCCTGCCTGGCTCTCTACCCTGCGGCGAGCCCCATGTGGACCAAGACAAGGTGCTTCCCTCCCCAACAGGAAGTCATGTGCACTCCATTCACCCCTACCCCATAGGTACTGTCAAGACTGCAGCCAAAGCACAGCAACAAAGTGCAAGCAGCCACACCAGATGTGCTATGCACCAGACGTGCTACACACGTCACTAGTCACTAGAGAGGCACCAGCTACTAAGAAAGAACACAGAACTCACACACGGTCTCCCTCATACCTGAGTAAGCCCCACAATGAGAAAGTACAGGATAGGACCCAGAAAGATGAAGGGGAAGCTGCATGAAGAACTCCGAGGTCAGGGATGTCGGGGGCCACTGGCAAGTGGGACCATCAGAAGACCAAAAGCTCCAGCTTGCACTTAAGATCCACATGTGAAGCAAAACGTGTGCTACAGAGGTGGCTGCACCCCAGAGAAGGAACTGAGATAAACTGACTAACAAAACTAAAGCCAAGAGCAGACAGGAAAGTGGATGCACCCAGCACTCACAGCCTCTGAGGACCAAACTGCACCCACCCCCTGCAATGGGGGAAAACCTGTAGAAAGCAACCTGGGAGATCTAACAAGAATCTAAAAATAAAAGAGATAAAAAGGGGAACTGGGCATGGTAATCCATGTCCATCATCCCAGCACTTCAGATGCAGGCAGAAGAATCAGGAGTTCAAGGTCATCTGAACAGCAAATTCAAGGTCAGTCTGAGTTACATAAATGAGACCCTTGACTGGGAACAAGAAAAGAATAGCCAATGAAAATGTGGCTATTCCCACACTTCAGATGCAGGCAGGAGAATCAGGAGTTCAAGGTCATCTGAACAGCAAATTCAAGGTCAGTCTGAGTTACATAAATGAGACCCTTTCCCTTAAGAGAGGAGGGGAAAAAGGGCGGGGGAGAGGGGGGGAGAGAAAACAAATAGGAAGAGGGTGAATTTAAAATTCAATCATTAGCCAGCCATGGTTGCTCATCCCTTTGATCTCAGCACTTGGAAGGCAGAGACAGGGGAAACTCTGTGAGTTCAAGGCCAGCCTACTCTACAAAGCAGGTTCCAGGATAGCCAGGGCTACATAGAGGGACTGTCTCAAACAAAACAAAACAAAAATTCAGTCATGTTTTGGTTTGGATTGATTTTTTGAGCAACAGATTCTTCCTATGTAGCCCTAGTAGGCCTAGAATTCACCATGAAGATGAAGCCAGCCTTGAACTTTCCTCCTGCCTCCCAGAGTGTATGTCAGCATGCCTTCCAAAACCTAATTCTATTAATAATTACATTATTACATGTGATTAAAAAATACAGACTAAATTATTTTTCCTTCTTAAATTAAGGTTCCTAGTACCTGTGAGCATTAACTGAGCATACTCATCTGGTATGTCTCTGAGTTCACCTCTGAACACATAAACCAGCTCTAGTACAGGCAAGTCTTGTCCAATGAGCTGATAGCATAGGCAAAACAAAAGGCTGCCCCTCCCACCTGCCAGCCTCTGACCAGATGATCAGTCTCCTGAGTCTCCAGACTGCCTGTCACCCTTCAGGCCTTGAGTTTCACTGGCTTCCTTCCACGCTGTCCACATCCTGTTGGTTTCGTTTCTTTGGAAAATTTCCATGATGTTTTGATCACTAGAATGTTTTGAACAGATCACTAGAATGTAGCCTACAGACCCACCTCGACTGAAGTGTGCGCGTGATGTCAATAAGACATCTCTAAGTCATAGCACACTTCTTTGGAATTCACTACACACTGGAAAACATTTTAACTAAGCTTGAATAATTCTTCCCAAATCACATACATTAATAATTGAATGCAGCTCAGTAGTACACTTGCATTAAGCCCTAGATTTAAGCTCCAGTGCCACAAGAATAACATTAACAGCAATAGCAGCTGCAGCTTCCAAACACGATGGCACATGCCTGGAATCTCAGCACTAAGACTGAGGCAGGAGGAGCGTAAATCCAAGGCCAACCTTGGCTACACAGCAGGCTCTGTCTCAAAAGGAAAAGCAAAAAACAACAACAACAACAAAATCTGTACTGTGAGGATATTAGAAAAGTCTGTATCCACCAGCAAGAAAAGACACTTCTGTTTCTGAATAAACCTTCAACGGTGAACCATGTTTTCTCTGAGAGAACAGAAAGCTTTTCCCCAAGAGCCAGAACCAACCACTTGCAAGTGTGGCTGAGCAGCACCTTAGGGAGAGGTAGAGCAAGCTTCTCCATCCCCACTCTATCTTCAGTTACTATAACTGAAGATACGGAGTCAGAAAATAGCCAGTGGGAAAACCACTCCCTTTGAAACCAGAAATACTCAGACACCAAAGGAAAAATGAAAACGGAAGACAATATTTGCTGTTCAGTCCACATTGCCCCCTCCTCCTGAGAAAAATGCAAGCCCCATGCCTAACCTACCTCCACGTGGCCACCTTTGGCTTCAGGAAAGTCAGCCCCAGCCTCTGGACAAGCTTCACACCAAGCTTCCGCAGCGAGGTGTGATTGCTCTCGGGGAGTCTGCATCCATCAAGGCACTGGAGTACAGTGTGGGCTGTGGAGGAGAACATGCGACTTGACATGGCAGGAGGTGGCACGCATCCCTGAAACACACTGATCCCACAGGCCCGAGATAAGTGGCAGATAAACCATTCTGAATCTCTGAGCCCTGGCCACAAGACCCCTTTTCTTCACAGGTTATCATCCAAGAACAGCTACAGTAAAACCTACTTACTGTCTTCACCATGCAGCAGAAAGTAGAAAAGGCCCAGAGCATAGGGGAAGCCATCTTGCTGCAAGCCTTGAGAGGCACAGGGGCGAGTATGGACAAAAGAGATCATTCAAGTGAACCAGGGCTTCTGGAGCGTGCTTTACTCATGTACTGCTCATTCAGCACTGAGCTGGAATGGAGGCAATGCTGGGACAGGAGACTGAGCCCAGGGGACCATAATGACATTTCTTGGATGAGACCCTGGGCTACAAAGGCCAGTCAGGGGATTAAAGTGGGGCAGAAGAGTATAAGGACATTCTGGAGACAACAAAAATCTAGAATAGGAGCATGGGGCTAGGTCTCAGATGGGACATGGACTAAGATAGTCGGGTTAATTTAGATGAGCTAGCTGGGTGATAACCTAAGCTAGGCTGATTCTCTTATTCATTATTCTTCCTCTGGCAGGTCCAAGAAATCCCGCTATAAAGGGAGGATGAAGTAATGAGAAGGGGAAATAAAGTGATGGAGAAGGAAGGAGAGGCAGTGGGAGGAGGGTGAGGCAGTGGAGAGGAACGAGAGGCAGTAGGGAGGAAGGAGAGGCCGTGGGGAGGAAGGAGAGGCCATGGGGAGGAAGGAGAGGCAGGGGGAGGAAGGAGAGGCAGGGGGAGGAAGGAGAGGCAGTGGGAGGAAGAAGAGGCAGTGGGGAGAAAGGAGAAGCACTGCAAGGGATGTGGTAATCAGAGGGAAGGAGATGATGTGGATGAAATGAGGTGACGAGTTAAGGGACGAGGTAAGGAGGGGAATGAAAAAGAATGGAGGGGTGAGAGGAGATTGGATGACATGGAGGAATGAAGCAACAGGAAAACAATGCTTCTGTGAGCTCCTGGGTGACCTAGGGCCATGCTCACTGTTTCCAGGCCCCTCCAGGATTAACTTGGGGCACCTGGAGCACTGCAGAACTCAGATCCCAGAAATTTTCTATATCTCATATAGGTAGACTAGTCTATCAAAGTTATATTAAAGAACACAAAGCAGAAAGTCGAAGAAATACAACAGTGTCCAAACAGGTTCTTACATGCTCAAGTTAAATGTTAGAGCAGCACACTTGACTATGTATGCACAAACTCACAGGGCAAACACTCCTCCAAATTAATCTTACCATAGGGAAGGCAGTCTTCACGTTTTCCATGCTTAAATATTTGAGCCTGAAAAAAATTGCATGTTTTAAATACATTGCTAAGTTTAAAATACACATAAGTTATCAGAACAAACTCATTGCTTCTTCCAAAATTTTGCTGAGCATACACCAACAGACACCAGGTGAAAGACCCAGTTCACGAGAGAGGCGAGTCTAGGAAAGGATCTTCCGTCAGGTCCCTTTACAGCAAGAATACACCAATGGAGTCTGATCTCTGAGGAGCTTAGACCCTAACCTGTAGTATGCAGACTGAACTGGAGAGGGGTGGGAGTCTCATCAAGAGCTACAGATCAAAGGGTCCACACAAAACCAGGAAGCCACAGAAGTCTTTCCTCCTCCTTGCCCACTACCTTAATCCACCCAGGAAGAGGGTCTCACAGAACTGACTTCCACCCTCTGCCACAGTTTACTACTGCATCTGGTCCCTCCCAAGCTCTCCCTTACTGTGATGTTAGCTGCGCACCATGCAGTCTCTGTACACAGTACTATGAATGCATTTGGAGGGCAGCAGTCAAAAAACTATCTGATCTTCACTAGAACTAATTCTCTCTCACTAGCATATTAGAACACTGGTCCTCCTTCAATTATAACAATGCTTCTCTCAACTCCTGGAATTTGATCTTGACATCCACACACGCACTGTGACTAGCATGCACCCATATTCACATACATATATACCGTATATACACGAATAAACACATACATATGGTTATATATTTATATATAAATTAAATATATGTGTGTGTATATATGTATGTATGTTTGTTTGTTTTCTAAAAAACACTACTTCTAAAAAAAAAAAAAACGCAGAGCGTGATGGCACACGCCTTTAATCCCAGCACTCAGGAGGCAGAGGCAGGCAGATTTCTGAGTTCGAGGCCAGCCTGGTCTACAAAGTGAGTTCCAGGACAGCCAGGGCTATACAGAGAAACCCTATCTCGAAAAAAACAAAACAAAACAAAACAACCCAAAAAACAAAAACCACTACTTCTCTTCCACTAGAACACTGTCCACCCTTTGGAAAACACATGTCATAGTTTGGAAAGTCATTCCCAAAATGATCAGTGAACTTGGGTTCATAGAAAGAGAATTCTCTAAACCCTATCACTGCTTCCTTATAAACCCGGTCTCTGAGAGGTGCCACTGTGAGATCCCAAAGCACTTCCCCCTGAAATGTAAAGCCCCTAAACGCCCCCCACCCCCAAGCCTGTTTCCCCATCTCTAAGAATACAGCCAGTAAGAAGCTCTTTGTTCTCTAAAGCTAGCAAGAAGCCTTTTGTTCCTCTACCTTAGGTGACCTAGCCAGGTGTGTCTGCCTGCCTGTGTCCAGGACTCAGAGAGGAGCTGTAGCTCACCCCCACTCCTCATGCCTTGTAATTTTACCAAGGACACCCCCCCTTTCCCACCAGAGAAGAGATGTAGCCCAACTCCTCCCAACTCCTCCCAATTCCTCACTTTTTCCTTAAAAGCCCCCTACTATTACCACTCGGGTCGATCTCCTTTGGCCTGGTCGCTGATAATAAGCCCTCCTGCGGTTTTCATCAAGCGGATTCTCTTGAGTTTTGGGGGGCACCAACTCATCCTGGGACAAGAGCGACCCTGTTTCGGGGGGTCTTACACCACCAATGAAGCTTTGGTTTCGACAGGCCATAAGGAACCCATCAGTGGGTCCTCAGGCTCTGCCTTCCCACTCACTATACCTACCCCACTGAGCTGCCAGGGAAGAGAAACAGCTGAGCAGAAGGGAGGGCTCTCCCTCCTCCCACCACATACAATCCACCACAACACAAACACTATACACTATAACAGGAGCTGGTCTGGCACCAGGGTAAGAAGGGAGAGCATGGCCTAGTGGCTAACCTGACCATCTGGGACAGAGGCTGGGTAGCCCCAAGCCAGTCCAGGTTTGCAAACTGTAAACTCAATTAGTTCAGACTCAGATCATAAGCTCATGGGTGAAAATATAGAAGTTAGATACTTTTCATTTTTAAAAAGTTAGGTCAACAAGCTCCAGCGAGTGTACATGCAACACAAACTGGACACCACATTGTTTAAGGGGAGGTTGTAGGGGGTGGGAGGCGGGGACCTGGAAGGACTGGGAAGTCAATGAGATTGGGGTCCATTATGTAAAATTTCCAAATAATCAATAAAAACATTAAGTTAAAAAAAAAAACTTCGGTCAAACTTCACATGCATAATCACCTTTCACTTCTAAACTGCTGTGTATCCTTTTAACTCCACAGAACCCTGCCCCCACAGGCTCTAGGGACCACATATTCCCTGCAAAGCAAACCCTGGCTAGAAAAGCAAGGCAGGACAAAATCCAAGGAACAGCCATGGGCACACACCTTTAGTCCCAGAACTCCGGAGGCAGAGGAAGATAGATCTCTAAGTTCAAGGCAAGCCTGGTCTACCGAAAGTGTCCCAGAACAGTCAGGACTACAGACAAACCCTGTTTCAAAAAACAAACAGCAAAGAATAAAAAAGAGCAGCGTATATAGAGATAAATAAAATCAGAGTATGAGAATGTCAGAGAATAGTGACTTAAGGACAGAAAAAGTTTTATGACCTTTAGGGCAACAGATCAAACCCCTCAAAAGAAATTAGCATAGGCCAAGAAATAGGAATTTCTGGGGATCAAGGAGGGCTCAGCAGTTAAGAACACTTGCTGCTCTTGCAAAGGACCCATGTTCAGTTCTCAGCACCCACATGGCTGCTTACAACCACCTAAAATTCAAGTTCTAGGATTCATTGCCCTCTTCAGGTCTCCATGGGCAATCCATGCACCTTGTACTTATACAGACATGCAGACAAACACTCACATACATAAACAATGTTTCTAAAGAAATGAATACAACTATATCATGTAAAAAATGGAATTTGTTATTTAGAATCCTCCCACCAAGAAAATCCTAGTAGAAAAACTAGTGATTTCAACGCTGAGTTTTTGCTAACATCCAAGGGGAAAAAAATAACACTGTACCCAAACTCTGAGAAAATGCTTGCCAAATGACTGTACAAAGTCACTGTTCCCCCAGTACATAGCCAGGCTTGTAACAGAAAACTACAACCAACATCTATGGGTATCAAAGCTTACTCCAACAATAAATTACAAGGACTTTACACCAAAAAATGAGGCTTATTCCCCATCTGCAAAGAATGCAAGACTGGCTTAGAATCCAATAATCCATTAATATGATGTGTCAAATTAACATAACAGTAAATAAGAACACAGGATCATTTTTCTGATGGAAGTCCAATTGTTAAAAAAAAAAAAAAAAAAAGCCTTCTCCTTCTGACCCTTATAAATGGCAGCTAGGGAAGCTGGAGAGACGGTCACGTAACCACTGGGTTAAGTTTCCAACAGCCACATCAGGTGGCTCACACCTGTACCTCCAAGGAATCCAACTCCTTTTCTGGCCTCCACAGGCACGATACATGACAAACTCACACACTGACATGCACATATACACATAATTTAATAATTTTAAAATAAGAGAGATGGGAATGGTTCATTTTCTGGATTAAGTCTCCCAAAAGACTTCTGTGATCCATGCTGCAGCACGGATAGAGGCCACGTTGATGTCCCTGATTTGTGCTGACAAGAGAGACCATGTCAGTGTCCATGATCCATGCTGCCTCTAGCTGCTATGGGCAGGAGGCTTCCTCCGCAGTGGTATCAATGACTGCAGACTCAGAACTGAGAAGGAGAGACACTGAAGGCTTTGTGACAACCTCCTTCCACCTCCACAAAAAAAGAAGCAGTCTAGACAGGAAGCTATTGAAGAGACAGAAATAAAAAAATAAAAAAGCTGACAAGTAGCTCTTCACAGTTGATGGCTTCTGGGAGGTAGACCCCGGTTTTCTTTAAGGGGCTGGCCACTAGGAGTCTGACCATGCTCCAATGTGGATATGGGCAACACAAATTGGACTTGGTGGTTTGGTTTGTTTGGAGAGGGGGGTGCAAGGTTGGGAGAGCAGACCTGACAGGACGGGAAGCAAGAGTGTTCAGGGTGCATTATATAAAATTTCCAAATAATTAATAAAAACATTATATTGGAGGAAACTCTGTTTCTTTTCTGACTTGTTGGGGTAGAATAAGTCTGATATCTACACTGATTATTACATATCCACTTGAAACTCTGTGACAACTTGTACAGTCTGCTAATCTGATATCTACACTGATTATTACATATGCACTTGAAACTCTGTGACAACTTGTACAGTCTGCTAATTAAACTAGTTTACAAACATTATAAAATAAAACACTGAACTGGGATACCAACTCCTAGCATGACTGTCACCTCCAGAAGCCACTATTATCCCCAAAAGTCTAACTCCAAAAAGCCTCCCTAACTTTTGGAAACAGACAGCATATAACAAAGGTGTGCAAGGACCTGCCCAGACACAGCAGGAGCTCAGGTAAAGGAGCACAAGTTTCACAGGGGAAATATACCCGTAGCCTATGCTAGGGGCTAAGGAAGACCAGGAGACAAGCACAGGCCACGGCTCAGATCCAACAGGATGATCATAATGAAAATGCTGGAAATAAACTCCAAGACAAAAAACCTCCAGTCACTTGGGGACGGAAGAGCAGAGCAGGGCCTTGGCCTTATTCACAGTAACAGAGACTGAGGGTCTAAGGGAAGGCCAGTTACACTCAAGACAATCTGACCACCTAGCTGAAAAGGTAAATACAAACATACATTACCAACCACAGTGTGCAACGTCATGGTAAGGCAGAATAAGTGGGTAAGGGCAGATGACAGGAAAAACAAAAGTTCCAGGTCCCTCTTGCAGGAATCCAGAGGCAAAGGTGTTTTGCTAAGCAAGGATGATACAGATTCCAACTGGGGAATCATAAGATCAAAGTCAACTTACTGCATGGCAGAGAAGTGTGAAGAAGCAGCCCCAGCCAGCACAAGAGCAGCACACTCAGCCAGGGGGCAAGGCAGGAAGGCAGCACACTAGCCAGCCAGGGGCAAAGCAGGAAGGCAGCACCCCTGGCCCTGAGGAGATCAGTCATATCAGAAAGAGCTTGACCTTTCAACTAGGTCATAAGTAAAATGTTTCCTGGTTTTGTCTTTTTCTAATTCTGTTTTTGTTTTTGTTTTTGTTTTCAGACAGGATCTCACTATACAGGCCAGGCTAGCCAGAAATCTCTAACACTGCTCCTGCTTCAGCCTTCAGAATGTTGGGATTACAGGCATTAGTCATACCATACCATACCTAGCTTTAAAGCGTCTTTTTAAAAAAAAGTATATGTGTTAGTGGTATTGATTACCTACCATGTGCAAAGTCCCAAATTCATTCCCAGAAAACACACACACACACACACACACACACACACACACAAATAAAGAAGACTAGCTTCCTCATTCTCCATCTATATGCTGGATAGACTGCCACAGCAGTTGGGATAGGACCTCATCTTCTTCCCTCGGTCTATGAAGAATGGATGATGGCAGTGCCCACCACACTGAGCCTTTCTAAAGCACAACTCCTCTATTTTCAAACATATTCCCCAGAGAATAAAATGCAGATCTGGATTATGATGCTCCCTATCATGTGAATACCAACACACATTCTCTGTGCAAGATCTAATTAGGAATTGTTCCCTAGAGCCACACTGGGCTAACGCTGATCCGTGACTTGCTCAACTCACATCAGAATAACACCTTGCAGTGGATGGGAATGAACAAAGAGGCCCACAACTAGACAATGTGCAGAGAGACTTTGGAGTAGTTGATCCTAAATGGGATGTCTTTATCAAACACCTCCCCCTCAAGACTCGAGGATCAACGTGAAAGATGTGGAAAGACTGTAAGCCAGAAGTGATGTCAGTGTCTTCCAGGCACCATGGGGCTGATGCACATATGAATGCACAGAGACCGTGGCAGTACATGCAAGACCTGCAAGGTTCAATCCAAATAAGATCCCATCGCCGAGTGGGGAAGTGGACATGCGGTTCCAGCCCTAACCAAGAAGCTATTTGCAAATGATACTTGCTGACAAAGAAAAACTTTCTCCATGAGGTATCACTGGGCACATCAACTGCACTCCTGGGCAGGCCCCCATGCCCAGTGTGTTGACCAACACAAAACTCACTCAATGGGTTTTGCTGATTTGTGTGAGCTTTTCATTCCACTTTGTTTGGTAATTCCCCGTCTTACTGGTCTTTTGCTTGTTGTCTGCAATGGTTTCCATGTTTGTGTTTTTAATGGAAGTTTTTGGTTTTGTATTGAAAAAGAGAACATAAAGTTGGAAGGTAGGGAACACACCAAACATCATATATTTTACATATAAGTCACACATTTAAACTACCAACATCTCTCAAGCAGAGAAATCTGGAGCATGCTGGTAGGGATCAGAAAGTGGCAAAACACAATCAGGTCCTGAAACAGCGGGTACATGAGTGCAGTCTCAGCATGTGTGAGACACAGACATGGCCAAAGACAAACGAGACCTCAGACATAAACGTAGCTTGCCCTACTACAGCACCCCATCTTGGGGTGGAAGTGGGCAATGTGCAAGACAGTCCAAGTGGACCCAGTGGGGAGATGACGCCTTGGCACTAGGCACACGGTCATGTAGCAGGCTCCCATACCTGCAAATGTCCAGTCCACCTCCTACTGTCCCCTAACCCCACCACCCCAACACAAACCAAACCATCAGCATGGTCCAGATAACAATCTGTATCGTCATGAGTACAGCACCAATTCTGTCCACTCTGACCCATTCTAGGAGTTTCAGGCTTGATTTCCAAGGCAATACAGGTTCTGATCACACTCTCGGAGAAAATCAGGAAGACAGCAACTTTCCATGAAGCACACAGGAAAAAAGTATGAAGAAAGGGAACCCTTCCCCTGGGGAAAAAAATGAATATAGGCTTTTGATTTTTCACATAAAAGGCATCTTCACAACACTCAGGAGGTTGGAGCACAACAACCTGTGGAGGACCACAAGTTTATAGCCAGCATGGACTAGAATCCGTTTTAGCACTTCCCTTCCCAGTGCTGAGCATTGAGAGCGTCTCTTAGCTTCAGAGGAACTTGAACATTCACGCTGATTCATACACACACCCCACCTTAGTGGACTCACGAAACAGGAACCAACCTAAAGCCACCTGCTTTTCTGAAAAAGCACAGGCAGCACCAAGGTAATTACACCACCAACGTTTGGGAAAAAACACCTCTCGGCACAGGAGGAGCAGCCCTGTCTGTTTTTGTTGTTCTAGAAACTAGCCCAGTGCAAGGTGCAAACAAAACGAGTTTCCCAGTAATCATCCTAAACCACCACCACACCTCTCCAGTCTACCCACCCCAGCTAGCTTCCCCTCCCTGGGGCATGCTCTCCAAGCCCTGTAAATCAAGAGCCACACAGAAGCGAGTTCACCCTGCTGCCAAGCAAGAGGTGCTGGTTTGAGGCTCCCTGAAGGCACTGCCAAATTCAAGCCAAGAAAAGCAACTCCACCCCAGGCCCTTGCAGAAAGGTCCCTGCACTAAAGCCCAGGTGTGGCTGTCACTGAAGTGCCAAGTCTCCAAGAAGCTCTCCAATCTGAAGCCTTGGGAGCACTGACCAGCACAAGACCAAACTCAGAAACCACAGCATTAAAATGGCAGGTTACCAGGGCACTTTGTTACAGATCCTGCTCTGGCTGGCCTCTCAGGAAGACACTGTCGTACCCATGCCACCTCACAATGGGGTGGACGGACGGGGCAAACAACAATTCTCCTTGACTTTGTCTGGATTTTTTGTTTTTGTTTTTTAAGATTTATTTGTTTATTTATTTCACCTATATGAGTACACTGTAGCTGTCTTCAGACACACCGGAAGAGGGGCATTGGATCCCATTATAGATGGTTGTGAGCTACCATGCAGTTGCTGGGAATTGAACTCGGGACCTCTGGAAAAACTGTCAGTGCTCTTAACTAACCACTGAGCCATCTCTCCAGCCCCTTGACTTTGTCTTAACACTAAAAAAAAAATTCCTCATCATAAAAGGCTTAGCAAACTACTGGTAATAGAACTGTATGTCATACAGGAGATCAAAACCCAGGCAGGAAAAGATGGCCAAAACCCACACAACCACCCTAGCTAGGCTGGGCACCCACACAAAGCCAGGCTGTCCCCTAGGACAGAGGGACCACTTTTACTTGCTGCCTTCACCAATGCAAAGGCAGCCACAACAGCTTATTCCTGAACGCCCTTCCTCCAGCACTGTGGGGAAGAAACTCTCTCCAGAGAACAGAGCCTAGAAAATTGAGGTCTAGCACCTCTAATAGAGAATAATAGTGAGAGACATCCTGAGGAAATCACTGTCCCAAGTGGAACAGTAAGCTGACACTGGAAAGGAGTGCTTAGATACAGGGTAGGACTCAGCCCCATGATGGCATCCGGGCCAGAGACATCACCTGCCCAATCGCAGAATTCAGTTATAGCTGAGATCAGTCAGTTATCAGCGCCTTCCTCACAGCCCCAGCTCCTGTGACATCACCTGCCCGATCACAGACAGCTGAGATCAGTTATCAATGCCTTCCTCACAGCCCCAGCTCCGGGAGCAGTCCTATGGCTGACCACAAGCTGCACTCAACACTTCTAGTATGAATAGTTCTGCAGATGGATACCTCTGGGCCACTTCTGAACTCTTAGATCAGGGCAAATTCTCAGGATATAAACCACCCACTGGGCAGTTTCAGGTTTGACCCATATGCCAGAGGCAAGATTTCTAGGAAAGAGGGTGTTTCCTTCCTTACTAAAAAAAAAAAAAACAAAGCAAGACCCTCTTCTACTACGTAATGAAAGAAATGACCCCGTTAACTGAAGCATTTCCTATCCTGGAAAGCTAAAACATCAAGTTCAGGTTTGTTTTCATTTATATGAAACAGGATCTCCCTATGCAGCCCTCAAACTCTGATCCTCCTACCTTTGAGGGCAAGCATGTACCAGCACAGCCAGCTCAAGAGAATCAATTCTTCACAACAACAAGAACACATTCATTCACTGCAGCCTTCAGGATGTAAAGAGAAAACTCACCAATAGGAAAAAACCCTAGACAATAGGAAAAAGGATAGATGTTGAAGGCAGATAACTCCAGACCCTCAAGTTAGTATTATGGCTACTTATTTTAATTTCTTGTGCTTCTTAAGTAAAGATAATCATATCTCGATCAACTGATAAATGTAAAAAGGTATGGTAACACTCCTCCTACTGAGAGCCCAGGATTGAGGGTATCCCAACAACAGGAGCCATGCATACAGAGCCAAATACCTCAGCCCATGAAGGAACGCCCAGTATGGCTGAGGACCCTGAAGTCAGAGACAAAACCTCAAGCTCCCCAATACAGTCAAGGTCGGCACTGCCCCAGGTGAAGTGAGGGCAACAAAAGCAAGCACAGGCAAGGCAAGGCTGAGGCTGCACCAAACATCAAGTCTTCAGCACAGTCCCATTGCGGAAGCAAGCAGGGGCAGCAGAACACAAGGTGCCCATAAAGCCAGCTCAGGAGCTTGGCTGAGAAACATGAGACAGAGCAAGAAGGGCACTGTGGTACACCTCTATAATGCCATCACCCCAGAACTGGAGATAGGAAGATGGGTTAGTACAAAACAAGCCTGGATTACACAAGAACCCTATGGCGAGTGTGTGTGTGTGTGTGTGTGTGTGTGTGTGTGTATGTGTGGTACAAAGGTCTTCCAGTGACTCAGGATACTTGACAGAATGCACAGGTTCCAGAACCTTGGTCATAACACAAAACAGCAAGAAGGGATTGGGACTGAGGAGTCTCCTGGCAGGGCAGGAGACATAGCAGAATGACCTAGGCTAAGGGATAGCTGATCTGTACACATAAACCACAGAGTTTACAGGATCAGTGAAAAGAACAAACTGTTAGAACAAAATGTCAACTGCCCAAATATTTTGAAAAACAGAGTGGGAACTATTTCAGGGAGCTGATACAGACATTTTGTTGTCCCACAATGATAGCATGACTCAGCCACAGAGGGCTGACCAACCCACTACCTATAGGAGGTATAGGTAGGTGGTCAACCTGCTGGCCACAAGGGGCCCAGATTCTCCAATGACCAGACATTGGTCACCAGCCACACAGATGTTCAAAGTTCATCAATTCAGTTTCCTAGCCCACATACAAGCATAAAGACAGTGCCAGATGCCCAGCTTGGAAAACGTGGCCTACTAATTACACACTGCCATCCTCAGGGCTCAGAGGGCAGGAAGATGCCCCAACCGGCCTTGGCGGGTCCTCCCACCGATGCTTCTCACTCCTTGTTCCCTCTTGACCATGGAACAATACACAACTACAAGGAACCAAACAGACAAGGATGATAGTAAGCGCTCCACGGAGGTACTTCTGAGAAGGATGACCTGTTACCCTTCAGGAGACGATGAAGACCAAGTACAGCAGATTTGCGTGAGTGAGGGCAAAAAGACTAAGGAGCCACGCTACAGGCTGAAGACCTGTGGAAGGTATCATGGAGGGGTCGCTGGAAAGCCAGCTGAAGCTCTGGGTAAGACAAGGGAGACGTGAGAACCAAACAACTAGCAGGCATGGAGGATACCAGCAGGCACAGCCTCAGGCTGGCAGTCTCAGTCTGTCTGTGTCTCTCTCTGTCTGTCTCTCTCTCTCTCTCTCACACATACACATACACACATTGTCTCTGTGTCTCTCTCACATATGCAGTCTGTCTCCGTCTCTCTGCCTCTCTATCTCTGTTTCTCTCTCACACATACACACAAGCATACATACACACACACAAGCATACATACACACACACACACACACACACACACACACACGCACACACACACACACACGCACACACACTTGCGCACTGTCTCTGTGTCTCACATATGCAGTCTCTGTCTAGCTGTCTCTGTCTGTCTCTCTCATACACACACACAGACACACAAAGGCATTATCTCTGTGTCTCTCTCAATATGCAGTCTCTCTGCCTCTCTGCCTCTGTCTGTCTGTCTGTCTGTCTCTCTCTCTCTCTCTCAGGCTTCTACAGTCACAAGGGGCTAAGGAGGACAAGTTGTAGGACAACAGGCATGAGGTAAGGTTGTGACTTCAGGTGTCACAAGTGTACCCACGGCCCACAGAATGAGGGCTCTAGAACAAGGACAGAGAGCAGGAAACAAAGATCAAGGGCAAATCAGAGATGAGATGTCAACAGCCAAAGCCTGAGGGAAGCATGTGAGAAGGAAGGCCAAGGAAAGTACAGGCAACCAGGTATCAGCACCTGCCCGTGGGCCAGGTGAGAGGAGGAGGTAGGGCGTGAGGTGTTCAAATGGCCCGCAGCAAAAGCCACGAGCCAGGCTAAAGGTGGACGGGGCTCCCCACTGTCCTCCATTACTAACGCAGCTCACACAAGCAGGTGGACAGGGAGCACCTTCTTCCTATCTGCTCCAAGGGAAGAGGAGGATGAGGCCATGCACATGTACATACGTGTTCCTACAGGGCTCACCTAGGTAAAGTGCTGAGCTGCGTGAAACTACAAACAGCCAGAGCCTACTCAGAGCCTACTCAATGCCTGGCGCAGGAACTCATTTCCCTGAGTCTATGGAGACAGCACTCTCTATAGACAGTGCTTCATCCCCATCCTATCTGTCACACGCTTTCTCCACCCAAAACCTTCCTCTTCGGGCTAGAAAGATGGCTCTGGGGAGAGGCACTTGCTGCTGCCAAGCCTGCGTTCAATCATACGGTGAAAGCTGAGAGTTACTTCTATAAGCTGTCACCACATGCATGCTCTGATACATACATACACACCATACCCACAAGATATATGTAAACAAATAAAGTGAAAAGCAACATTGCCCTGAGCACCAAGGCACAAGCCCCCAGACATTCTGCCCTAGGACGCTGAGCCAGAGCGCCTATAGAAACCAGGCTCCACAGAAGCCCACAAACAAAGAGGCCAAAGTCCACAAGACCATGACAGGCTAAGCCAAAGAGCATGACCAGTGCTGATTAGCTAGTCTCCACACACTCTGAGGCAAGAGAGGTTTGTCACTTCTCTTCCAGATAGAGCAAGGTACCACACCTATGCCTCGAGCCACCAGGAGAGATGAAATCCAAGTATAGCTAAAGCCTATTCAGAGGCCAAGGCCAGGACAGTCTGGTCAGGCAGCTGAAGGCCCAGACAGAGCCAAGGCCAGGATACTGGTTCCTCATGCCTACCCACATAGGTAATCTAGTCAACAGTCACTTGTACCCAGGCACCCGACCCCTTTCATCCTTTAAACCACACGCAAAGAAGAGAGACGCTCCAACACATGCCTCGTGGGGACTACCATGCAGCACCTGGGATGGGCCTGTGGATCCTGGTACCTTAGCTCTCGTCAGTCTTAATACTCTTGCCTGTGAGGTTTCTGGGTTTTGCTGCAACTTTGTGGCTTTTTGTTTTTCTAGGTGCTAAGTAAACCAGGGCTACAAGAATGCTGGAGAAGTGGTCTCTGGCACTGAGCTAAACCCCAAACTATAAGTTCAGTAAGAATTCTACCTTTAGAATAAATAGATAGAAATAAAGTCTGGAATTTGAATTTTGTTTGTTTTTGGTTTGGGGGCAGTTTCTTTATGTAGCCCTGGCTATTCTGGGACTCTCCATGTAGAACAGGCTAGCCTGGAACTCAGAGATCCTCCTGCCTCTGCTTCCCAAGTGCTAGGACTAAAGGCACATGTCACCATGCCTGGCAAACTTTGAAATGCTAAAAAAAGGAAAAATAAAAAAAACTAATTGTGAAGGGGAGATGCAATGTCAACTGAGAGTAAACAAAAAACAACCCTGCCACCAATCAACACAGGCAGTACCTTCCCTACCAGAAGCCTGTCTTTGGGACCAAAAGTTCCTTCACCATCATAACTACTGCAGGAAACGCAGAGAAGCCGCTGTGGTCAGAAGCTTCTAATCTGAAGGAAAACCATGAGTACACAACCATCAACCAATAAGAAAAAGTAAAATACATTTAAGAGATAATCTTTTATTTAAAACATGTTTTCTGCCCTCAAATTTCCTCCATTTGCATTAATACTCATGAGCAAAGGGACCTTTTAGAGAAACGAAGTTACCAAACACTGTTTCCTTCCCACAGAGTTAAGACTCAATGCCGTGGCGAGAGGGCTATGCTTCGAGGGAAATAAAATCAATCCTAGTTTCGACGTGACTTGTTCAGAGTTCACCTGTTTCGCCTAACCCACACTAATGAACAGGTGGATAAAAATGAAGCCAAGTGCATCAAAGGAAACATGCAATCCTGAAGCACAATACACCTGCAAGTTTCATCATGCACAAGACACCCAGCCCTCTGCCTTCAGGTCTGACAAGCCCATGGTGAAACTGCTCCACCCACTGAGCGTAACTTCCTCCTGCCCTGGAGCCAGATCAGACCCAAGTGACCCTCTAAAAGAGAAAAAGAAGCCAAGAGGGAGACTGTGGAGACAAAGCTGCCCCAAACGGAAGCTTGAGGGGTGGGGGTAGGGCGGTAGCAAGCCAGGCACCTCGAGCCCTAGAAGATGAGACCACCATAGCTGTTGGTCTACAGCAGTTTCATTCAGCCACTTCCCAGGATTTCAGTTGTCTGCGTCAGACAATTGCTCACCATCCTCAGGGCAAATCTCTCTAGATAGAGCAGAGGTGCTGTTGCCAAACCACCAAAGTACTCTGCCCCAACGGCAGAGAGTTGGGTCTCATCTTCTCCTCCCTTGCCAACACACCCAGCTGGGGTGGGGGGTAGGAGACTCAACTTTCTAAGCCTCTGGGAACCCTTTTTACACCTCAGGAGGAAGGAAAAAGAGAATTTCTCTCCTCAACACTGGAATTTAAAGATGTCCAAATAAAAGGCACATGTCTGGCTGGTTTATGTCACTAAAAGGAATCTCAACCCACTGGCATAACTGGCAAGGAATGGAACAGCAACTGTGCTACAGTGTCTGAACCCAATCTATGCCCCACGCACCTCCCAAATAAGAAATAGAAATCTTGGGAACTACACATAGACCCAGGTGATAAAAAAGAACAAAAAGGCAAAGTATATAAAACAAGACAGAAAGCAGTCACTACGGAATGCTCCAGGCACGTTGGCCAGGACCTCTACTCAGCCTTCAGTTAAGGCCCACAAGTTATCACCACCTCCCACAGGAGCCTGCCTCACCTAAGCAGGAAGCCGGTCTACCCTGCCAGCCACAATCTCTATTGCCATGAGCAAAAAGAAGTGTAGAGCAGAAAACCTCCTGGGCCAGGTAGCTAGCTGCAAATCTTAAATCCCCTCAAAAATGCAGACTAGGTACAGTGGTACACACCCATAACCCTTGCTAACAGAAGCTAGCCTGAGCTATAAAACAAGATCCTTCTCACCATCCCTAACCCAAGAAAGAATGCAAACAGCTGAGCAGAAGCAATCTAAAATCAATCCCCTGAGATTAATTGTGCCTGTTCTCCCATGTGTCCCATATACACGCTAGACAGGTCTAACACCCTTCCCTCAAGCACCACCATGCAGTAACAGACTCTAGCTACGTTTGGTCAGACCTTCTATTCTCTTGATGTGAAAACTCAACAAGACTCAGGCCAAGCCGGAGATGTTGGCACACACCTGAAATCCCAGCACTGAGGAGGAAGCAGGAGTATTAACACAAGTTCAAGGCCATCCTGGGCTACAAGTTCCAGGTAAACCAAGGTTACACAGTAAGTAGGTAGAAAGCCAGGTATTGTGGCACACACCTTTAATTTAAGCCCTCTGGAGGCAAAGGTAGGTAGACCTCTGAGTTCAAGCCCAGCCTGGTCTACAAGAGTTCTAGGACAGTCACGGCTACATAGAGAAACTCTGTCTCAAACAAACAAACAAACAAACAAATGGGGTTGGGGGGGATTGGGTGGGTATGGGATGGGTGGGTGGAAAGAAGACAGCAGGTCAGGCAAGGAGGCAGAGATAGATCAGTTGGTCATCAAGTTTAGACTGAGTTCAATCCCTGGAACCATATGAGGACACAGAAAACGTTCAATAAGTTGTTTTGAAGTCTTTATTGTTGTTGTTGTTGTTGCTGCTGCTGCTGGGCTCAAAAGATGGCTTAACAATTAAGAGCATTTTGGTCTCCACACAGGCAATAAGCAAATGTAAACAGAAAAAAAAAAAAATTCATGCCAAAAATATTAAGAACCTACTTATACCCAAATCTTTCAAATAAACTATTTCTATCTACCTCTTCATCAGAATTGCCTAAAACACAAATGCACAACACCTTCCATGATTTATAAGTCAACTGTGACTTCTGTCCCACTCTTCCCTCTTCCCTCCTCACACTACCTTTCATGGTAGCCTAACCTCTACTGCTACAATCAAAATGGAAATCACAATAAAACTTCTTTAGTGGCCTCTCCCCACAGCTGGAGCAAAGGCCTCCCAAAGTATGGGCTATACAGCTGAATTTGCAAACTCCAAAGATGTCTCGTCTACCACAGGCAGAACCTCACATCTTGTTAATAACTTCGTCTGTGTGTGTGCATATGCACATACTACACTGATAACTTAGTCTGTGTGTGTGCACATGCACATACTACACTGATAACTTCGTCTGTGTGTGTGCACGTGCACATAATACACTGATAAGTGGGGGTAACCATAATTTTTCTTTTATTTCTAATTTTTATTTTATTTATTTTACTTTTTTATTTCTATTTATGGGTATAAGTTGTGCATCTGGGTGTATACATACACGTGTGTGTAAGTGCTCTAAGAAGCCAAAAGATGACGTCCAGATCTCCCAGAACTAGTTACAGGGAGTTCTGTATGTACCTCCTAACTTGGGTTCTGGGAACTGAACTAGGGTCCTCTGGAAAAGCAGCAAGTGAGCCATCTCTTGGGCCCCACAACTATAATTAAAAAAACAAAACAACCACAAAAAAAACTTCAAAAACAAAATACTATATTTAAACAAACAAACAAACAAAAAACTCTCAGGGGCTAGGTAAAGATAGATAGTTCAGTGTTTGCCTGTCATGTTTAAGGGTCTTGGCTTGACACCCCAACACTACCAAAAAGAAAAGGGGGGGAGGTGTTCTATGTGCTTAGGAAAACTAAACACCTCTCAGTACTACATGCTGAGTTAAGTCACCTCTCAGTACTATATGCTGAGTTAAGTCACCTCTCAGTACTACATGCTGAGTTAAGTATCTATTATTATACACAAATAGAGAAACACCTACTGATACATACCCAAAATAATTATAAATATAAATTTTTTAAAACCTATTTTATGTTCCCCAGTGGCATTAATCACAACAGTCAAAAACAGTCACATAATGAAACATTTTCTGCCCGTGAAAAAGTAGTAAAGAACTGACACGTGCCTTCCACAGGGTGGGCAGACCCTACAGACACTGTGCTCAGGGAAAAGAGCCTATCCTACATAAAAGTCACCTCCCAGACAGGTGAGCTCAGTGGCCACTGGCCTGTAGAGTATGGCATACTGAGAAGAGACAAGGGTGGCTATACAACTCTGTAGACATAACAAAATGAATTAACTATCCATCCGAAGCGACAAAGTCTTGAGGGAGAGCAAACCGTGTCTTGATTTTAAACTGATGCATCGCAGCAGAGCAGAAGCTCAGGTCTTAAGAAACATCTTATTTTCCCAGGTCTCCTTCTTGTGTGTTTTGAATGGCAGGCCTCTGAAAGCAACGGCAGTATCACTGAAAATAAAGAGATGCCAGCCGTTTCTCATCTCCACAACCAGGATACACACTCAGCTGCAGAGGCACATGGAGTGGGTCCAGAGAGCCTTAACTTGCCTTCCCATCCCAGGTTGTACGTCCCCTTCCCGGAGCTGCTGGCACCTGGCCCTGACACCTCCCACCCTGCATCAGGACCTGTATTAAGGAGTACAAAAAGCCAAACCCAGTATGACTGGTTGCCTTCCGACTTCTCCAAAGGATCCTAATTCTAAGTGACATGTCAGCTCCCTTTGCCTCCAAGACTAGGACAAGAACTACTGTCAAATCTCATCCAGTGTAATCAAAGTAAAACAAGGAAGAGGCTTCTGGCCCTGGACCCTACAGTTTCAGAAGGCTATCTGCACCTTCCAGAATGCCAAACTCTAGAGACCAGGACCTTATAGAGCTATCCATGCCTTCGTCCAAAATACTGACTCTCAATACCATGCCCTCAGAGAGCCTCTATAACCTTGTAAACAATTAACCCTAGAGACAGACTTGGAGAGGCACCATGACCTTCTGAATGCTGACCATCAAAACCAAACAAAGCCTTAGGGGGTCTATCTGTGACCTCCAGAATACTGGTCCAGGAGCTTCCTAGCCTTGTTAACAGGGCCATGTCCTCTCTGAGATTTCAGACCAGAGCAGGATTTTTTTTTTTTTTTTTTTTTTGGTTTTTCGAGACAGGGTTTCTCTATGTAGCCCTGGCTGTCCTGAAACTCACTCTGTAGACCAGGCTGGCCTCGAACTCAGAAATTCACCTGCCTCTGCCTCCCGAGTGCTGGCATTAAAGGCGTCCACACCTGGCCAGAGCGGTTCTTGTCAGTATTAAAAGACCATACAACAGACAAGCAGAGAAAACTAGCCAACAGGCAGGATGGGCACAGTGGGCATCTCCAGATGGGTCCCAGTGTCTGTACCGGAAACTTTGTAACCCACGTATGCAAACAGGTTTCAAGCCCTCTGCCTTCTTTCACTTGGGCTCCTTTCACATCAGTACAACAAACTGAAAGGCTGCAATTCTGTAGGCACCACTGCCCTCTAGTGGTGAAGCACAGTTCTTCAGCTTTCTCCTGGGAGCCACCACTCCAGTCCAGCCTTATTAAACACACAGCAGTGGAAAATGAAACCACAATCCTGTAATGCAAATTAATCCCACCACGTTCCCCGTAACTCAAACACAGAGTGAATGGAACCAACAGTTTGGGGACAAACCATCAGTTTGGGCTCAGTGCCAGAGCTCCACATGCTGTCCCTGGGGCAGTGCTCACCAGGGCCTGCAGCATCCCATCCATGGTAATGACACCCTCAATGGTCTGGAAGGAAGAGCGGGCCAAGGTGCAAAGGCTCCAGTCCAGAAAGCTGGCCATCTTTCTCTGTTTGACATCAGGACGTGTGATAAATCTACAGGGGATACAAACACACAGGAGATGTTCAGTCAGACGCCAATGCTGAAAGCTCACCCACATCCCACCACACACCACACACATTTCCTCCCAGTCATCTTAGATCCCTGAACAGGTTAGGTCACCTGCGTGCATACATCACCTTCTGTCTGTGTGTCTCTCTGTCTCTGTCTCTCTCTCTCTCTCTGTCTGTCTCTCTCTCTCTGTCTGTCTCTCTCTCTCTCTCTCTCTCTCTCTCAGAAACCAAGTCCCTGACCACCATGGTCCAGCAGCTGATTGCCCATCAGGGTCTCTCAAAAAGTTACTCAGAGGCCTCACCACCCTACCTCCTTCTCTCCTGGGTCCCAACTAACCACCTGCTTTACAAATAAATGGGCATCTTTACCCCACCACAACCAAGGAATATCTACATGCTTCTCAGCTCTGATTCCTTCCAATCACATCCCTTAATCTCAAGATATATCCTCCACAACCTAATCCAACAACCAACCCCAACCCAAGGACCTTCCTCTACCACAACCTCATGTTGCACAAGCCTGTTTCCTTCCACCCAACATCTGGATGACAATGTGAACCCAGACCTCTGACTCAGTGACTCTAGACAGATCCTATAGGGGAGAAAACACACAAAGAAAGGGAAGGAGAGGGGAAGAAGAGGAAAGGGAAGAAGGGAAGAAAAGGGGGAAAGGGGAAGGGAGGAAGGGAAGAAAATGGAGGGGAAGGAAAGAAAACGGAGGGGAAGGGAAGGAAAGAGAAGGGAAGAAAGGACGGGAAAGGAGGAACCTGAAGACAAATTGAAGAGGGGGAACAGAAGGTGCTGCCTCCCCAAAGGCGGCTCAAGGACAACCTCAAGGGGCCTTGCACAGGAGAGCTGAACAAGAAGGAACACAACCAACTGGGAAACCTCTGTGTCAGGGGGAAAGGAGCTAACAGGAGATGTGCAGGGGTAAATACAGGGACCAGGAACCAAAGGACCTAAGTAAGCAGGCAGGTAGCAGGTTTACGACTATCCTGACTAGTCTCAGGTAGGAACATGGACACGGCCATGTCAGCAGGTAGCCGGAAGGTGGTTGCTTCTGAGGCTGTGAGTCCTGGGGACAGAGGGGTTCACTTTAGGGTATTCCACATGCAATACCCACGAGGGAGTCTTATGAAGCCCCAGGCACAGGAGAGTCAGGACTGGGATTCTGACATCCACTCGCCCTCTAGTGCCCTGACTGTCTACATTGGGACCTAAAAGTCATCCAGAAGGCAGTTAGAGCTACATCCACTCTCTGGGTCACGAAGCCTCTCAGCACATACTGGTTGGTAGAAGCATACGGTGCTCCAGCCTTTCACAGAATATGTACAGCTAAGCGCACGTGGACAGCTGGCACCCTTCGCCATCCTATGAGTTAAAGACTCACCTCCTGGGGGTCACACCTCATAAGACATGCTCAAGGGTTTAGATTCCCTATTTCCATACAACATGGTACAATTCTTGCCTGACCTCAGTGTCACCTGTTCACTCTAGTGGAAGATGGCCAAATCCTTTCCCTAGGTAGCACCTACACAGTCTAGTATCTGCTTCTACCTTCATGCTGCCAGGCCTCATATGCACAGATTTATTCCCATAGCAAAGTACACCCTTCAACACTAGATAAACATAAACACACCTGCTTTACTACAAGCTACCAATTTGACAGCTAAAGAAAAAGCAACACGGAGCCATCAGTAGGCCAAGCTGTAAGAAGCAGCAGGGCATCCAGATTCACTGTTGACTACAAAAGAGGTAGAGCCGTAAGACTGACTGCCAGCAACAGGCACTAGATCAACAAAGGACGGTGCCTTTGAACTAACTGTGCCATCACACAATAACAGGCAGCAGAACAGGCCACAGACATGGCTGGTGCAAGAAAGGCAGCTGAAGTAGTGAGAAGACAAGAGCGGAAACTGAGACTCCCAGACAGAGGCAATTTACAGCCAGAAATGAAAAGCTACAGGCTCTAGTGTTCCTGAGAACCATCACAGCTTCAGTCCTAGAGTCTCAAGCTACCAGAAAGCTTTAGCACTGAACATTACTAAGCTCTTAGGAACCCGAATACCAACACCTGCACTGCCAAGGATGAGGGTACCAACACCTGCACTGCCAAGGATGAGGGTACCAACACCTGCACTGCCAAGGATGAGGGTACCAACACCTGCACTGCCAAGGATGAGGGTACCAACACCTGCACTGCCAAGGATGAGGGTACCAACACCTGCACTGCCAAGGATGAGGGTACCAACACCTGTACTGCCAAGGATGAGGGTACCAACACCTGCACTGCCAAGGATGAGGGTACCAACACCTGCACTGCTGGAATGAAGGTGCTCAGAGACTCATAAAACTAGGTGTCATACCTTGGGCTGTCTCAGGAACTGTGACCCCTGTAGAACTAATGGCGCTACTATCAGGAGCTTGCACAAGAAGACACCACCTCTTGTTGCTTCTGCCTGTTTATTCCTGCAATTTGATGCTACCAGATGCTAAGGTAAGATACCAAGACCAGTCATGAAATTTGTCATTGCCTACCTGTGATTTCTACCTAAGAAGAGCTAGGGGATCCCCAGCCAGCCCACTTAAAACCCTTGTGGTTAGACTGCCGGGGATACAGCCTCAGAGTGAAGCAGCAAACGGGAAGTAACAATCCCCACCAGGCAAAAATCATGTATGTTTCAAACTAATACAAACTAATAAAGATCAGCGGAAATATGAAATATCTACAAAATTATTCTAGAACTGGTAGTTAGCTATTAGAAGGGAAATTCCTCCTGATGCAAACTCTATACCAGCCTTCCTGAGGCTTTGAACCTTGACTACAATCCTCATGTTGTGGTGACCCCAAGCATAAAATTATTTTCTTTGCTATTTCATAACTGTAATTTTGCTACTGTTATAAATTACAATGTTAATATCTGATATTCAGGATATTTGCTATTCAACCCCTATGAAGGAGTTGAGATTAGCTTCAACAGCAAAAATAACCAATTTAAAAATATATATATGTTTGACATTAAAGTTAAAAACTGTACTGTAGGTTTTCACCTCTCCCTCTATTCCTCCAGACCCAATCCCCCAGTCTCACCCCCATCTCTGCAACAGAACACCTGCTGCAGCCTTCCCTGCCCCTCCCCCCATCTCCTGTGGACCCCACGGATCTTACCCTCCTAACCTCTGTTCCCCAAATCATTGCTTTATCTAAGCCCCCCAACACCAGCAGGTGCCCCTGCTATAACCCACAGGCCACTCCTGCCAGGGAACCAGGTAGACTGACTGTACATTTTCCCTCTCCTCCTGTTCCTCCTGATCCAATCTCCCTCTCATCCCCAACTCTGCTGTAGACCTCCTCCAGTGACCTTTTTTCATTATCTACTCCATTCCAAGGAGATAAAATAAGCAGATCCTGGTTGAACACTCTGCTCTCCTCCCTCTTGGGAGCCCCTTCAGACCCCTAGCCTAAGTGTCAGTTCCCAAGACCCACAAACACATTTTATCTGGAACCCCACCCCCAGTGGCCACACCTATCAGATTGTCTCAGGTAGGGATTTATTACTGTGACGAGATACTATAACCACAGCAATTCTTATAAAGGAAAACATTTAATTAGAGCTAGCTTGCAGTTTCAGAGGTTTAGTCCATTATCATCATAGCGGGGAGTTCCACAACAAGGAAGGTGGCTGTAGAGAGAATTTCTTGTGCTGTAAAAGCATTCATTTGCCAATAAAGAAGCCTATGGCCAATGAGCTGAGGCAGGAAATAGGAGGTGGGAGTTCCAGAAGACAGAGAGACAGAGACAGAGACAGAGACAGAGACAGAGACAGAGACAGAGAGGGGGGGGAATTCTGGGAAATAGATGGGGGGAAGGGAGTCACCCTAAACTCTGAGGAGGAGATAAACACATAAACCTGAGAAGATGGTAACTATCCAAATGGCACTCATAGAATAAAATAAATGGATAATTAGGTTCCGAGCTAGTCAATAAACAACCAGTATTTATTCATGAAATTTCAATTTCAGAGTCCTTATTTGGGGGAACAAAGTCTTGGGAGGAAAAGCCCAGACTATATACAGCAGACAGCATGGTGCTAGAGAAGGAGCTAGGGGCTCGACACATCAGGATCAGGAGGCAGTAGGAAGTGACTGACACACATTCCTCCAGCAAGGTCACACTTCCAACAGTGCTACATGGGGGCCACTTTTATTCAAACTACTACACAGGAACAAAACACCCAACAAAGACAAAACCAGATATCAGCACCTTGACCTATAACCATCCCAGTCCCAGATGCCTCGATGCCAGTGTAAAAGTCCTACCAGTAACATTCAGGACAAAATGTCTCCAGTAGAGCCCAGCAACCCTACCACAGAAGGCCCTGAATACTGCAACACAGATGAAGCACAGCCACCACCACCACCACCCTTAAAACAGCTGATGTAAAGATGATAGAAGTCCTAAAAGAGGAAATTAAGAAATCCCTTGAAGAAATCCAGGAAATACAAACAGTAGATGGAAATGAATGAATGAATGAATGAATGAATAAAACTGTTCAAGACCTGAAAATAAAACTAAAAAACAAGCAGTAGTGGCGCACGTCTTTTATCCTACCACTCGGGAGTCAGAGGCAGGCAGATCTCTGTGAGTCTGGGCTACAGAATGAGTTCCAGCACAGCCAGAGATATACAGAGAAACCCTGTCCCAAATTTTTTATATTTCTATTTCTCTCTCTCTCTCTCTCTCTCTCTCTCTCTCTCTCTCTCTCTCTCTCTCTCATGTGTGTGTGTAAGAGAGAGAGAGAGACAGACAGACAGATAGACAGAAAGAGACAGAGAGAGAGAGAGAAAATATGAATCTTGTGCACTTGGCCCTTTAAAGGATCACCAATTGCTAGTCAACTAGCCCTTTAAGAATTCTTAGCTGTTAGAACTGCTTGACCCTATGACCTTCAGTGTCAGTGAGCTCTTGAATTTCTTTTGTTTGTTTGTTTTTTTAAGTTTTTTGGGGTTTTTTGGGGGGGTGGGGTTGAGACAGGGTTTCTCTGTATAGCCCTGGCTGTCTTGGAACTCACTCTGTAGACCAGGCTGGCCTCGAACTCAGAAATCCGCCTGCCTCTGCCTCTCAAGTGATGGGATTAAAGGCATGTGCTCTTGAATTTCTGAGAACAGGAAAAAGCCAGCTAAGGCTAAGAGAAGGGGGCTAGCAGAGTGAGAAGACAGTTGGTGACTGCTGAGTGAGGAGAACCTGAGCTAAGCAGACAGTCTACATCAGTTTTTACAGTTTACAGATGCTAGAATTGGGGAAACTGGAAGAAGGGACTGTTAAACCTCCTGGTCACAGGTCAGCCAGAGATACATAGAGAAACTGTCTCAAAAACAAAAACACAGATGGGTCCCTCTGAGACCAGTCTGCTCAGGTGAGAGTGCGGTCTGCAGAAGCGACACAGCTTCTGGGACAGGCCCTGTTTTGGGCTGCAGACATCCAGGCACCTTCCCCGCCAGAGGAGAGGTGGCTGCCCGGGAGGGCTCTGACCCCCAGAGCAGGTGAAGAAGCCATCTTGTCTCACAGGTCCTTCTGAGACCAGTCTACAGAGATCAGCTCACAGACTGCAGAGGGTGAGCGAACGGACTGCAGAAGTGACACAGCTTCTGGGACAGGCAGAAGCGACACTGCTTCTGGGACAGACCCCTGTTTCAGGCGGCTCCAGACATCCAGACACCTTCCCCATCAGAGGAGAGGTGACCACCTGGGAGGGCTCTGAACTCCAGAGCAGGTGAGAGAACCATCTTGTGTCTTGGGTCCCTAGACAGCAGAGGCAACCCATCTTCTGGGACAGGCCCTGTTTCAGGCCTTCATCTTCAGCCAGGAGGCAGGTCTGAACGCCAGACCTCTGTGCACCTTCTATGCAAGAGGAGAGCTTGCCTGAAGAGAGTACTCTGACCACTGAGACTCAGAAGAGAGCTGGGCTCCCAGGACAGCTAACAGAGGCTAACAGAATCACAGGAGGAACAGGCTCCAGGCAGAGACAAATATAACAACTAACACCAGAGATTACCAGATGGCGAAAGGCAAACTTAAGAATCTTACCAACAGAAACCAAGACTGTTCACCATCATCAGAACCCAGCACTCCCACCTCAGTCAGTCCTGGATACCCCAACACACCCGAAAAGCAAGATTTGGATTCAAAACCATATCTCATGATGCTGGTAGAGGACCTTAAGAAGGGCATTAATAACTCACTTAAAGAAATACAGAAGAACACTGCTAAACAGGTAGAAGTCCTTAAATAATAGGGAAGAAAACACCCATGGAAGGAGTTACAAAGTTTGGAGCTAAGAAGAAAGGATGGACCATCCAGAGACTACCCCACCCAGGGATCCATCCCATAATCAGCCACCAAACCCAGACACTATTGCATATGCCAGCAAGATTTTGCTGAAGGGACCCTGATTATCTGTCTCGTGTGAGGCTATACCAGTGCCTGGCAAATACAGAAGTGAATGTTCACAGTCATCTATTGGATGGAACACAGGGCCCCCAATGGAGAAGCTAGAGAAAGTACCCAAGGAGCTGAAGGGGTATACAACCCTATAGGTAGAACAACAATATGAACTAACCAGTACCCCCAGAGCTCGTGTCTCTAGCTGCATATGTAGCAGAAGATGGCCTAGTCGGCCATCATTGGGAAGAGAGGCCCCTTGATCTTGCAAACTTTATATGCCCCAGTACAGGAGAATGCCAGGGCCAAGAAGTGGGAGTGGGTAGGTAGGGGAGCAGGGCGGGGGTGGGGGGGAAGTATAGGGGACTTTCAGGATAGCATTTGAAATGTAAATAAAGAAAATAATCTAATAATAAAAAGTAAAAAAAAAAATTTAAAAAACACAAAGAAACAGATAGATGGACAGATAGGGAAGAAAGCAGCCCATGAATTAATTTTGTGGCCTCATGGACTGTATTCTGAATGATTCTGTTATTCTGCGTTATTTGGTTGAGCACCTCACTTTCTGTCACTAAGAACATATCTTGATGTTCCATGTAGGACAGGTAGCAGAAGCCAGTCCTCCTTCCTGTCACTGTAAGATGCCTCAGCAGGAGCTGTCACGACAGCTCTGTCAAAATGGCTACACCACCACATCTCCTCAGCCTGCAGCCATCACAGGAGCTGTACACCGCAACACACCATCTTTCCCACCTCAGCATGAGCTGCCCTTCAAGAGCTGTCCACGGTGGCAACGCCTTATTTTCCTGCCTCAGCCTACAACCTTGGTAAAACACCACTGCAGGGGTAGTCCACAGGAGCTGTCTCACAGGAGCCGCCCCACAGGAGCTGTCTCACAGGAGCCGTCCCCACAGGAGCTGTCCCCACAGGAGCCGTCCCACAGGAGCCGTCCCCACAGGAGCTGTCCCCACAGGAGCTGTCCCCACAGGAACGTCCCACAGGAGCCGTCCCACAGGAGCCGTCCCACAGGAGCCGCCCCACAGGAGCTGTCCCCACAGGAGCTGTCCCCACAGGAGCTGTCCCCACAGGAGCCGTCCCACAGGAGCTGTCCACAGTGCCAACGCCTTCTCTCCAGTCTCCCCCCAGCAGCCCCACAGAAATGGTGCCTCAGCCAAAGGTGGTTACAATTGGGAAGGACTTCCCACCCCAACACAAAGGCCCAACTCAGGGAAAAGGGGTTAAAAAAAAGCTAACAATTCCTGAGCAGGAAACCCACCAATCCCTGAGGTCCTCAAGCTCAGGACTTGAAATTCCACCAATCATCAATCTGGATATATCTACCCTGGAAAAGATCCGCCTCCTAAGAAATCCTATATAAAGAACTTCCCTTTGTCCAGTTCCCTGCTGTCAGCTCCCAGGAGCAGAGGGCAGCCATCCCTGGACTCATCCCTCCACACCCTAGACCCTCCACTAAATCTCCTGAGATTTCCTGCCTGGTGTGACTCCATAGTCAGAAAAAGCCAAGAAGAAAAGCAATGAAGAGAAGGAGGGGAGCTGAGGCTCTGGAGCTCCTCAACTCAGCTGAGGACACCCTCCTCTGGGAGCTGCAACACCTCTGAGGCTTCTCCTCAGAGCTGCGTGGTTCCTGAGCTCCTGAGTCTCAGGGTCCTCTTCCAGTGGGACACTGATCCACTTCAGAGCTGTGAGCTTCCTAGGCCACATGTCTCATGATGCCTTTCCACTGAGATACTTTCTCCTCTCAGAGCTGTGTGATTCCTGGGATTCCAAATCCCAGGATACCTTTCCATTCAAGCAAATACGCAGCTGGGCTGAAAACTTGGAGGAGGGTTGGCAGAGAGTTAAAAGAACTGGTTATGGGCTGGCAAGATGGCTCAGTGGTTAAGAGCACTGACTGCTCTTCCAAAGGTCCTGAGTTCAAATCCCAACAACAACATGGTAGCTCACAGCCATCTGTAATGAGATCTGAAGCCCTCTTCTGGAGTGTCTGAAGACAGCTACAGTGTACTTACATATAATAAATAAATAAATCTTTTAAAAAAGAGAGAACTGCTTACTATTCTTTTTTAAAGATTTATTTTATTTTATTATATGTAAGTACACTGTAGCTGTCCTCAGACACTCCAGAAGAGGGAGCCAGATCTCATTACGGATGGTTGTGAGCCACCATGTGGTTGCTGGGACCTGAACTTATCACCTTCGGAAGAGCAGTCGGGTGCTCTTACCCGTTGAGCCATCTCACCAGCCCCGAGAACTGCTTACTATTCTAAAATAGTATAGTATGTGTATGTATGTATATATGTATATATATGTATATATATGTATATATATGTATATATATGTATATATATGTATATATATGTATATATATATATATATATATATATATATATATATATATATATATATATATATATATATATATATATATATATATATATATATATATGTATGTGCCTGCATGCAGGTATATGTATGTATACCTTCTCCGCATCTCGTGGAACTTTCTCCAAAATTGACCACATACTTGGACACAAGACAAGTCTCAACAGATCCAAGAAAACTGAAATAACTCCCTGAATCCTATCAGACTACTAGCAACTGATTAAAGCTAGATACCAACAACAGAAACAACACCAGGCTTAAAAACTAACAGAAGCTGAACAACACTCTCCTGAATGGAAAATGGGTCAAGACAGAAATAAAGAAATTAAAGGCTTTCTAAAATTCAGTGTAGTGAATACACAGCATACCCAAACTTATGGGACACAATGAAAGTGGTCCTAAGAAGCAGATTCATAGCACTAAGCACCTACATTAAAAGAGGGAGGGAAGGAAGAGACAGAGAGAGAGACAGACAGACAGACAGACAGAGAGAAAGAAATCAGACTAGCAACAGCACACCTGAAAGCTCTAAAACAAAAAAAAGAAATCACACCCAAAAGTAGATGACAAGAAATAATGAAACTCCGGGCTGAAATCAATAAAACAAAGAGTTCTTAGAGAAAAAGCAATAGTTCAACAGAACCTTATTCAAATTAAAGATGGAGAGAAAATATACACGCTCACAAAATCAGAAATGAAAGAGGAACCTAACAGACATCAAGGAAATCCAGAGAATCCACCCATGACATACTTAAAAAAAAACCTGTATGCCACCAAATTGGAAAACCTAAAGGAAATGGATAATTCTCTCAATAGGTATCACTTAGCAAAGTTAAATCAAGATCAGATGAACAACTTAAACAGATCTATAATCCCTAGTGAAATGAAGTAGAAGCAGTCATTTAAAATCTCCCAACCAAGTTGAGCAGTGGTGGTGCACAACTTTAAAGCCAGCACTTTGGAGACAAAGGCAGGTGGATCTCTTGAGTTTGAGGCCAGCCTGGTCTATAGAGTGAGTTCCAGGACAGCCAGGGCTACACAGAGAAACCCTGTCTTGAAAACAGAAGTGGGGGGGGGGAGTCTCCTAACCAGAAAAAGTCCAGGGCTAGATGGTTTTAGCACAGAATTAGACAAGACTTTCAAAGAAAAGTTAATACCAATACTCCTCAAATTATTCCACAAAATAGAAACTATATTCAATAAAAACTTCAAACCAAATCCTAGAGCACATTAAAAGGGTCATCCACCATGATCAAATAGGCTATATCTCAAAGATGCAAGGATAGTTTAATATATGAAAATCAGTAAATATCATCTACCATATAAACACACTGAAAGAAGGAAAAAAACCACATGATCATCTCATTATATGCAGAAAAAGCCTTTGACAAAATCCATACCTCTTTATGATAAAAGTCCCAGAGAGATTTGCAATACAAGGGACATACCTAAACATAATTAAGGCAGTTCACAGCAAGCCCAACATCAACCTAAGTGAAGAGTAACTCAAAGCAATTCCACTAAAATCAAGACAAACAAGGTTGTCCACTCCAAACCTGTTCAATAAAATAGCTGAAGTCTTAGCTGGAGCAATAAGAAAACAGAAGAATAGATAAAGTAAATGTGGTACACTTATACAATGCAATATTACTCAGCTGTTAGAAATAATATATCATGAAATTTGCAGGCAAATGGATAGACCTTGAAAAAAACCATTCTGAATGAGGTAACCCAGACCCAGAAAAATAAACATGGTGTGTATTCACTTATAAGTAGATATTAGCTATTCAATAAGTGATAACTAAACTACAATCTGTAGATTCTGGGTCGTTACGTACAGAAGGGACTAGGAAGGGATACATGGACGTCTCTGGGAAGAGGAAATAGGAGAGAAATTATATAGGTGGACTGGGGGCAGGAAGAGAGGATGGGAATGGGAGAATCAGGTGGGAAGGGGAGACAGGGTTGAGGGAAGGAAGAGGCAGAATTGAGAGGCAGCTGAGGTGGGGGTATGGAAACCTAGTGTAATGGAAATGTAAAATACATGAAAGCAATCTTAATGAAGTCTCCAATTAATAAGAGAAATAGAGTTCCAACTGGCCATCTCTTGTCATCAAACGAAGCTTCTGGTGCCTAGACTGGGTTACTGTTGTAACCAATTGTACTGTTGGTCAAAGGGTTCCCACAGAAATCACCCAACAACCCAGAATGTTGCCAAGATAATAGGTTGCTCTCCACAAACTGACAGCCAGGCCCCATTGCTGAAGACAACACCCACACAACTCACTGAACATGGAGTGGTTGATCTGATGCCTACATTAACCTTCGCCCCATCACTCTAGTATCTATGGTATGGAAAAGTACTTTGTAGGCTACCAAAAGAAAAACATAACCACCAACCCAAACACAATCTGTCCTGTCTGCAAAATATGCTAGAACAATGGCAACACAAAGCTTATGGGGGTGACCAACCAACATCTGATCTGACCTAAGTCCCATTTAAGGTTCCACGAGATAGAATCCATACCTGACATTGCTTTGGTGACCAAGAACCAGCGACTAAATAGCTCAGGGACCTATAGTAAAACCAAACACTACTGGTCTTAAAACAAAAAAAAAAAAAAAAAGGAAATTAAAAAGGAAACATAAGGGGTGGGAGAGGGTGGGTAGGGGAGCAGGGCCGGGAGGGGGGAGGATATAGGGAACTTTCTGGATAACACTTGAAATGTAAATGAAGAAAATATCTAATAAAAGTTGAAAAAAAAAAAGGAAACATAAAAAAAATTTTAAATAAGAATTAAAAACTTTAGTTTAGTACAGAGAAATGGCTTGGTGGTTAAGAACAGTGACTGCTTTCCAGAGGGCCTGAGGTTCAAGTCCTAGCACCCATGGGGGCAGCTCACAACCACTCCAGAGGATCTGATCCTCCTTCTGGCATCCACGGTCATCATGCACACATGTGGTGCACAGACACACAGTCAGGCAAAACATAAAATTAAACTAAACAAATCAAAGAAAGAAAGAAAGAAAGAAAGAAAGAAAGAAAGAAAGAAAGAAAGAAAGAAAGAAAGAAAGAAAGAAAGAAAGAAAGAAAGAAAGAAAGAGAAAGTTAGTTCAGCTGAGCATGGTGGCTCACACCTATACATCCCAGAGCAGAGGAGATAGACCAGGATTATGAGTGTAACACTAGACTGAACTACCTAGAAAGTTCAGGTCCTGCCTGAGCTACAGAAGACGACCCTGAAGAAACAAGAAACAAAAACAGTGGGGAAAGGAAAGATTCCAAAGACTGGAGGAAGAAAGGACAGGGTAGGGAGAGATGGAAGTAGAGGAGAACACGTTATCACCTGAGCAATGCATCCCGCAGGCACTAATGGAGAACAGACAGCTCCAAGAACCCCACACGTGTAGATCACAGTCATGTTACAGAGAGACAAGAGAGCATGGGGAAGCAGAAGCGGTTGTGTTTATGCTTTGAATCTGAAACGTCTCCTTCATGCTGACATTCCGAATGCTTGTTCCCAAGCTGATGGCATTCCCAGGGAAAGCCGCTCTAGAGCACTTAAGAGGCCTAGCCAACAGAGACAGGCCACTCAGAATGGAGGAGCAGGCCTTGGCTGACAGAGACAGGCCGCTCAGGATGGAGGAGCAGGCCTTGGCTGACAGAGACAGGCCACTTAGGATGGAGGAGCAGGCCTTGGCTGACAGAGACAGGCCGCTCAGGATGGAGGAGCAGGCCTTGGCTGACAGAGACAGGCCACTCAGAACGGAGGAGCAGGCCTAGCTGACAGAGACAGGCCGCTCAGGACAGAGGAGCAGGCCTTGGCTGACAGAGACAGGCCACTCAGAACGGAGGAGCAGGCCTAGCTGACAGAGACAGGCCACTCAGGACGGAGGAGCAGGCCTTGGCTGACAGAAACAGGCCACTCAGGACGGAGGAGCAGGCCTAGCTGACAGAGACAGGCCGCTCAGGACAGAGGAGCAGGCCTTGGCTGACAGAGACAGGCCGCTCAGGACGGAGGAGCAGGCCTTGAAGTTATAGTTCAGGATGCTCTCACCACACAGAAACAACCTTCCCAATGAATGTTCCCATCACAATGAATTGAGCTACTCAGGATTCTCTACAATGAGTTTTCTTGTCAAGTATTTGGTCACAGCAATGCAAATGTAACTAATACAGATACCAATTAAATATTTTAAATGAAGAACATATACTTGGTCCAGCTCAAATCAGGGTATTTTCCAGGCTGCCTGACACTCCTAGGGCCCAACAAAGGCACTGCACAGCAGAGCCCTGGAGCCCAGGATCTCCACCTCTTAGGGTTTACCCACAGAAAACAATTCGGATTGCAAAACTGGCTATCATCATGCTCTTGTAATCACATAGGTGAGACAGGCAACCACAGGCCTGACAATATGGCTTACACAAAGTCAGCCAGTGGTTACAAAATGAACAGAAAAGTGGGGTGCTACCTCATGAGACTGACGCATGTGTTAATAACACTGAGAAAGTCAGAAACATAGCATGCGGCACTAGAATTCAGACAGGGTATGTTTCCAATTTTCTGTTCCAAATTTTTTTTTCTTCATGAAATACCCTGTGCTTTATCTTTTACTTTGGTCTGTTTTTCTCTTTAGAGAAGGCATCTTTATGCATGTATGTCTACAATGGTCTCCAAAGCTCATTGATTGCCCTGCTTTACCTTCAAGCACGGACGCTACAGGGGCATGCCACCGTACCCAGTGTACACAGAAGCTACTTTTTCAAGCTGATGCCATCAAGAGTAAAGCTGGGACCTGACTCAGTGGTGATTAAGCACGCTACCTGTTCTTCTAGAGGACCCATGTTCAATTCCAGCACCCACATGGTAGCTAACAACCATTTGTAACTCCAGTCCCAAGGGGTCCAGTGGCCTCTTCTGGGCCTACAAGGGCACTTCATGCATATGGTACACAGACAGACATTCAGGCAAAATACCTACACACATAAAAATAAATAAATAAATAAATAAATAAATAAATAAATAAATGCAATTTATGAAAAAAATTCAAGAGTAAAGCTCTATCCTCTTTCTGTTGTGGTTGTTTGTTTGTTTTTCAAGACAGAGTTTAACAGTGTAGCTCTGGTTAGCCCATAACTCACTATATCAATCAGGCTGGCCTTGAACTCACAGAGATTTCTCTGCCTCTGCCTCTCTGCTTCTGCCTTCTGCTTGCTGGGATTAGATTCATGAGTCATCATATGCCTGGCTTCCTTATCTTTCTATAACAAAATTTCTATATTTCCCCATATGTTACCATCTAAATCACTCTGTAACAATGTAATGACACTAAATGCTATAAGGAGTGGGTCCCAGAGACCTCCACCAAACAATACAGGCTCTTGCCACTGCTCTTAGATACTTACTAGAACTGGATTGTGAGACTCTATTGCTAAAGACAGCACACACTTTAATCAGAGGACATAAAGAAAGCAAACCGTACTAACCTGGAAGCTTCTACAATCATGACTGGCCTGGCAAGATAGACCCATTGGTACAACAGTGGCATGAATATTAGAGGTAAAACCAATAGCTTTCTAAATGAATTTAAGGCCCAATCCACAAGAAGAAATTCATATCTAGTAGTGACTACTAGTCAGTAAACCATGCTAGGGAGATCATAGGCCCTACTAGTAATTTTGCCAAAGGAACACAGAAATCAAACTGACTTATAAATACTTATCCTTATACCCATAGACCAGAACAACTCTCACCCTTATCAGAGAAGGTCTTTATGCAAAGGGTGGCAGTTATTAGAGGATCACAACTGGCCAGAGAGAACAAATGACTATGGAGTGCTCAGCCTACCATGTGGGTCTATAGGACACCCACTCCAACTCCCAGAAATGCTCAGCAAACATCACAGAAGTGGGGACAGAAAAATCCAAAGAGCCAGAGGTCTGGAAAGATTGCAAACTGCTGGGCAGTGGTGGTGCACACCTTTAATTATCAGGCTGGGAACAAGCATTCAAGACATCAACATGAGGGACACATTTCACATTTAAATCATAAAAAAAACCAAAACCAAAAACAATAGCTTATGCTTCCACTCTCTCTTGTTTTAACTACCATATACTTACTCTCTGTAACATGACTGCTTATCCTTATACTTGTGGGACTCTTGGAGCTGTCTGTTCTCTGTTAGCATGAACGGTGTCGGTGAGATGGATTTCTCAGGTGACAGTCACCTATAACTAATAAACCCAGTGCTAGCTCTGAATTCAAGGCCAGCCTGGTCTACAAAGTTTCAAGACAGCCAGGGATACACAGAGAAATCTTGTCTCAAAAATAAAAAAGTCTTCTGGACATGACAAGGCTATGCAATCATGTAGTTATCAGCCTAAGACCTAACACCAGTCAATGATGGAGCACTGAGGAGAAGCGGGCTCATGTGGCCCCACCCTTAGCCAAGGACCCTTGCACAGTTGATGGAGATAAAGGTCTCAGCACTCGCAGCAGTGTGGCCCAGGTAGGTCACTCATGCTCCAGACACATACAGGCGACACTATCTGAACTCAGAAGGTTGGGAACAAAAACAAACAAACAAAGACATGAAGTTGGGAAGGGAATTGGCTGGGCAGTGGAGCTGCTGGTGGAAATGTGGGCATAGTAGATATCATCTAAATAAATACATTGTGTTCTTGTATGAAATTTCCAAATAGTATTAAATAATTTTTAATAATTAATAATTTTAAAATTAAAGTAAAAATAAAATTTTAAAGTAAAGTAACAATTAGGAAAAACAAAAAATTATAGGAAAAGTCTGGTATGGAAGCTCACACTTGTAATTCCAGCAACTGGAGACTGAGACAAGAGGATTATAAACATAAGCAAAACTGTCTCAGGAACTTAAAGTTACAGCTAATAAAGAAAGCACATGTGGTTCCAGAACCATAGGCAGAGAAGAGCACAAAACGCTGTCAGCAATTATTGTAGTGAGGCAGACAGTGTTTCCACGAGGAACATCAAGCCACTGCAGATAGGCCACTCTTTACCCCACCAAAAAGATGGCTACGGAATACAGGTGACTCAGAACCAAGTACACTGAGCACCTCTGGAGCCATTCCCCGTGACCATGTCCATCTACTCAAACACCCTGGGTACTCACTCACATCACACAAGCTCAGGCCAATAGCTGCACTGCAGGTGCAGCCTACAAGTCTGGCCATAGCCCCTCCAGGGTGGATACCAGCTACACCAAATGCGACCACTTATTCTGTGCACCTCAACTCAAGATGGCACTGAGGCTCTGTGGTGCTCCAGGTTATGGCTTTTCCTGTAGGATCCTAAGAATTGAACAAAGGTTTTGAGTTTTACCTTCTGTGGCCTGTAGGCACTCTGTGGAATAAAACTTAGCATACATCTGTCACCATTAGTATGTGACAAAAACAAACAGCAAACACAGGGTAGACAATAAGGCTGGTGAAATGGCTGAGAAGGTAAAAAGGTACCAACCCTTCATGAGGGCCAGCTTCTATAGCACTAGAAGTTACTGTGTAGGTTGCTGGAGACTGGTGGGAGCATCATCAACAATCTCATGCAGCCTTGAACCCTGTGAACTATAACACTGACCAGAACGCCATGCTATGCACATAGGTACAATAGTGACATGAATTACCGGTAGAACCAACTGCTTCTGAGTGGGATTTAAGGACCAATCCACAAGAGGAAACATGCCTAGTACTGGAAACCTGGTCAAGAACTCATGGCTAAGGAGCTCACAGGGCCCAGGGATGACCCTAACTGGACTACCAGCCTGTCCTCTAGATTCACATCTCTACCCATAGATCGCACAGCTCTTAGACCTCATCAGAGAGGTCTCTGTGCAATGCACAGTAGTTAATACAGAAACTCACTACTGATCAAAGTGCAAACAAGTGTCAATGGTGGGCTCAGCCACAGATGGGAGACATCTACACACACACACTCACTCACTCACACACTCACTCACACACTCACATACACAGTGTCTTCTGGACATGACTGGACCACTCCTCTCATGAACTCACAGTAGCTACAGCTGCCTGCACAAATCAAGCCAGTCAACATTGTATCATGAAGGGGGAAAGGGCTCGTGAGTACCAACACCTAATTGAGGAGTTCATCAACTGTCCTAGATGAGGGAAAAACTCTTTAAAGGGTGTGGACCCTGCTCCAGTGAATTACCCTCTACCCATGAGGCAACACATTGGACTCCATGGGCTTCTTCTTGTTGTTGTCTTTTTTTAGAAAGGATACAAAGTGTAGGTTGGCAGGTTTTGCATATCAATTTCCTCCCACATAAAATCATGTATCTCAAGACAGGGTGTTTGGGGCTGGAGAGATGGCTTCTAGAGGACCTAGGGTTCCATTCCCAGAACCCACATGGTGGATCACAACCACCTGTAACTCTAGTTCCATGGGATTCCACACATCCTCACTTCCACAAGCAACGCAAGCACACACACACAAACACACACACAGAGTACAAAGACAAAGATGCATGCAAAACACCTATACACATAAATACAAATGGAACAAATCTTGTTTTTTGTTTTAGAAAAATTGTTAATCTAAAACGAAAAAAGGGCACAGAATGCTAAAAGGAAGTAAAACAAGATGTTCTAAAGAATGATGACTATTCCATCTACTCCATAAAACCTCCCTAAGCTCAGGAAGTCCTGAAAGCGACCAGATTCATGAAGGCCCGCCCTCCCCGAGCACACACATGACCAGCCGAGCTGCCTACAGACTGTGCTGAGACACACTCTTACAAGTTTGTTTTTTTTGTTTTTTGTTTTTTAATTTTTTTTTTTTTTTTTTCTGAGACAGGGTTTCTCTGTATAGCCCTGGCTGTCCTGGAACTCACTTTGTAGACCAGGCTGGCCTCAAACTCAGAAATCTGCCTGCCTCTGCCTCCTGAGTGCTGGGATTAAAGGCGTGAGCCACCACGCTGAGACACACTCTTGACCAGCCAAGCTGCCTACAGACTGTGCTGAGACAGACACACTCTTAGACAAGCCGAGCTGCCTACAGACTGTGCAGTTTGCTCCACGTTTCTTGAGCAGTCAACTTTGATGAATGACACTTTTACAGAGTCATTTTACTCCTATAAGTAATAACTCACCCATATGCCTCCAAGTGATCCCCCAAAAATTCACTAGTTGATTAATTTGGACTTTGGTGGCATCTATACTTTGATCTGTCATTATGAACCCCCTATCTGGAGTGAGTAGCTATTTTTCAGGTCTCCCCAGGAACAGTATCAAACAACAGTAGAGAGGAGTAGGGGATATGACCAAAATCTAATGATGAAATTCTCCAAGAAAACTTTTTTGTTTTGTTTTGGTTTTGGGGGTTTTTTTTTGTTTTGTTTTGTTTTGTTTTTTGGTTTTTTTGAGAGGGTTTCTCTGTATAGCCCTGGCTGTCTTGGAACTCACTTTGTAGACCAGGCTGGCCTTGAACTCAGAAATCCACCTACCTCTACTGCTGGGATTAAAGGCGTGTGCCACCACCGCCCGGCTGAAAACTCTTTTTTTAAAGAATCCTAACATTCTCAAATTCATAAAACAAGTTCACTCAGTCTTTATATGCATCACTGGCATGTCTGAAACATCTCAGGCAGGCTGTGTTGATCGCCTTAACTCACCAGAGAAACCATCTCCTCCCTGTATTTTCAACTACACGGGACACTGGGAAGATTTTTACCCAGTGAACTACAATATAAGCCTGCCTGAGGATTTTATTCCCAAACTGTCTTAGTCAGGGTTTCTATTCCTGCACAAACATCATGACCAAGAAGCAAGTTGGGGAGGAAAGGGTTTATTCGGCTTACACTTCCATACAGCTGTTCATCACCAAGGAAGTCAGGACTGGAACTCGAGCAGGTCAGGAAGCAGGAGCTGATGCAGAGGCCATGGAGGGATGTTCCTTACTGGCTTGCTTCCCCTGGCTTGCTCAGCCTGCTCTCTTATAGAACCCAAGACTACCAGCCAAGAGATGGTCCCACTCACAAGGGGCCTTTCCCCCTTGATCACAAATTGAGAAAATGCCTTACAGTTGGATCTCATGGAGGCATTTCNAGCAGGTCAGGAAGCAGGAGCTGATGCAGAGGCCATGGAGGGATGTTCCTTACTGGCTTGCTTCCCCTGGCTTGCTCAGCCTGCTCTCTTATAGAACCCAAGACTACCAGCCAAGAGATGGTCCCACTCACAAGGGGCCTTTCCCCCTTGATCACAAATTGAGAAAATGCCTTACAGTTGGATCTCATGGAGGCATTTCCTCAACTGAAGCTCCTTTCTTTGTGATTAACTCCAGCTGTGTCAAGTTGACACAAAACTAGCCAGTACACAAACCATAACCACGTGTGTCCATGATCTCTACAAACACCAACATAAGCTACTTCTGAGGTAGTTAGTTCTAAGGTAGTTCTCAAAAACTCACAACTGCTGCTGCCTCAGGGGAACACCACACTACAGAAGGGAAACCCAGTTGGACTTGTACTAAGTATACTTCTATTCTAGGGCCTATAAGGTATCCTCCTGTGAGTCCCAAACCAGCACCAGGCTACCCAAGCCCCAAATGCATATTAAAGAATATTACAAGCCCTAAACTGGCACCAGGTGACCTCTATGAGTGCCACAAACTAGTGCCACTCAACTCTACAAGCTCAAAGCAGCATAAAGGGTGATCACCTGTGATTCAAATCTTCTATGACCAACCAGAAGCTGCATGTTCCCTCAGAGAGGGCAAAACAATGTATGAGAACAGAAATGAAAGCATAAGGTTTTCTGTGCACCCCACAAAGGCTATCCTTGTGTTATTCAAATGCTAACTTCTCAGCCCTCACATCTTGCTTCAATCTGACAAGGCACTGTAATGCTTATGTCTATAATCTCCTATCTCAAGTTTGTGTAAATAGTTCTTACCATTTTCTCTCTGCCTTATCAATAAATGCTAATCTCCACATGGCTGGGCAGAAGAGAGAACAGGGCAGAAGCTTCCACCAGCCAAGGGGGCAGAAGGAGAGGGAGCTGGAGATCAGCCACAAGGAGGAGAGGGTCTGAGAAGAAACCATGAGAAAAAAAGACCTGAAGCCCAAAGAGCCTGGTCAGTAATAATATGCAAATGTTTGGGATCATATCTGGGAGGTAACCAGGTTAGCACAGGGGTTGTTATAAATCATTTAACTGCCCAGAATGGAGATGCGGCTCAAAGTAAATCTTGGTTTCTCTGTGTATTTAGTGGGGACGAGCAAAGGTAAGAAATACAGCTGCCAGATTAATTCACTGTTAACATTTATATTAAAAATAGTTCATTTTACACACACACACATACCAGTATGTAAGACAATCAGGCTTATAAAGGACAGTCACATCTCAGTCAACAGTCCTCACAGCCAACAAGACTTACTTGGACACGAGGACAGCAGCTGCATCCCGCGCCTTGTCACTGACCACCAAGTAAGACTGTAAGAATTTGACAGGTTTCAATTTAGCATTTTTATCTTCATTTTCTAGATTTCCTATAATTATGTATTATTTAGACAATATTCAAAATTAAATGTAAAATGAATAGTTTTTCTCTAACCATCTCTTGCCCCCAAACCCCTTACATATTACTGTGATGTTTAATACAGACATTTGTATTATCTGTAAAGAAATGAGATTCGCTAAAGCAATTCATCTGACCTCTACGTAATATCACAATTTCAAAGCTGAGGTGTCACTGAAATGTCAGTGAAACAAATATAAACTCTCATCTCAAGACAAGTACACAACTAACTGAAAAAGGTTTGTGTGACCATCTGTTACCTCTGCTATTTGCAGAATTCGGTCCATGATGGGTATTCGTGTTTCTCCAGTTTGAGTGGACAGGTTCCCATCAAGGCGTGAAAAATCAAAAGGGATCAAGCAGGTCACAGAGAGCCACAGTAGAAGCATGTAGCGAGTTTCCCATGTCTAAGGAGTTAAACCACAGTCAGAATGAACCCAATAGAATACCCAATAGTTTTGTCAAGCTGCTGCGTTTAGTGGTGTACGCCCTGAATCCTTGCTCTCGAAAGGCAAGGCAGGTGGATCATTCCAAGCCAGCCTGAGGTTCCCGGCCAGCCAAGGCAATATAGTAAAACCTGATCTGGAAGGAAGGAAAAGAGGGAGGGAGGGAGGGAGGGAGGGAGGGAGGGAGGGAGGGCGGGAGGGAGGGCGGGCTTAGGGAAGGGGAAGGGAAGGGGAAGGGAAGGGGAAGGGAAGGGAAAGAAAAGGAAAAAGCAGCTAAGCATTTTGGCATCCACTCATTCACTTGTACTCCCAACATTCAGGAGACTGAGATATGAGGATCTCAAGTTCAAAGCCAGTCTATACCACCTAGTAAGATCCAAGTTAGTCTGGGCTACATAACAAGAACCTATCCCAAGTAATAATTAAAGAGAGAAAGAGAGATCCAACCATACTCCACTGCCACCCAAGTGGCCTTCCCACCAACCCAGTGCCTACCGTAGGCCCGGAGATGTCACCAAGCCCACTGTCACAATAAGTGCAGCTCTATGCTATGCCCTGTAAGCCTTTCTAGGGCACAATGGACCTACTATGACCTTGGAGACCTAGCACAGTCACACTGAATTAAAAAGCATACTCTTTGCTGTAACAGATAGGTTCTAAATGAGAATAACTTAAAGTAATATGTGTAGATGCTAAAGCAGCAGCAGAAGGAAATTTTTTTTTAAACAGCCGAAGATAAAACCAAAGAAAATTGGAAGACGGAGTTGCCAGTGCCGGAGGAGCCAGCAGGGAGGGCTTGGGAAGGGCTCACCTCATGGTCTTTAGGGTTCTGACCTGTGAACATATCTAACACAGGCTGAACATTAGCTACTTCATGAGGAAACAGACGCAGAAACACTTTATATCCACGAACCTGAAAAATGAAAAGACATTAGAATATACAGAATGTGGAGTACACTATATAATTAGACTACAGAATGAGCAGCAAAGCTACCTTGATACAGTCATTAAAACCCATCCTCTATGCCCCCCAGTGACTGAGGAGATCCTGTCACAGTGCAGTGACACAGCTCAGCAAGACCGAAGGGAAGAGAGAGCGACCTTAATCTCTCATTTATTCATTAAATGTGTTCTGTCCCAGTTTGGCCAACAGGTCACACTGTGTGCACCAGAGATATCAGTATGCTACAAACTGAAAACTTCTGCTTCTATTCTGTCCAACAATTACTCTGACATCTATTAAAATGAAGTCCCTATGCACCTCAAGTGGCCCCACTAACACTTTTATAAAACAAGCTGCATTCTATCAACAGCCAAAAGCCTCACCCTCGTACACAGTAAGAATGCTAAAACATGTTCCCTGAGACTCACGAACTTTACACAGAGTCACTCCCGAATCTCTAAGTCTGAAGAAAGCAGGCCATCAGTCCCAGATGTTCTTCCTCAGAGGGGAAGTATAAGATTCCTCAGTAAATTCATCCTCACACTATAGTTTAAGAATACTTCTATTGCTGGGTGTGGTGGAGCACGCCTTTAATCCCAGCACTCAGGAGCCAGAGGCAGGTTAATCTCTGTGAGTTCAAGGCCAGCCTGGTCTACAGAGCATGTTCCAGGACAGTCAGAGCTACAGAGTGAGACCCTATTTAGGAAGAACAACAACAACAACAAAAAAGCAGCAGCAGCAGCAGCAACACTTCTACTTCCATCAAGGCCTTTTGCTTCTTCCTTATAAGAAACCTTTTGTTCTAACTAAGGACTCCAAGATCACTAAGACCTGAGACCCAACACAGGCTAAAAAGAAAATGAAAACCCACAACTTGTGTTGAAGAACCATGTTCCCCAAGAACTAACACTTCTAGAGCAATTAACTTCTAGAGCAATCGGATGAGGAAAGTGTCTGTCCACTCTACAGCACCATACTAGCATTACCTTGGTGATGATATAAAGAAATTTAAAAGCCAGATGGACAAGGTCGGGCAGAGATGTCTCATCCTGTACTAGGTCCAACAGTGAGTTCATCATCCACTCTAGGGAAAAACAGATATGAAAGCCATCTCTGAAGAAATATATTCACCTTAACACACGGTCTCATGTTCATTTATTTTATTTATATGAATACACTGTAGCTGTCAGACACACCAGAAGAGGGCATCAGATCTCATTACAGATGGTTGTGAGCCACCATGTGGTTGCTGGGAATTAAACTCAGGACCTCTGAAAGAGCAGTCAGTGCTCTTAACCGCTGGGCCATCTCTCCAGCCCCCTCCCATTTTTAATACAGAGAAATTATCTAAAATTGGTATCTGACACCATGTTTTACAGATGATGCCTGTTAAAATTGGTCTGATTTACCGACAGGTTAGGTTAAACTAATGCGGTAAGACAGGATAAAGAGGGTCATGCAGGGCACAGCTTTCTCCTGTCCATTCAAAGGCAATGCTCAGAACCCAGTACAGGGAGAGGTCAAAGGAGAGCACAGAGAGGGAGAGAAAAGAGTTCAACAAGGCTGTTAGCCATGCAATACAAACCTCCAGCCACACCCTACTGGCCTCCCTACCAATCCAATGCCCAAGAGACCTAATATACCATCGACCACATCCCCACCACAAACAAGACTCTGCTATATCCTGTAAGCCTTCCCAGGGCACCATGGACCTGACGTGGTATTGGGGAGCTAGCACAGTAAGCCAGAGTTAAAAGACTTACTCTTTGCTCTATAAAGGACATTTTTTGAAGGATAAATACACAAAGATTATAGAGTTCTGCACTTTTTATTTCTTTTTGTTTTGCTTTACAGGTTTTGGTTTGGTTTGGTTTTTTCGTTTTGGTTTTTGGTTGTTTGGTTAGGGGTTTTGTTTGTTTTTTGAAACATGATCTCACCATATAACTCTGATTGGCTTTAAATTCCCTGTGTAGATCACACTGGCCTTGAACTCAGAAATCTGCCTGCCTCTGCCTCCCACATGCTTGGACTAAAGGAGTGTACCACTATGCCCAGCCTCAATTTTTATTTCTTTAAAAAACATTTGACTATTTGAGTATCACCTTGAGAGATAGCTCAGCAGTTAAGAGCACTTACTGCTCATGCTCAAGACCAGGGTTGGGTTCCTCTGTAACTCTAGTTCCAAGGCTTCAAGCCCCCACAAGGACCTGCACACACACACACACACACACACACACACACACACACACATATACACACAAAATTAAAAATAAAATCTTCCAAAAAAAAAAAAAAAAATGAGGTGCTTTAGAGATGAGGCAGCAGTTCAGAGAGAGAATGGCCTGATGCTCTTCCAAAGGATCAGGGTTTGATTCCCAGCACCAGCACAGTGGCTCACAGCATCTGTAACTCCAATTGCAAGGGCTACAATGCCCTCTTTTGACTGCTGCAGGCAATGCACACATGGTACACAGACATAACTTGTAAGCAAAACTCCCATACACATAAAATAAATCTTTTATTTAAAAAGTGTGTGTTTGCCGGCGTGGTGGCGCTTGCCTTTAATCCCAGCACTTGGGAGGCAGAGGCAGGCGGATTTCTGAGTTCGAGGCCAGCCTGGTCTACAAAGTGAGTTCCAGGACAGCCAGGGCTACACAGAAAAACCCTGTCTCAAAAAAAAAAAAAAAAGTGTGTGTTTAAGGTAAAATTTGTAACAAATGTGAAACTAAGTTCTGTGACAAAGGTAGTAAGGTGGCACAGAAAACAGGAGGGAGAAATAAAAGATTCTTCTCTCAAAGCTTCTGCACCATACATGAAATGTACATTATTTGAGGGTAGACTATTGTGAGTTTAGGGTACATATAAATCCTAAACCTACTGAGCATATAGTGAAGATAAAATAGAACACCAAGCCAGCAACAGATGTCTCTTAATCCCAGCACTCGGAGGCAGAGGCAAATGAATCTCTGTGAGTTTAAAGCCAGCCTGGCCTACACACATTCCAAACAAGCCAGGACTACATAGTAAGACCCTCTCTCAAAATAAACAAACAAACACCAAAAACCATTAAACTAATATAAAACAATGAGGTTTTAAAAAAAAAGGAAGAAAAAAAAAAAAAAAAAAAAAAGAGGCCGGGCGTGGTGGCGCACGCCTTTAATCCCAGCACTCGAGAGGCAGAGGCAGGCGGATTTCTGAGTTCAAGGCCAGCCTGGTCTACAAAGTGAGTTCCAGGACAGCCAGGGCTAAGGAGAAACCCTGTCTCGAAAAACCAAAAAAAAAAAAAAAAAAAAAGGAAGAAAGGAAGAAATCAAAAAGGAAACAGGATAAAGAAAAAGCAAGTCCCACTAGAGTTGATTAAACCTAGTTATGCTGACAGCATTACTAAATGAAAATACCCTCCTAGCTATTAAAAGACGAGGGCTGACAGGCTGAATCCAGACAAAAAGGAGACAAACACAGAGTGTTTGCTATCATGAGAGACATAGGAGAAAATATTGCAAAACCTAGAAGACATTTCTAATTAGAACAACCAATTCATTGTGAAGATTAAACAATTCAGTTACTGATACAACAAAAGCCAGAACCCCAAAGCAAAGCAAAAACTTAAAACAGGAACAGGACCAAGTAAACAGAAAATCAGTAAGGACACCAACAGCACGATCATCCACCTTATTCCAACAGTAGAACAGACTCATTCAAGCATACATGGAAGACTCAACCAGACAAACCGTATGCCATGTCACTGGTCTCAATAGAAAAGAGTATAATCTGAACCTAACAAATGCAAAGTGAGACCACAGTGGATTACTTGTTCACTAAAATCAGAAACACTGCCTAGAGAGGCTACAAAGTAACAGGGAAAACACTGCCTAGAGAGGCTACAAAGTAACAGGGAAAACACTGCCTAGAGAGGCTACAAAGTAACAGGGATCCTCATGCATGGTTGGTAAGGATGCATAAGTACTCAACTTTTACAGAACAGTATGACATTCTACTACAAGATACACATTTACTACACAACCCATAAACCCCAGTCTTAAGATAGCCACCTAAGAAAAACTAAAACATATCCACCCAAAGATGGTACATGCAGGTTTAAAGCAGTATTATTCGTAATAGCCAAATTAGAATCTTATAAAAACATCTCCTCTATATGAATCTGTGAACTGAACAAAGCTCTGAGGAGATCTGTCAGTTCTGGAGAGTGAAAAAAAACAATGAAGTTTATCTGCACTAATGAAAGGACTAGAAAATAGCAAAATAAACAGCTGCAGTGCTAGAAAGAATATACCATAAAGCAGCTAACAACAAATGATAGAAGGACAGATAAAACAGAACTGGAGGCCGGGCATGGTGGCGCACGCCTTTAATCCCAGCACTCGGGAGGCAGAGGCAGGCGGATTTCTGAGTTCGAGGCCAGCCTGGTCTACAAAGTGAGCTCCAGGACAGCCAGGGCTACACAGAGAAACCCTGTCTCGAAAAACCAAAAAAAAAAAAAAAAAAAAAAAACAGAACTGGAGTTCTAAAAGCTTTTATATAAGCTAAATAATTATTGAATTACAGACTTAAAATGGTAATTCAGGTCTGGAGAGCTGGCTCAGTGGCTAAGAGTGTTTGTGCTCTTGCAGAGGACCTAAGTTTGTTTCCCAGAACCCATGTTGGACAGCTAACAACTGCCCGCAACTCCAAGAATTCTGACACATGCACATATACATAAGAATAGAAATTACATTTAAGAAATATATATTTCAAACAAAGAGAAGGGTTACTAAATCACTCAGTTAATAAATAAGCCTTACATAATCAATTAAGAATTAAACTCTGGGCTTGCTATCAAAAATCAAACACAAAGAAGACTTCACGCAAGGCTGAGGCAGGCAAAACTGTCAATTCAACACCAATCTGGACTATATAGTGAAACCCTGTTTCAGAAACAAGAAAAGGAAGAGACTGATAACATTCAAATTCAAATATATTAAGCCTCAATGGCTAACACACCACACATAAACCTAAAGGCAAAAGGGGAGGCATAAAGTGTGTCACACACAGAAAAGGCATCTTTTTCAAAACGGGACCTATTTCCATTTCCCAGAAGATAATGAACAGTCACCATTACTAATCACTGGATGGAACTCAGTAAGCAGAGAGGTTCTGGCAGTGAGAGCAGGTCAAAGCTGTCACCTATAGAGGTTAAACAGCACCTTACACTTCTTGGACAGTACCTACATCTGTTACATGGGGACAACCAGGAACCCAAAACTATCGGATGAGTCCCAGAGCACCTACTGTTCTGCCACCCTCAGCATAGCTAGCCCTTCAGCCTGACATCAACCACTTGCCTGCAACTGGCCCCTCTGAAGACCCATCTTCAAGAGGCTAAGGGAAGGAGGAGATGCATAAATTCTGCCAGCAATCTCACCAACTGTGTGGCATGAAACAATTTACTTAACCTTTCAGACTTGTACTCCAATCTTCCCATTTGTATTGTGTAGCTTATGATAAAGGACCTTACACAGGGACTGTGAGGTTACTATAATGATTAAAACGGTTTGATCCTCCCAGAAAAAAAAAAAAGAGAGAGAAAGAAAAAAGAAAAAAGAAGGGAAAAAAGCTCAGAACAATACTAAAAAAAATTACCAAGAGTACTTGAAGCCAGCCTGGGCTACCTAGCAAGACCCTACCTCAAAAAGAAAAAAACAAGCCAGGAGTTGTGGTTCACACCTGTAATCCCAGCACTTGGGAGGTTGAGGCTGGAGAACTTCCATGAATTCAAGGTCAGCCAGGGCAACATTGCAAGACTATCTCAAAACAGAAAAAGAGAAAAGCCAAACAAAAATGTAATTACTATGAAATGGGTTCAAATATAACAACAGCAATGAAAGGCAAACAATTGCTCTCTGCTGCTACAACTTCTTCCTAGAGGTAAATGTGAGAACCCTAGGATTAGCTAAGAAGATTAAAAATAGATTAATACTGCTCGGTTGCTGTGCCTTAAAGCTGGTAAATAAATAAATTAGTTCTGTCTCAATTTGGGAGCCAGCTGGGTTAAGAGAAAAATGTCAACACACTTATAAAAATGACACTAACATAGATGGGATTCTCCCTCCTCTAACCTTGTCTGAACTACACACACACACACATATATATATGTGTATATATATATATATATATATATATATATATATATACACACACATATACACATATATACACTTATACACACACACACACACACACACATATATATATATATATATATATATATAAATGTATAAATGTGTGTGTGTGTGTATATATATATAGAGAGAAAATGGTTGGGGGGTCTTAATCTTCCTAATGCTGTGACCCTTAATACAATTCTTCCCACACACACACAATAAAATGATTTCGTGGCCACTTCATAACTAATTTTACCACTGTTATAAATCATAATATAAATAGCTGATATGCAGAATATCTGATGTGACCCCTATGGGGGTTACAACCCACAGGTCGAAACCTAGAATCTAGGCCGTTCCCAAGGCCACCTGCAATTAGGGCAGAGTTGCATACAACAGGTAGTAGAGAGCCGTGGGTACTCAGGTGAGGGTCTTGTGATCCTTCTTGCCTCCATTTGATGGGATGTAAATAGTCAACAAGCCCAACTGGGATAATCAGTGTGCACAGCTGAGCTCCACAGATGGTGGTCGTTTGGCTTAGAGAATAGTCCTGCACAACACTCTTATACTAATGTCCTGATACCAAACCTTAGTGTCTCTCTACAAAAAGGAGATGACAGATGACCTTATCAACTACTGTGTAGGTAAAATGGAACCTTTGTGAAGCATATGACCCTGCAAAACAATTACCAGGAAGATAACAGCTGTTCACACTAACAGACTAAAACACATATAAGAAAAGATGTGTTCTTTCAATAGGAACAAGCAGAAAGTAACTTAGACACACCTGCACACAATCAAGATTGGTATCTGAACTCGAAGCTATTCATTATCACAAGTCCATAAAACCATCCAGCAGACAAAAAAAGACAAAGCTCTAGGGACACTTCATCTGATACCTTCTGCTGATAACACACACAGGTGCCAGCTATACACACAGGCCTTCCCAATCATCTGATATTGAACCACCAAAATCTATGCTTACCAAGGTGTGGATCCAGGAGGTGGGGCTGTTCCTGGTATTTGTCCATAATTACTAAAAGGAAAATAACATGAAAATCAAATCAGGTGAGCCTTGGAAATGCTCTTCTCTCAGTAACTCTAATAGGACAGCTTCCTAGTCCCTGTAACACCCAGGGACATGCCTGGCTTCTCGCTGGCAGATGTCACAGCTGCCCAACATCTGTCAGGCTCTTGAGGATCAGTGTGACCTCACCTCCTGCTCTTCTCTTGCTCTGCACACCTTGCCCTCCAAACCTCTTCTCACACATGTGCTGATGCTCCAACTCTCTACAACTCCACCTTCCCCTGCTTGTCAGACCCTCTTCACTTCTTGAGCCCTCCCCTGCCAAGCACGATGCCCTCAAAAATCTTCAAACCAATAACTGTACAACCTCCCTAACCCTAGTCACCTGCTTTCCAACCCCTACCAGCAAATTAATCTGTTTCTACCCAATCCAATGGTTTCTCTGCCTCTGCAATCCTTACCTGCCACTTCAGATACACTCCACAAAGCCCACCATGCTGTCTTTCCCAAAAACTAGAGCCCCAGACAAACAAAAAAGACAGAAAGACATTACAGAGAAAATTTTTTTAGCTAAGGAATCCACAAAGATGATTTTGTTCAAGTACAAAACTCTAATTATCAAAGGGCTCATTTGGACATTGTCATAGTTTGTTTTCTGTTGCTGTGATGAAACTGGCCAAAACCAACTTGAGGAAGAAAGGGTTTATTTGGCTTTCGCAGTCCATCACTGAGGAAAGTGTAGGGATGAATTAAAGCAAATAGAGGCAGAAACTACGGAGGAGGCTTGCTTGCTTGCTTGCTCCTAGGCTCAAGTTCAGCTGTCTTATACAGGTCATACCCACAGGCCAGGGACGGTACATCCCACGGTGGGCTGGACCGTCCTTTATCAATTAGTAATTAAAGAAATACCGCAAAGACATGCCCACAAGCCAATCTGGTGGAGGCAATTACTCGAGATTTCTTCCGAGGTATGTCTAGGTTTGTGTAAGGTTGACAAAACTATGACAGACAGTATCCATTACAAACGACTGGAAAGGCCTACCTAAACTTGGGGGATTAAGAACCACCAAAGGAATCTAATGGCACTGATCTCAGATGAACCTGCCGCTCTGAGTTTGCAGAGCCCTGGCCTCATTGCACAGCCCCATAGGAGCACAACCCCCGTGCCAGACCACTCCTCTTTGCTTGCCACGAGCGCTAGTAGGTGACAGGTTCATCCAACAATTCTGCTGGTTCCCTCCCTATCCACAGAAAGGTCCCAAGTATGCTTGGCTCAGTTCCTGGACACGGCAGGGCAGGCAGGAGGTATGGCTCCCCAGGTCCCTTCCTCCCAGAAGCAAGGACCGCAAGATAGAGACTCGGGGCCCCGCCCGCACCGCGGAACCGCTCCTCCGCCACCTCCCGGGACGCGCGCTCTCTGTGCACCGCCGGCAAGCTGTGGAGCAGCGCGCGGGTCTCAGCACTCTCGCAGAACGCTTCCAGAGCGGAGGCGCGGACAAGCGCATCATCCTCCACCTCCTCCTCGGCGGCGCTCGCAGCCGGCTCATTGCTCAGTACCATCCTGCCAGCAGCTTCCGTAAGAACCCTACCGGCAACCGGGAAGAAAGGAGATACAGCACGAGAGCGGCCAGCCCCGCCCTGAGACCTTCGACCCCAACTACGGGGCGCGCAAGCCAACAAAACAGCTCGCGCGAAGTCGGCTCAGCGCGCAAAATGATGCTTGCTTGAGTGAAGGGCAGCACCAGCAAAACTAAACCTCCAATGTCTACAACCTCAACAGGGAGTGGGTGGAGCCCAAAAGAGGTGGGGCCAAGGAGGGTGTGGCCGGAGCAGTGGGCAGGTCCGATCCTTACAGAGAAGAGTGTTGGAAGCCTTGTGGAGTTTGCATGTGTGTAAGGTTAAGGAAAGAACTGGGTTTGAAATTGGAAGCGAGAACCTGGAAGGTTTTGAGCTAGTGTGGACAGCACAGGAAAGCTGAACTAGTAGAAAGAGCCAGAATAGGAGGGGTGGTGTATGAACGCAGGGGAGGAATGGGTTTTGAGTGTGGGGACAAAAATGGGGCAACGATATCTGAGCCTGAAGGAGTGGGGCCGGGGGGTGCTTTAAGCGTGTAGGAGGCAATGGGGTATTGCTCCAGGTTGGCCGCTATCTCAAACATAGCACCATCATGGCCACCCAAAGCAGTCCTGAGAAAAGGCGTGGACTGCACACTGCTGGCCCTGCATTCACCAACAGAACAGACCTCACTGGAAAGTGGAGGAGTGGAGTGGTTAGATAGTTTAGTGTGCAAAGTCTCCTTCACTAAGCCTCAGGAGTTGAATGTGTAACAGTAGGCCCCCAAACCTTAGCAGATCCGACTCCATAATTAAAGTGCCATTCAGGCTGTAAAACTCGGCATTTAGACAGCACCCACCAGCCAAACTAAAAACAAAGACTTGATCCTTCAAAGTCTGTTGGTTCTGAAAAGTTTCTGAATGTGCTAACTTTGCTTTTTGGCTTCTCTAGTTCTACTTCTGGCTCACTGTTGTTGATAACTAAAGTATGTCAACCCAGAACAAATCTTTTTTAACATAGTTAAAAGTTCACCCTGAGAAGGATCACTGTTTTGCTGGGATCCGGAATACCCAGTGTAGTCACTGGCATGCTAATAAAGACTTTCTATTGGCTTAAATCTATATCTGAAAAGTCTTCTCAGATACTTTGTGGGGTAACAAGTTTGGTCCTCACATAGTGGAAGAAGAAGAGAACCACAAGTTGTACTCTGACCTATACACACACATTTCAGCACATGAGTACACAAAATAAAATCTAAAAAAAAAAAAAAAGAAAACAGTGAGGTGCTAGAGAGGGTCTGGCAGTGATTGCAACTGAATGACCAGAGCCACACGAGCATGGTGGCTTCCTTCCCTATTCACCATCAGTACCTGGGGCTTCAGCTGCTGAGGTGGGAGCTTGCCCGCACAGTGCTGCTGTGGTGTCAGTCTGAGCTGCATAAGGAGCTCCCTGGAACCTTCTGTACTGCCATAACCTCTGCCTCTGGATGAATGCGTTGGAGGCTGAATCAAAAGTAGCCCAGTTAGGAATCCAGTTTTATTATTAGGTTTTATTAGGTCCAGCCCTCTGCTACCTGAGCAGCTTCCTCATCACCCCCAGGGACGGGCTTCTGTACTCCCGCCCAAAGTGGTTCCAGTGGTTTAGGTAGTTAAAGAGCTGGTACAGCAGCAGGCGCTTGTCGAACCCTGAAGCCTTTGGGATCTTCTGATGGTAGGCAGTGAAGAAGGATCTGGGAAACCCCCCAAACATCGATGAAATTGCCAGTTCAAACTCAGAATGGCCATAGAAGGAAGCTGGATCATAAATAACAGGTCCCTGGTCATCCTCAGCCACATTTCCAGACCAGAGGTCTCCATGGAGCAGGGCAGGGACAATCTCTATCCCCGAAAACAGATCTGGGATCTTCACCTAGAAGAGAAATCATTACATGGGACTGGAGGACCCGCAGGCTCATTATCCAGTGCTTGGATATAAAGCAGAAAGAGCCATAGATGCATCCTGAGTCCAACCGAGTAATCTACTGGGCCCAGGGAAGAAGCTCACCTAATTCCTGACTGTAACGTTGTCTAGCATTCTGGCCACTACCAAAAGCCTAAAAGCTTTACAGAAAACCTCAGAGTTGTTTGGGCTTTATGCTGTAGAATATGTAGTTTGGTACCTACACTCTAAATGGTGTTTTTATGTTATTACACATATGTACCTGCACCTCTTCTACTAAGTAACATTTCTTTGATGCATGTTCACCCTAGACCAGTGGTTCCTAACCTTGATAATGCTGTGACTCATGAATACAGATCCTCATGCTGTGCTGACCCCAACCATAAAATTATTTTGCTGTTACTGTTAGGTCCATGAAAAAGACCCCACTCGAGTCTCAGGAGTTCGTGCACACAAGGAACCACGAAAGACCATCTTGATGTAATACACATGAGGGAGGTTTACTCACGGAGCTCCGCGGGACGACACCCAACCCATGCAAGAGGTGGGAGAGTCGACCTTGAGGCTCGAAAAATTAGAAGCTTTTATAGCAATGGGGTAGGGGTTGGGGAAATTGGCGCGGTTTCACATGATTGGCTAGTTCAAACATCAGAGCCCTAGGTAGCAGCTTAAGGTAATAGTTAACTCTAAGAGACAAGGGGGTGCCAGGGTGGCCAGTTTTTCATCCTGGCCAGTTCTTCACTACTTCATAACTGTAATTTTGGTACTGTTACGAATTGTGATGTAAATATATGATATGCAGGGTATCTGATATTTGTATCCTGTGAAAGGGTCTTTTGACCTCCCTACACCAAGGGATCACAACCCACAGATTGAGAAACACTGCCCTAGAATGATAGATGAATTGTATTTCTAATATTTTGGAGTTCTATTTTGAAACAGGTGATGCAAGAACACACACCTTGATTAAGGGTGACACACTGGGTCCTGCCTGTCATTGGCAGGGGGACAAAAAAATGAGGATAAGAGTGGACAAGTGAAATGATTGAAGACCTCAAGCAGGGGTCTGTCCCATCCCTCCCCCTACCTATAGGATAAGAAGGTGGTGGCTGATATACCCGCAACTTGACCAGCCCTCTCTACCATCAGTTTTTCGGATTCTGACTCAGTCCTAAGAGGCCCCCACATGCATGTTGTAGGCTCCTAAGGGACAGCCTCTTCCCAGAGAAATAAACACTGTGCTCACCTGTAGCCTTGACCACAGTTCTTGTGTCTCTCGGTCAGCATAGTCCTTTTCAATGAGATCCAACTGAGCTTGGAGCCGGTGTCTAGTGAAGAAGGTCGGCCAGTCGTCCTGCCATTCATTCACCTGAGCAACAAGAGCAGAGGCCACGGGATTTGTGGCCCCAGGACAGCTTTAGTGACCACCAAGAACACAGCAAACAGTAGTGAACCAACTGAAAATACAAGTGAAATCATGACACAGTTTACCCAAAAGGATAGACACCATGACCAAAGCATTTAACAGGGGGCTTGCTTACACAGTTTCAGAACTTTTGTCCTTCATGTTTGTGGTGGGGAACATGGTGGGATGCAGTGCTAGAGAAGAAGCTGAGAGCTACATCCTGATCCACAGGCCAAGAGAGAGAGAGAGACTGGACCTGGCATGGGCTTTTGAAACTTCAAAGCCCACTTGCAGTGACACACTTCCTCCAATTGCCTCTGAATCCTAATCTTTTCAAACAATTCATTCCCTAAGCACGGTGACTAAGCATTCAAATACTGAGCCTGCGGTGGCCATCCTTATTCAAACCACTACAAGTGATTAAAGGGACTAAAAAAAAAAAAGTAAAACAAATATTAAGGTGGCAGAACCAAACCCCGACAATAAACACAAACAGCAAAGGGTCAGAAACAAATGCTATAGTTAAATGACAGAGATTGGGCTAGAACTACCTCAGGGGTGGAGTGCTTGCCTACTCTGTATGAGTCCCAAGTTTAATACACACAGAGAGAGACAGAGACAGAGGGAAAGAGAGACAGAGAGAAAGAGATTGGAACAACAAAGCAAGACCCAGCTATAGGCTGGAGAGGTGGTTCACCAATTAAGAGCACCTGCTGCTCTTGAAGAAGATCTGGTGTAGGTCCTAGCACAAACACAGTAAATCACAATCATTGGTAACTTCAGTTCCCGGGGCGTCCAATGCCCTCTTCTGGCCTTTATGAGGCATGCACATCACACATAAAATAAACACTCATACAAATAGACACTCATACACATAAAATTTTTAAACCTTTTAAAGAAGTAAGTTATTTTCATATAAATCAGGTTATACACAAAATCAGAAATACACTAAAAGGATAGAGCATGTATACATCTGCTCACAATAGTCAAAGGACAAATACAAAAAGAAAAATGAGTGAAAATTCATGCCAGACAACACTTACAGCAGAGCAAAGACTACCATCAAATTCAAAGGAAATTGTTTCATACTGAAAATATGATCAAGTAATAAGCAGGATCTGCTAGTCCTAGCGGGGGTGGGGTGGGGTGTTGTTATTGTTGTTTAGGGTTTTAGCTTGTATCCCAGCCTGGCTTTGAACTCCTGCCTCTGACTCAAGATGCAAGGATTACAGGTATGTGACACCATTCTCTGTGATACTCCTAAACTCTTATAACTCTGCAACAGAACTTCAAATACATGGAAATAAGACTGCTGGAACTGTACTGAGAAATAGATGAAGCCTCATTTACAGCCTGATAAGGTCTTAATTATGTCTTCATACTAAAATGCGTGTGTTGAAGGTAACTGTTTTCAGAAATAAGGCTTTTAGCACTTGGGAGGCTGAGGAGTGACAGGGATTAGACCTGTGGTGACCCAGGGACAGGGAAGGGTTATAGGAAGGGGCTGTGAAAGACATGAGGAAGGGTCAGTGTGCTCATTCTCACCTGCAGTGAGAAATGTTGTGGCTGACTCTCCACATCATCAAACTGCATACCTAAAATAGGCGTAATTTGTGTCACCTATACTTCCATAGAGATGGATGTGAGGTGAGGTTTTCCAAGGGTTGTTCTGAGAAACCCCCAAGGAAGAGCTTTTGGAGCATTCTGAACCTGGCCGGCAGTCTGTACAGTCCTAGCCATTCTCCTCCTGGAGTCTTTCTTGGTGCTGCTGTCACTTAGCCCAGGGTTTACTGCTTAGTTCTAGGCACACCACAAAAGAGACCCTTTGCCCCAGTCTGGCAAGTCCTCAAGCACAGAGGTCCACCATCTGCCATCCCACTGTTTCTATTTACCTGCTAAGGCTCCCAGTGCCTGGGGGCTCTCCTCTTGCCAAAAGATGACAAGGTCACAAAAGATCATTTCCTGTTGACTAGCATTGGCAAGCCCTCAGTGTTGCCACTTAGTGTGGGGAGCCATTCAACCGCTTTTTTTTTTTTTCCGAGACAGGGTCTCTCTGTGTAGCCCTGGCTGTCCTGGAACTCACTTGGTAGACCAGGCTGGCCTCGAACTCAGAAATCCACCTGCCTCTGCCTCCCGAGTGCTGGGATTAAAGGCGTGTGCCACCACACCCAGCTTCATTCAACCGCTTCATAAAGACAGCACAGACCGCCTCAGTTGTACTGGCATAAACAACTCTTAATTGGCATTAGGCTGTGTCAGCTGTTGTTTGATCTTGTGACCGAGACCGCCTGGTGTATGAGCGAGAACCATGGGGCAGCTCGGTGATTGGCCAGGACAGGGTTTAAGTAGCTGCTCCCGGGTGGGCTGGGGGGGGGGCATTCCATTCTACCACTCCACTCTGCTACTCCACTCTTCTCGGCCCCATTCTGCCATTCACCATTTTCACTCTGTTTTGTTTCTTCTTGTTGTTGTTGTTTGTTTGTTTGTTTGTTTTTTCGAGACAGGGTTTCTCTGTGTAGTTCTGGCTGTCCTGGAACTCACTTGGAAGACCAGGCTGGCCTTAAACTCAGAAATCCACCTGCCTCTGCCTCCCGAGCGCTGGGATTAAAGGCGTGCACCACCACACCCGGCTCCATTTTCACTCTGTAACTGCATGCATGGCCATTCTGCATTGCCATTTGCCAGGAAACATTTCCTGAGTAAACTGTCCTGAGAAGAAACCTGGTTTGTCTAGCGTCTTATTCCCGCTGGTCAGCAGGGGGTGCAAGACAACTTAGGTGGAAGGACCATGATTCCCAAGGCCACAGAGGCATGTGGCTTTCCTGCTGAGCTACTAAAGGCAGGTGCCACCTGAGCATGAAGACTGAGAAGGGTAGCACCGTGTAGTGGTTAGAGCCCATCTCCGAGGCCAGACTGGATGGTAAGTCTTGTTCCTCCATTTACTGGCTGCAAGATCTCTGGGAATGTTTCTTAGTCTCAGAGTATCCATTTCTTCTTCTCTAAGGTGGATCGGTGACATCACCTAGTTGTCTACCAACTGTGGCAACTGGTAAAATGAGTCAGACAAAGTGTTTGGAATGTTCTTAAGAGGAAATACAACCCACGAATTCCCCAGCTAACTGGACTGGTGCTTCCAATAGAACCAAATTCTCTAGAGTCCAAGAAATCCATGTCTTCTGTGGTTTCCCACCGTGACTGCAACACCCCTCAGGGCCAGTCAGCCCAGCTAGGGACAGGGATGTTTCATGGCTTGGGGATGGCTGGAGGCACTACATAAAGAACGATTTTCTTGTCACTCAACGTAGGTGGAGCAGGACTCCAATAGCCTTCTGACCACGGTTACCTCAGCATCCCAGAATCTGAGGAGAACTCAGAGACCCTCCTTCTCTCTGAACAGCTCCATTCTTATCTGCTTCATATGCAAGTTCTAGAGACTATTTCATTTCTTAACTCATGAATATTTGAGAAAAACGCTATGCTTCATCAGCCAAATCTTCAAAGTCCCACCACAGTGAGAGGCCCTTAAACTCAACATGTGACTCAAGACAAACAAGCTATGCTTGTCTATGGTAACAGAGGCCATGCTCGTCCCTAGTTCCAGTTAGCTGTGTAACACCAGGAAAGTCAGATTTGGCTGAGATTACGGGGTCTCAAAAAGTCTTCTGTGTACAGTTGTTGGAACCTAGATTCATTGCTCCCTATTGGCTGAGATCCCTGAGTGCCTTAGACGTTATAAAAATCTTGCCACAATTCATTTCCAAATAAGAGACTCACATCCAACTCATGCCAAGAAGAGCTTGGCTATCACCTACACTAACCCTACACTAGCCCAAAGTCAGAGAAGGCTTCAAGGAAGAGAACACTTGAAAGTGATGGCCCTTCAAGCAGTCACAGGGTTAAATTGGGATGGCTCTTACACCGAACTGTTCTTAATAAAGCAAAATATGGTCTAATAATGGCTTCTTTGAGGTAGGTGTAGGGCAGGTAGATGCCCAGGAGATAAGACTTCTTTAGATCTTCTAAGTTTCTAAGATGTTATTCAGCCATAATATTAAAGAATGGAGACTGGAAACTTGGCTCAGTGAGTAACGGTACTTGCTGTTCTCCCAAAAGACCAGAGTTTGGTTCACAGCATCCACATCCAGCGGTTCACAACCACCTGTAACTCCAGCTCCAAGGGATAAGACACCATCCTCTTGCTTCCTCAGGTACCTGTATGTGGCATACACTCTCTCTCACACACACCACATAAATAAAAATAAATCTTATTTATAAATGGATGAAACATGGCATGATGGTTCAGACCTATAATAACAACACTTGAGAGACTGTATCAGGAAGGTTGTGAATTCCAGTCCAAAATCTGGTCCAACCATACAGTGAACTATTACTCTACCACAAAGAAAGTGTTCTTGCACACACCACATGTAGATTAACTTCAAAAACACTGTGTGTGGTAAGTGAGAGAAGCCGGACACAGGTCACATGTCCTATAATGTCACCAACATAAAATGTCCAGAACAGGCAAAACCACAGAGATGGTCAAAAGATTTGTGATCATCAGAGGGGAAGGAAAGGGGAGTAACTGCTAATGGGAGCTGCCATTGGTGATGAAAATATTCTGGAATGAGACTTAATAATGGGTCTACAGCCATATTACCTGAACACACATGACCCCATCAGACCTCAGAGGCTGAGCAATCAGGCCTGGTTAGAGCCTGGCTACAAGACAGTGGTGATGTTTGCATATACACTGTGCTTGCGCTAGAAACCATTGGATGGCACACTTGAAAATAATGGAAAGTTTTGTGTTACGAGAATTACATCTCAATTATATCTCAATAAGACAACCCTGGGAGAGAACCTGCATAATAAGGGCTGGACCCTTAGCCTTGTCTACTATACACTCTTCAGATTCTTTTTTTTTTTTTTTTTTGGTTTTTTGAGACAGGGTTTCTCTGTGTAGCCCTGGCTGTCCTGGAACTCACTTTGTAGATCAGGCTGGCCTCAAACTCAAAAATCTGCCTGCCTCTGCCTACCGAGTGCTGGGATTAAAGGCATGTGCCACCATGCCTGGCTGGTTCCTCTTCAGATTCTTAAACTGGCCAGGTTCTCTCCGACATCATGGCCTTTGCATCGCTCTTGCACCCACCTGGAATGCTGACCAGCTGACTGCAGTGTTTACTCCCACCAAGCTTGGCTTAAGTAGCCTTCCCATCAGCTTTTTGCCCTGAGTATTACAGACTACACTCTACCTTCAGAAACCGTGTGAGTGTCCTGGTGTCTGTCTGAAGAACTGGCACTCCGTGGCACACAAGGGGTCAATGGCTAGCACCAGCGCTTCAGGAATGGTCCTCACTAAGCGAGGGCGCCCCCAAGAGGATGCCCCCACTCTAACACTCACCTGTGGGATGAAGCCGCAGCACGTCACTGTGTGAAAGCCGAACTTGGTCACACCCTGGGGCTCGGCATCCTCTGCCCCACAGCCTGTCAACAGAAATCTTAATCTCATGAAACTACTCATCTTTCATGGAAACCAGACCTTGGGAGAACGCTGGCTGCACACACAAATAGCTCTAACTCATAGCAGTGACTAGCTAGCACACAGACTTGCCAGGACTTTTTACCCTGGCCAATGAGTGGAAAGACTGCAGAACTGGTTGGTCAGGAGTCCATTCTATTCATTTACCAGCTCCGTTAAAATTGCTTAATCATCTCACTTTCAAAGTGCACTTAGGGCTGGAGAGATGGTTCCAAAGTTAAGAGCACTTGCTGTTCTTCTAAAGGTTCTCAGCACCCAGGTTGAACAGTGTACAACTGCCTGCAACTCCTGCAAAGGGTCAGATGCCTCCTTCTAATTCCAGCAAGGACCCCCCTCCTTCTCCCTCTCCTTCTCTTCCTCTCCCTCTCCCCTTCCTTCCCCCATCTCCCCTTTCGCCTTCCCCTCCCCACCCCCCACATGCGAATTTTAAAAAGTTGTTTAATGCACTGTAAAGGGAGCGAGTATGCCATTCAACACATTACTGAAGTGCCCCCAGAAGCACCATGAATTCCCATCTAAGGTAGCTGATGGGCTGGGCCCAGGTTTAAAACAAAACAAAACAAAACAAAAGGAACCGGACTTACCCACTGTGTTCTGCCGAGCCTTGGACTTCTCCTGGAGCTTCTGGTTGTAAAGGTGCAGGTCTGCCATCTGTTCCCCGAGCCTTGATGCCTGACTAAGGAAATAAGGCAGCAGCAGCTACAGTAGCAAACAAGTAACACCACACAGCATGTTCTGCTTTGAGAGATGTTTTAAACGCTCTAAAGATTCTCTCAACAGTACAATAATAAACCCTTTCTTAAAAAACAGACAAAAGTATTGTGAGAGCCGTGTGATAATTTCTGTAGCATCTCAGCGCCACTGGCCATGTGGCACAAAGCCTCAATCAGTCTCAGCTCTCACCTTTAACAAGGAATATAGGAGAGACCCTGAGACCACAGTCAGGCTGAGGTATGAGCTGTGGCAACTCCCTGCTGCTAACATTCCGATGCCTCCTTTACCAGAGTTTGTCATTCAATAGTTTATACAATGAACATGCATGACTGTAATGCAGAAAAAAATTAAGTTGCTAGGTAACTGATCAGCCTCTCTAAGGTCAAACTGGGTTAGTATACTACATGGCATAAAGTAAGGGATTTGTTCAAATACACTTACTTTATGCAGCCTCGTCACAACTAAAATATCCAAACCAAAATGAACAAACAAAAAACAGCAATAATCTTTGTCTTAGGAATGGACTCTGGGGGCTGGAGAGATGGCTTAGCAGTTCAGAATACTGGCTGCTTTTCAAGAGGAACTGGGTTCAATTCCCAGGATCTACAGGGTGGCTTCTGTAAATTCAGTTACAAGGGATCAAACCCCCTCTTCTGGTTTCTGAGGGTAGTATACAAAGGTGGTACACAAACATACAGCCAAAGCACCCATACACATAAAATACTTTTTAAAAGTTTTAATAGAGGAGGATGGAGAGATGGTTCAGTGGCTAAGAGCAACGACTGCTCTTTGGAAGGTCCTGAGTTCAAATCCCAGCAACCACATGGTGGCTCCCGACCATCAGTAATGAGATCTGATGCCCTCTTCTGGGGTGTCTGAAGACAGCTACAGTGTCCTTACATATAATAAATAAATAGATAAATTTTAAAAGATTTAATAGAGAAAGATAAAGTTGGCTTGGTTACTCTTGTGAAAGCTAAGGAATTAATAGAATTAATAGTCACTTCCAGGATCTCAGAAGCTTCACTTCCAGGATCTCAGCTCTAATAAGAGAAAACCAAAAGAGCAAAGGATGGACTCCAGGGACTGGAACCGAAGTGATGCCTCATCATTAAGAGGACCTGCAGAAAACCCAGGGTCTCAGCACCTACATGGCAGCTCAAAAACATCTGGAATTATAGTTCCAGGGAACCCAACACCCTTGTATAGCCTCTATGGTCACCAGACATGAACATGGTGCACATACATGTGGGCAAACATACATACTTACATACATACATACATACATACATACGTGTGTCTATATATATACATACATATATGGTAAATATATACATATATACATATGTAATAACAATACGTCTTTTAAAAAGGAACTCTTGACACATGCCCTTAATCCCAGCACTTGGAAAGCAGAGGCCAGCCGGGCGTGATGGCACATGCCTTCAATCCCAGCACTTGGGAGGCAGAGGCAGGCAAATTTCTGAGTTCAAGGCCAGCATGGTATACAGAGTGAGTTCCAGGACAGCCAGGGCTGCAGAGAAACCCTGTCTCAAAAAACCAAAAAAAAAAAAAAAAAAAAAAAAAAAAAAAAAAAAAAAAAAAAAAAAAAAAAAAAAAAAAAAAAAAAAAAAAAAAAGAAAGAAAGAAAGAAAGAAAGAAAGAAAGAAAGAAAGCAAGCAAAGGCCAGCAGCATGCTATACATAGTGAGTTCCAGGCTAGTCAGGACTGCATTGTGAGACCTTTAAAAAAACAAACAAACAAACAAACAAACACAACTCTGGCAACTGGATTGAATTATGTAAGCAGCTTAACAGAGAATGCTCCCTAGTGTTCAGTCTCTCTCTCTCTCTTTCCTCTCTTTCTCCTTCTCCCTTGCTACCTAGTGTTCACTCTCTCTCCTCTTCCTCTCTATTTCTCTCACTGTCTCCCTCTATTTCTGTGACTGTTTTTCTGTGTCTTGTGTCTCTGTCTGTCCCTGCCTTTTTATGTGTACATGCTCGCCTTTCTCTCTTTCTGTGTATGTCTCTCTATATTTATGTCAGTCTCTCCCTATCTTTGCATGTGCACATGGCTCTCTCTCCCTCCCCATAAACACAAATGCACTCACCTGCTAAGGCTCTTCATCTTCAAATGCTCCATCACAAAGACAGCCCCACCTCCTGGCAGGTCAATCACCTTCATGGGCTTAGGAACCCGCACCAAGCCAGTGCTGCGGAGGGCCTCCAGGCTCGCCATCTCTCCCTCAAACATCTGCCGGGCCTGCATCCAAACGCCATAAGCTCTGTCAGCTCTGCAAACCTGGACCCTAACAGAGACCTTGCTAGCCAGACCAAAGTACTCACAGCCCTTGACACAAGCCAGAAGACCAAGTGCCTTCAATTACTGAAAAACAGCATCACCTCCATCTCTCGAGGCCAGTGTTCAAAAGAGACCCCTTCAGGTAAGAAGGAACTGAAAGAACAAGCCTGATGCCAGAATTCAAGGGGTCTAAGGGGAGATTCACAAAGCAAAGCCTTGTTTGTGGTGGAAGATGCACAAGTCACAAGGGGATGCAAGGTGTGTGTGTGTGTGTGTGTGTGTGTGTGTGTGTGTGTGTGTGTGTGTATGTGTGAGGCTGGCTCTGATTCCTCCCAGATATTGTTTTCCTTCCTACCTCTAAGTGGAGGCAGGCAGCCTTGGGCATGGTAGAAATTACCTGGGATCTCATTTAAGTCAGAGAAGGCAGAGTGGTGAGGTCAGGAGGGCCTGGCTCCATTCTAGCAAGGACTAGAGAAGCTACAAAAGAACCATATACCCAGCTTGTCCACAAGGCCTTTGCTGAGACACAGAGACTTGTTTCTAAGCCACTTAGAAATACCCCATTTATTTTTAGGAAAACTTTCATATTGTTCATTATACCTTGGTTAAAAACATGCATTTATCTCCTTATTTATTTGTGGTGCTGGAGACTGAACCCAGGAGACTGTCCACACTAGGCAAATGCTCTACAATGAATGATATCCTCAGCCCCCCAATGCATTTATTCATGGGGTTTGTGACTACTTCTACATATAGAATCATACATTTTTAAAAATTAAAAGTAGATGACTGTAGGTAAAAGCATTCAAGCCTGATCACCCAGCTATGATCTCCAGAGCTCACATAGAAATCCAGATGTGGTAGTGTGCATCTGTAATCCTAGGCCTCCCCCCACATGATGGAAGACAAACCATCAGCTGGAGTCTTTCAGGCCAGCTAGCCTAGAACAGGCCGCGTGACAGCAGAAACAAGAAAAACCTTGCCACAAAATAAGGCGGAAGGACAGAACCAACTCCCAAAAAGTTATCCACTGACTTCTACGAACATCATGGATGTGCAAACCAGAGTTTTTACACACATACATGCACACAAAATAAATTGAATATTAATTAAAAATGAAATTTGAAGCCAAACATTTATTATCACACGTGAAAATCATTCTTCCCCTTTAATTCGCTTTGAAGGGGGAAAGTCAGACAAGTGTACTCAAACTGCCAACCTGCACTTGGGACCAAGGAGCATGTGCTGAGCAGCCTGTTGTGGAAGGCCATTTGCAAACTTCAGCCATGTTCCAGGGTAAACCTCCAAACCAAGCCAACAGTGCATAGAAAGCAGGGTGGTGCTACCTTCATCGTCTCTAATGATGCCAGGAGGGACTGAGAAGGGTACTCTAGGATTCTCTTCTTCCTCACAGCATCCTAGATACTATAACCACTATCTAGAACTATTCCCCACAGAGCCAAGAACCTCTGGAGTCCTCCCCCCCACAGAAGGGGGAGCACCATGCTGTGCCAGCACAGCTTGCTCTCAGGGACTCTAGCTAACAGTCTTCAGTTATCTTACAGTTTTCCATGCATTCTTTTGTTGTTGTTAGTTTGGTTTTGTTTTTGAGCCAGCTTCTCACGTAGCCCAGGCTGACATGGAACTCACCATCCTCCTGCCTCATTCTCCTAAGCACCAGAGTGATAGGGTATAGATGTATGCCTGGCTCCATACATTCTTAAACGGGGATATCTTAAACGTCGTAGAAACCAATAGAGCCTGTGAGGACGATGGTGCTAGCCTAGCCCTGGGAATCCTGTCTCTCTTCACCTGTTGGGATAATGCAGGAGCTGAGGTCAGAGCAGAGACCAGACATGAGCAGAAGCTTATGGCTGAGACTCACCTCCCCCATGGTCAGTGATTACAGAAATTTTAAAGCCCCTGTGTGGGAGCAAAAGCCTCTGGTCCCAAGAGGAAGCCTGCCTGCAAGTGCTGGCTGACCCCTCAGCAGAGCGTAAGGACACCAAGTCTAGTTCCTACACCACTTCTCAGAATCGTACATTCCTCTTTCCCCTTCCCAGACTTTATCCTTCTATAACTGGCAGCGCACCTGCGTCCTGCGGTTGACCTTGACAAACACCGGGCCACTGTCAGTGTAGTAGGCATAACCCTCGCTAATGCAGCCCCCTCCGGAGCTCCCAAAGGCCCGCAGTGTCGTGGTGCGAAGCTGGGCGCGCAGCAGCTGCTCCATGGAGAGATGTGGACCAGAATGCGGTCAGGTGACGCAGAGAAGGGGGAATCAGGGACCAGAAGGGAACACGCGGAGGGCGGGTCGTGGGGCGGGGCGTAGCGCTGTCACAACATTGTCTGACACAGGCCTGCTGGCTCCTAGCTAGCTCGGGTGCGCGCTATCCCTGCATGCTCTTGGGAACCAGGGCTGGGGTGGGAGGTGGAAGAGAGGGAGGAATTGGACTAGAACATCTATTTCTCTCTCCAAGGCAATCTCCACCCGGGGCTGCTGTGGGAGGAGGAGGGATGCAAAAGCTCTCAACACCCTCCTTACTAGGCTCATTCCAGAATTTCTCCACCAACGACACACCCTATAGAAACAGGACCCCAGACCCAGTGGCGGGTGTTCTGTAAAGCCGCGAGAAGGAAAGGGAGTGTCCTCACAGAATGCACGTGAAGTCCCAGAACATCTGCACCCACCTGGGGTCTACCCTTGGCACTGTGCTCTCTGCATAACTGGGAGAATCAGGAAAGAGCACAAGAAGTTTGGGTCAGGGCTTCTTTATCCTTGCAACACAAGGCATAGCCTAGAGACTCATATATCCCATAGAGAAGATCTCATTGTCCACATAAGGGTGGAGTCCTAGCCATGGGAGTGCCCTGGCTAGGCCCTAGTGGCACCTCTTAATGCCACAGGGCTGAGTGATAGAGGCTACTCTGGGAGGTGTGATAGCAGCAGCCTACTCCACCCAGAGTAGATGGAACTCTGGATCTCAGACAGCCATGATAGGAAAGAAGCAGACATATATGCTCATGGGTACATGGGCACACACACACACATACATATAAGAACACATCCACAGACTGATATAAGAGACAGCCTGTGCTAACCCTTAAGTGTTTTAGGAGAGGTTGCCTCAGATGGCAGCCCCCACCATGAGCTGCTGCTGGTCCCTCTCTTATTCTGTAATGTCTCCAGCTAACTATAAAGGGACTAGGAAGATTAGTGGGGTGGATGATCCATTGCTGAGCTTTGAGAATGTGCCAGGGCACAAGTGAATGTCAGCTAAATTCACAAATATCCTGAGAGAATTCTATAATTAGCTCCTGCCTTCTCTATGACGAAACTAAAGTATAGAGGAGTTAACTTGCCTGGGTCCCAGTGCTGAGACATAGCTCATAACATATGAAACCATGTCTGGTTTTGGGCTCCATCCTATGAATCCTAGTCTCAGGCCCTAGTGGGACAAGACTCTTCCCAGCATGTGTCAAGAAGACCTGGCTGCACCGTGCTGCTCAGTGTTTTTCTTGTGGCCTGCCAGCTGACAGTTCTACAACTGTTCCTTTATCGGCCAGCTACACACTAAGATGACGCCCAAAGCACATGAAGAGATAACATACGCATGGGGTTGTGGTAGGTATAGCCCTCGCTGAGCTCTGAAGAGCTCCGTCATACCTCAGAGGGGCAAAGCCTGTCAATTCTGGTCATCCCCATGGTTCCCTGGAAGCTCTTGAATAACCCCTGTATCTGGCAGCTATGTGGGATGATTGGAACCTGGGCTCAGCGGACACTATCAAGCAAGGAACATTGATTGATACGGCCTCCTAATGTGGCTTGATCATTCCCAATCATGGTAGCCAGAGTGGCAGACTCCAGAGCCAGGGTTCCACCCCAAGGACCTTTTCTAACCTGGTTCTAAAGCCAAGCTCCGTGTCCATGTCTTCCTTCTGTGCACGGCCTTACACGACTCCAGGGACTGACTTAATTGGGGTAATGAGGGAATGAAGGAAAAACAGACACATGGACACACAGAAAAGCTGGGAAGGGTGTCTGATGGAGAAACTTCAAGATCCCAGAATATCAGTGTGTTTATTATTTACAGCTGAACGAGTAGGCAGGGTTGTGGTATGCAGCTAAATCAAGAGGGCGGGCTTAACTGATCCCTGTAGGAGCAGTCTCTGTGGGGAGCAGTCTTCAGGCAGTAATATCTGTGAGGAAAGGGCTACAGTGGCCATTTTCTGCAGGCAGCATTGACTTCACACTCAGACCAGAGGAAAGCTTTGTTACCTCTCTGCATCCTCATGGATTTGGAGTCGATCTCTCAGGTTCATGTCAGACACAAGCACACTCGGGCCTTCTCTGCCCCCCTCACTACTGGCTATGATTCTTCAAGGCCATGCTAAGTAAGCAGAGTTGACAGCATGGAAATGTCACTGCAAAGAACGGGCAGGACAGCCATCTATAGAAAATGTGACTAGTGTCTCCATTTGGGGCCCCTCCTACCACTGTACCTTAACATGAAGCATTAGCAGTCCATTCAGAAACTTCTTTGTAATTGCCTGGCAAACTGACAATGGATGGAGTCTCAGGTTAGTCGGATCATGCTCTTTCAGACTGAGAAGGCTCCATTGCTTGCCAACTTCAGTGAGGGGAGGTTTGAAGCATGTGGGTTCTTTGTAGGTTCTGCCTTATCTCTAGTGGGTTCTTATCTATTGTGTGTAACTGGTGTCTAAAAAGTCCCAGGGGTGTATTTCAGGGGAATATGTCACCCGTTTCTGGGCAGACTGCTGGGTCATCTCAAAAGGAAAGCCTACCCTTGGACTTTCCTTCGCACAGGCCATAGCAGATTACAATTACAGAGAGGCTCACAGAAAGAACCTGTGAGAGCAGGACACCGGTGGATAGGGAGGGCTGTAACGAGGCACTGACAATTCAGGGCCAAGATGGTTGGGATACTCTCTTAAAATAGCATTGGGGTCAATTTTATGAAAGTGAATGACAATATCATAAATAAAAACAGAAATCAAACTGGAGAGGAGGTGAAGAGAGGGCTGAGGAGGACCAGGAATTCAAAGGCCAGAATAGGCCACAGGAGATCCCACGCTGGTTTGAATAAAAATGCCCCCCTTAGCTCAGATGTTTGAATATTTGGTCATCGGTTGGTAGTGCTTTTTGGGTAGGTTTAAGAGGTAAGGCCTTCCTGGAGGAAGTAAGTCCTGGGCTGGGCTCTGAGGTAGGAAAGCTACAGGCCATTCCAGGCTCACTCTCTGTGCCTTGTGCTTACAGTTTGACATGTGAAGTCTCAGCTTTCAGCTGGAGCAAGTCCGGCACCTGCTGCCATGTGGCTCCCTCCATTATGGACCCTGACTCTCTGTAACTGTAAGCCTAAATCAAGTCTTTTTTTCTATAAATTGCCTTGGACAAGATGTTTTATCACACCAATAGAAAAGTAACTAATAAAATCCCCTTTCCAACAGAGAGAGAATAGTTCTATCTATTTAATATCACTATATAACATTACATTGTGTGTAGGTTTTGAATGCAATTGGCCCCCATAGTCCCATAGGGAGTGGCATTATTACATGTGTCCTTGTTGGAGGAGTGTGTCACTGTGGAGGCAGACTTTGAGGTCTTATACACGCTTAAGCAGTACCCAGTGGGACAGTCTCCTTCTGCTGCCTTTGGACCAAGATGAAGAACTCATGGCTCCTCCAGCACCATGTCTGCCTGCAAGCTGCCATGCTTCCTGCCATGATGATAATGGACTGAACCTCTGAGGCTGTATGCCAGCCCCAGTTAAATGTTCTCCTACAAGAGCTGCTGTGGTCCTGTCTCTTCACAGCAATGAAACCCTAAGTAAGACACAATGTTTTCTGGCAAACAGCTAAAATAAATGTTTAGTATATAAATGTGGAAATATACTAGTTTTAGCCATCACTGAAACAACTGCAATTTTATTCTAGTTTTTAGGCAAAAAGATTTATCAACATCAATGTCATTCATGAAATTTCCCACTTCTTCAATGTTGAAAGAGAAAAGATATTAATCTAATGCTCATATGTTGCAAAGGAATGACAACTTTAGAAAATAAGACAAAACTAGATGGTGGTGGTGCATACCTTTAATCCCAGCACTCAGGAGGCAGAGGCAGGTGGCTATCCAAGTTTGAGACCAGCCTGGTCTACAAAGCAAGTAGACAGCCAGAAGTACATAGAGAAACTCTGTCTTGTAAAAAAAACAAAAANCAGAGTAAAAGGAGCTACTGAAGCCGCCAAACATGCCGGCTATTGCCAGCTCATATTCTGAGTGTCCATAGAAGGACGCTGGGTCAAAAATGATGGGTCCAGAGGAATCTTCTGCTACATTCCCTCCCCAGAGGTCTCCATGAAGTAAGGCGGGCACAATTTCCAGATCACGAAACAGGTCAGGAATCTTCAACTGCAGGGAAGAAGATGGAACCTTAAACAAAGTGGCCAACCATACAGAGGTGTGAGTACTTTCCTAAGTGCCACTGCACATATCTGAGCAGGCACTCAAAAGTGCCTGACTTAGAGAGAGATGGGGACACTGACAAGCACTGTGCTTCCTATCACAAGTAGGCACAGATGCCATCCTCTCCTTAGTGTCTCCCGGCTATCACGGCTCAGAGAGGCATGCTGTTGGTGCTGGGCATGTAGCAGGGGCCCTGCTCACCTGCAGAGCAGACCACAGTTCAAGAGCTTCCCGGTCCCCAGACTTCTTCTCCACCATGTCCATCTGGGGCTGAATGCGCTGCCTGACATAGAATTCGACCCAATCCTTCTGCCAGTCATTTACCTGCACAAGTGACAGTAAAGAAGAAAGCAGACTTTATCGGAAAGCATCAGAACTGCAGGAGGCTTAAGTGCCCAGAAATCCCAAAGTAGAATAGGCTGCAGGAAGCATGAAGAGGAGCAGCAGCCACAGGAGGTTAAAGAGATGAGAGATGACCAGGCAACATGAGGCCAGGTCCTGTGTCCCAGGAGGAATGTCAAGCAGGGTGTGCCAGGTGACCACATGCAGTCTTCCAAGACTTAAGAGCAAGTAAAGCAATTTAATGGGATAAAGGCCAGAGCTGGCTGGCCCTCTGGATCGCATGGCTTGTTTCCAGTCATCTTCCAGCAGCTACCTGGCCACGTTTTACCTTGTCCTGGGAGGAGAAAAGTCACATGGAGCCTCTTTCAAAAGAATTCCCAAAAAAGGATGTCCAGGCCATGGGTGCTTCCCACCCAGGAGGGAAGGAAGGTAGGCATGTGAGAGTAAATCAGGTCAGAGCAGGAGGACAAAACACCATACACATAAGCATACATGTGCATGCATTTGCATGTGAACACACATGCATCATGTGTTACAGGCAAGAGAGGAAGGGCCAATGCCAGCTGACACACACCCTAAACACATGGGACCTGAAAACCCCATATGAGGCAGGTTTACATATAACCTCCTACACATTCCTAAATCTATGGCCCCTGTGCCCACCATAAAACATCTAGAAGTTTCTAGATTCTGTGTTTACTCGTCTTGGCAAAGAGCCTTCCTATCTGTTATTGTGATAAAAACCAACCCAGGGTTTTTGTGTTTTTTTAATCTTACAGTTCTAGGTTATAGTCCATTATTTCAGGAAGGACAATGTAGGCATTTACTAAAAACAGCTACTTATATCCAGAGTTAAGGAACAGTGCTGCCCAAATCTAGGGTGGGTCTTCATGCATCAATTAACCCAAGTAAGAAAATCTTTCACAGGAAATCTTAGGTATGCCCAGAGGCCAACCCAAATTCAGGTTAATTCCTCACTATAACTTTCTTCCCAGGTGAATCTAGGCAGATATTTTTGTTTGTTTGTTTTGTTTTTTAAGCGTTTAAGGACGCTGGGTCAAAAATGATGGATCCAGAGAAATCTTCTGCTACATTCCCTCCCCAGAGGTCTCCATGAAGTAAGGCGGGCCCTGCCTGTTCTGGAACTTACTCAGTAGACCAGGTTGGCCTCAAACTCACAGAGATCTGCCTGCCTCTGCCTCCTGAGTGCTGGGACTCAAGGCATGTGCCACCACGCCAGCTTCCCAGGTGATTCTAGATTGTATCAAGATGGCAATTAAAACTAGCCATCACAACTGTCATCCTATCTACTTTATATCTGCTGGGCATCAGGCGATGCTCTCTACACAGAAACTCCCAGGGGAACAGACTTAAAACCATAAACATGAAAGGTATAATTCCTTGTCATTGTGCTTCCTTTGAGAGTTTAATTGTTTAGTATCCACAGGGGAGTGGACCCAACACCTCCACTCATAGGGAAGTCATCAGATGTTCAAGTTCTTAGATAAAACAATGTACTTTACATAGAGTCCACACACTCCTGCCATATCTAAATGATGAGATAGCTCAGCAGTTAAGAGGGCTTGCTGCTCTTATGGAGGACCCGGCACCCATGGCAGGCGGCTCACAGTCACCTCTGACAACAGCTCCAGAGGATCTAATTCCTTCCTCTGGCCTCAGCAGGCACCACACATATGCATGTGTGTGTGTGTGTGTGTGTGTGTGTGTGTGTGTGTGTACAAATTAAAATAAATCTTTAGAAATAAGTTGGGCATGCTGGCACACACTTTTAATACCAGGAACTGGGAGGCAAAAACAGGCAGATACCTGAGTTTGAAGCCATCTGGTCTACATACTGAGTTTCAGACCTGCCAAGGTTACAAAGTGAGATCCTGTTTCAAAATTAAATACATAAATAAAATTAAATAAATAAATAAATAATAAAAATAAGCAAAATAAAAGCTACAAATTTTCTAGATTTTAACCCCCCCTTGAAGACCAGTATCCTAATTTGCTGTTTCTTCTGTCTGATTTTCCATCTTAATCTAACCCTAAGTTTATTTACTTCATGTCAACTTCTTAAAAATTATCAGGGACGGCAGGGCGTGGTGGCACACGCCTTTAATCCCAGCACTCGGGAGGCAGAGGCAGGCGGATTTCTGAGTTCGAGGCCAGCCTGGTCTACAAAGTGAGTTCCAGGACAGCCAGGGCTATACAGAGAAACCTTGTCTCGAAAAACCAAAAAAAAAAAAAAAAAAAAAAAAAAAATTATCAGGGAAAAAAGGGTGCAAAGACTTACAAAATCTTACAGAAAAGGAATAGGGTAGTTTCCCCACTGTGTCTCAACAGCCAGTCTGACTGTGCCACTCACCTGGGGGAGGTATCCGCAGCATGTCACTACATCAAACCCAAACTGTTCCACATACTGCCGCTCTGCCTGTTCACCTCCTTTCCCTTCCACAAAAAAAGGAAACAAAGAAAAGTGACTAGCTTGTCCCTTGTTCTAGGAGACCCTCGGATCTGCTCATGCAGCTCAGGTTGTTTTACAATCAATATGCCCTTTCCCCCTAATGCTTGCACCCATAAATAAGCAAGACCACCCCCCCAGGTCACCCAGAACAGCGCCTGTTGTAGCAGGCTCAATAACCAAGACACTAACTATTCTAGAAGCAGGACCAAGTACCAAAGGATGCACTGGGATGGAGGGACTCATAACAATGTCAAAAATAAGTTTGTTATGCTTTGAAATGGCCCCAACTTCATGTCTCTCCCCCAAATTAAGAAAATCCCAACCACAGGAATTCCATGCAACCTGGAAGCAATAGGGCTTAAAGCACTTTGACAGAGCCTATGAGCTAATCCTCACAGGACAAGATAAGCTGATGATACGGCCAGCATATTATCACAGGATGGACAGGCTACCCTTCAGCAGAACTATACACAGGAGATTCTAGGTTGCCAGCTTTCTGACTATCAGCTATTCTGTCTTAACAGAGTCAGCACATGAGGTTCATAGGCATTATCAACCATCAGCCTGCTAACACCGCACTGTGCTCTAGATGGCTGGTATTAGGGCTGGCATTCTGAGCCTCAAGAATGCTGTGCACATGGGAGAGGAGACAGCATGTTTAAACGAGTCACTTTGTACTGAAAGCCAAAACAACTTTGACTAGACTCCCTTCTGGAGAGTAAGACATAAAACCACCACATCACATGGCTTCAGGCCCATCAATATTTCCTGTGTTTTCAGTATGTCTAGGACACCCTGTACCAGTCATACCCACAATGCTCACTGTGTACCCACGGTGCTCACTGCACTGCAAATGTGCAGCCTTAGGATGACCACAATTGCTTTGGCATCATCCTGGGCAACAGCATTACCCCATCCCTGAACCCTCTTCCAGGCAGGGGCCCTTAGGGCTCACACAGCCCCTTACCCACAGTGCCAGCCTCCTTCAGCAGCCTCTCTCCAAGCCTCTTGTTCTCAAGGTGTAGATCTGCAAGCTGGGTCCCAAGCTTGGTGGCATGACTAAAATCAAAACACAGGAACTGAACGGATGACACACAGATACCAGAGCCATCTGAAAAGTCTCAAGACACATAAGTCAAACATGAAGCATAAAGTTCATTCTACTGACATAAGAAGAGGAGCTGGGGGTGGTGGCACACAACAGGAATCCTAGGGAGGAGGAGGAGGTGGGAGGATTCAATTTGTTTCTGAAACAGAGGTTCCCACCATTTGACCACCTTCCCTAGTCTTTTAGACTTTGCAGCTGAGTCTTTTTGTGATCATCCCACTCTGAGAGCGTCCTCTCTCTGGCTTTTATCTGGCAGAGAGTGCATGCCATTCATAATACAGAGTCATCATACGGGCAGTCACAGACACTTTACACCACACCTCAAAATCAATCACCCCACCCCAATACAAGATTCCAAAATAAAAGACCCATGTGGAGGAAGAAATAAAGCCTTTGCTTTTAAGCAGAAGGGATGGTGTCAGGACAGACCTGCTCAGATACCGCATGTCCAAATGCTCCATCACTAGCATGCTCCCGCCTCCTGGGGCATCGACAACCTTGATGGGCTTGGGTACCTTGACTGTGCCTGTCTTCAGAATGGCAGTTAAGCTTGCCATCTCGCCCTCAAACATTCTTCTAGCCTGTCAGTAAAACAATGGAGGAGGAGACCAAGGTCACCAGAGAGAGACCACGAGGACATGATTACTTCTGGCCTTATAATTTCAAACCACATTTATACTAGCCAGACAACTTGACAGAAATGGACAAGTCTTTCAGGGTACTCGCCCGAGGAACAGGCCACAAGTGCTGAAGTAACATGGGCACAAGCAAGCTTATACTTTGCAGTGGGGGGCCTCCATTTGTTTGTTTGCTTGCTTGCTTGCTTGCTTGCTTGCTTGTTTTTGTTTTTGAGACAGGGTCTCTACATATCTTTGGATGTCTTGAAACTGCTATGAAGATCAGACTAGCCTAGAACACAGAGTTGTGCCTGCCTCTGCCTCCCATGTGTACTACCAATCAATCAATCTTGAAGCATCACCATCATGAGACTGAGTCCAGATATCACTGAGTGGTGATGGTGATACACCTTTAGTCCCAAGCACTTGGCAGGCAGAGGCAGGCAAGTTTGAGGCCAGCCTGGTCTACAAGAGTGATTTCTAGGCCAGCCTGGGCTACACAGAGAAACCCTGCCTCGAGACATACCTAGAAAAAAGTCCAGCCATTACTTACCACAGAGACAGCTGTCTCTATCCTGGCTTCCACCATCACAGAGCTGTTCTGCCTGCTTGGTCATACTTTTTGTGTTCTGGCTTTTGTTGTTATGTTTTATTGTTGTTTTTAATGTGACAGGGTTTTGCTACAGTCCATGCTGGCCTCAAACTCACAATGCTCCTGTCTCAGCCTTCTGAGTGCTGTGTGACCATTTTACATGCAGTCACATGGGCTCTTGGGTCTGGTGTATTTGTTATACCTTCATCATATATACTACTTCACAGGGTGAATATACCAAAATGTAATCACCCTTCCTACTGAACAGCTCTGCCAGGGCAATTCTAGTTGCTACCGCTGTGACCTCAGGCAAGTTACTTAAGCTTTCTTTTTTTCAATTTGCTCGCCTATAGAATGGGTGAACCTACATTTCTGAAGTAGCAGCTAACACACAGCCCATTCTAAACATGCTACAAATGTTGCAACTACTCACTAAGAGAACCAAAGTTTCTGAGAAGGAAGACAGGAACTGTGTCCTGACAGAACTTTCACAGCAATCTCTTTAGAATATGAAGGAGAAGCTAGACTTTTGCCAAGGTGCTAGTGACAGAGACTACATTAAATGGCAGCACAGGAAAAAGAAATGCAGGAAATGTTTTCAAAGGAACTGTGAAGCCATTAAGAAGAATGGCTCCTTCACAGAAGTAGTTTACTGTTTATGTGGTTGGAAGATTCCAGCTAAGAAAGTAGCTACTCATAAATAGACCTATGGGAAAATTAAGCTTCAGTTGGACCATTGTGAGAAAAAAAAAATCTAGAAACAACTTAAAAATGAGATAAAATCAATTACATAAGTTTAAAAAGTCTAATAAGAAAAGTCAACCAGGTAGATTCTAGCAAGGCATAAGAAAGTACATAAAAGAGAAGTCGGAGCCAGGCGTGGTGGCGCATGCCTTTAATCCCAGCACTCGGGAGGCAGAGGCAGGCGGATTTCTGAGTTCGAGGTCAGCCTGGTCTACAAAGTCAGTTCTAGGACAGCCAGGGCTATACAGAGAAACCCTGTCTCGAAGAAAAAAAAAAAGAGAGAGAGAGAGAGAAGTCGGGTAGTCTTAGAGTCTTACCTCAGAGAAAGTAGAGCAAGGAAGAGTCGTGTTTCTAACACAAAGTTATATTTACAATCAGCAGATGTTCATCTTATGGACAGTATTCCTGCACAATTCATGCTATATATCCCAGAGCAAGCAAGAAAAAGACCAAATGGAAAAGGAAGACTGAAAAATTGAAAATAGACTTTGAATGGGAAATAACCCAGCAGTGGGGCTGGATTGATGGTTTAGTGGTTAAAAGTGCATACTGCTCTTGCAGAGGTTCTGAGTTCAATTCCTAGCCCCCACATCAGGTAGGTCATAACCACCTGTAATTCCTACTTCAGGAGGCACTGATGTCTCTGGTCTCCACGGGCACCACACACAAATCCTATACCACATATACACACATGTGTATTGTCTTTAGAACTGAATAAATAAATAAATCTTTTAAAAAGTAACTCAGCAGTTCATGCTGGCTAACATCTGGAATCCTACCACTTGAGAGGCTGAGGATTTCATAGTAAGTTCCAGACTAGCCTGGGCTACATACAGGTGGAAACTGCCTCAAAACAAACAAACCCCACTTCCTGCGAGAGAGAATGTAAACAACAACAACAAAATTTGAAAAAGAGAGAAAAGAGCCTGAACTCAACTCCAAACAACAGAAAACACTTAAAAAAAAAAAAGCAACCACTAGTTTGAGAATGCAGCTCAGTGATATCTATTGTACTTGCTTAGCATGTGCACGGCTCTGGGATCAACCTGTCATCACAAAGAAAAAACAAATCAAGGTGGAAATACTGAGGACTGTGCAAAGAAAGGGTACTATATAAAAACAAGCAAAACCAGAACAGAGAGGCCCAGCTGTAGAACATGCAGGAGACCACAAAGACTGTGGCTGAGGGCAAACTGATGGCTGAAGACACGGGTGGAGGCAAGTCCTGAGAAAATGATGGTATTTCAAAGGTTAACACATGGGAGAGGGAAGATTCTTTTCTTGAAAGAAAAATGACCACAAATGCAAAAAGCTAGGCTCGTGGCTAAAACCTGCAATCCCAGCACTCAAGAGACAGAAACAAAAGGGTTGAGTTTGGAAGTCAGCCTTAGTGACAGAAACCATCTCTAATGTGGAGGGTGTGTGAGGTGTAGGGCTTAACAAGAAGATAAACACCTTCAGTTTCGTCTAAAAAAAAAAAAAAAAAACAAACTTTGCCAAGATCTACAGAAGCCATCCATGTCCCTTCCAAACAAAACCTGGAGTGAAGCCGGGCGTGGTGGCGCACGCCTTTAATCCAAGCACTCGGGAGGCAGAGACAGGTGGATTTCTGAGTTCGAGGCCAGCCTGGTCTACAGAGAAACCTTGTCTCGAAAAACAAAAAAAAAAAAAAAAAAAAAACCTGGAGTGAACAGCTTAAAATGACAAAGGGACAGCAGCAACCAGGAATACAACTGAAGCCTTGGGACTCTCACCCTATCTTCCATTGGGCGCTTCAGAAAAAGTTCACACTCAAACAGAACGTGGTGAGGTGAGTGCGTTATTTTGATCCTTTAAGATCTTTAATCTGAGTTTTGAAATAAGCTCCAGATAAACACGTGTACTCTGGAGTTTCTCAAAACTAGCCAGTCAGACGTGAAGGCTTTCTCAAAGAAGTGGGCATCGCAATCTCTGAACATACCACGCGCTGCACCTGCGTAGCCACCGCTACCGTAGCGGGCACAGCGAGCAAGGGCAGGGAAGCGAGAGGCCAGAGTGAAATCGCCAGGCTGTGGACGGCGGACAGAGACTGTCGCTGAAGACTGAGTCTCTAGCGCTACCCAACCCGGGCCAGCTCAGGATCTCACACACCCTGGACCCAAACCAGCGCCCCATTTAGCCTCTGGTCAACGAGCCCGACCCTCACCCAGCGCCGGTGGCCCTACCTCTGCCTTGGAGTTCACTTTCACAAACATTCGTCCTTTGTCCGTGTCATAACTCTGGCCCTGGCTAATGCACCCGCCTCCCGAATGACCCGTAGCTTTGACCGAGCTGCAGCCCAGCTCCCGCTTAAGCAGGGTCTCCATGAGAGCAGCTCCTCAGCGGACCCAGTTCAGGCCTGGAGCAGAAGCGAGTGCAGGGGCGGGGCGGGTAGACACAGACCAGTGGTGGGATTGGGTGAAAAGAAGGAAGGGGCGGGGAAACGTTGGAGGGGCGTGGCCTAACTGGTTAGGATTGGTTGAGAGGCAGAGCGACCGCGGCCAAGTTTTCTCTGGCTGCTGGAGCGCAGGAGCCGGGTGGTGAGTGGGTGGGGCGCCCAGCCTTGCAGCTCTGGTGTGCTGAACTCTCAATTCAAACTAGTTCAAAACAATTCCCAGACAGCTGTGTAGATCGCTCCGGGTTCTGTCAGAAACCGTTAGCGAGGTGAAGCTGAGCCCTTAGGGTTTTGCAGAGGATGACGCATCCTTTTTCAGGCATGTGCTGGCCGCAGGAACCATTTCCCAGGCCAGGAGGCCTGCCCTCCTGTGGGAGGTATGGAGGTCCTTGTAAGCAGTAGTGGAACAAGGAATTAAACACACAGAGCTGTTTCTTCGAAGGAAAGGATGCATAGCCTGTGAGCAGATGTGGTTGCCCCGTGACCTTTGTGCTATCTGTGTGCTGGACCACACCGGATCCTCTCCCAAATCCTTCTCATGAGTTTGTCAATCTACAGAATCTATCTTTAAGATGTTGATCCCACTAGTCAAGAATAAGACCACTGCCATAAATTAAAACCAAATTTCAAGCAAGATTTAATACTTGTACTGCCCAAGTGGATGTATTTTGGTCAGATCCTTGCCCAGGTTCCCAGGGAAATGGCCCCAGTCAGATTTTGCAGGGGCTTAAAAAGGCAAAACACACAATTCACCGCATTTCCAGTCAGGTCCAATCAGTGGCAAGCATACATTCTGACGTATTTCCTACCCATATACGTGCCTTCCACGTGTGATCAAGCAGATCTAGTATAGTTGGGCCAAATAAACTGGTTTAAAGAAGTGAAAGCTCATGACTTGTTATTTTCCATAAACAATAGCTTTTAGCATTTCAAGAAGTATCTGTTCTTGGGCAAGGAGCTTACAGGTCAGAAGCATTTTTATTTCATGGATCTCTTAGGCATAGTAATTAAAACTTAAAACATAACTTTGGCTTTCACAATGTTACATGTATGTCACAAAGAGTTTCATCATGCTCACACCTTAAGTTTTATTTTGCACACAAGATTGAGTTGATCACCAGGAAATTTTTCACTAAATTGGGCTGCGACTAAAATATGCCTAAATAAACTACACTGGGTCAGATTTGAAGTTTGAACCAACACCAGTCACCTAGTCTTATTAAACAGAACTGCCACTGCCAGGCAGTGGTAATGTTTGCCTTTAATCCCAGCACTTGAGAGGCAGAGGCAGGCAGATTTCTGAGTTCGAGGCCAGCCTGGTCTGCAGAGTGAGTTTCAGGACAGCCAGGGCTACACAGAGAAACCCTGTCTCAAAAAAAACAAAACCAAAAACCAACCAAACAAACAAAAACCCAGAACTGTCTTCTTGCCTCTGCCTGTCTATCCTTACTCTGCTAGCTGTAATGGTTATAAAGACCCTCTCCAGCCCTCCCTGGTCCTAAATGTAGGGTAAAAGGACCAGAGCCAAAGGGAAAAACACCTTGACCCTGACTTGACTCCAAACCCAATCCAGGACCAAGAAACAGAAACATCAATCCCTGAACATGAAATCACACCAATCTCTAAACTTGCCCCAAGATTGGGCCACAAATATTTCACCAATCTCCAGGACATTCTGGAAAGCTCCCCACCTCCACCCTGAGAAACTCCACCTAGAGCCTGTGTTCTGCCCAGCTCCCTGCTGCTTCTCATCCAAGCAGAGGCAGTCACCCTCCTGGTTTTTCCCTCCAAATAAATATCTTGTATGGAGTTTGTTGTGCAGTGTGACTTTGTGGAGCAGAGCTGTAACACTTGTCTTGAGGAAACTTTCCCCCACTGGAGCAGAGCTATAACATTTTTGCTGGAGAAACGTTCCCCTGCAGGAGCAACGCTATAACTTATACCCTGGATGTTTACTCTCCAGCCCTCAGCTCAGCTGGCCTCTCAGTCTGTCCAAGCTTCCAGGTCTGTGACAATGATCTGCAGTGCAGGACTCAGACTGTTTAAGTGTGTAAGTCCTAAGCTGGAGGGGCATGCTGCCTCCAATACAGGAGTTTTGTATTATATGTGATTAACAGATTAGCTTGTGTCTCAGCCAGACTTCAGTTCCGACAAAGGTTAAAAATCTGTCTTGCTTAGAGGAAAAAACCCAGCAGGATGCATGTATAAAGAGACTTAAGAAACTGCAAATCTGGAATCAGTAGGATCTGCTGGCAGGCTGGAGATAAAGAGATGTTATCTGAGTCACAGTCCTCCTCCCACAAAATTCCTTCTCGTGGATGGTTGATTTGTTCTGTTGAGACCTCTAGCTGGCCTACACTGTGGAGGGAAATGTGCCTACTCCAGACCCATTGGGTTAAATATTAACAGGATACAAACATACTTAATTTTTTTTGTGTTTTGATTATAGACTGGGGTACAATAGGGAAGATTAAAATTGAGATAGGGTTTCACTATATAGCCCAGGCTAGCCTCAGAGTCAGGGAAATCCTGCCTCAGCCTACCAAGTCCTGGGATGATAGATGACAGCCCCTAACAGAAAAATGCTTAACCAAATGTGGTGGCTTGAGTAGGTTTGGCTCCCATAAACTCATGTGTTTAAATGCTTGGGCAGTGGCATTATTAGGAGATGTGGCCTTGTTGGAGGAGGTGTGTCACTGTGTGCGAGGTCTCTATGCACAAGCCCCACCCAGTGTGGAATTTCAGTCTCCTCCTGGCAGCCTTTGGATTAGGATGTACTACTCTGAGCTTCTCCAACACCATGTCTGCCATGGTTCCCACGATCATGATAAAGGACTAAACCTCTGAAACTGCAAGCCGGACACAAGTAAATGTTTGCCTTTGTAAGAGTTGCCTCGGTCATGGTGTCTCTTCACAGCAATAGAACCCCAAGACCCCAAATACCTGTGTCCAATCAAGTGGACACAGTTGACCGCCATGTTCCCCCATGTTTCCCAGTGAATAGCACAACAGAAAGTGGACATTCAATAAGAATGTGCTAAAATGAGCGAATGAATGAAAGCTTGAAAGCTTAAAGGAATAAAAGCAACTGAAGAAAGCATGCAGATTGTTTAACCTAACCTTCTGCTGAAAACATCAAGAAAAAAATGCTGGTTGAAATAGTTAAAAAACACATCCCACCAAAAAGCTGACAAGACAGAGAGGAATGTAGGCCCAGAGTAAAAAGTAAAAATTCAAAAACAGTTCTTGCCATGGGGACAAGAGCTGGTTTTAGGGAGCTGGAGAGATGGCTCAGCAGTTAAGACCACTTGGCTGTTGTTCCAGAAGACCTGGTTTTGCTCCCAGCACCTACGTGACAACTCACAATTGTCTGTAACTCTACTTCCAAGGGATTCAACACTTGGCTTGTGGAGGCATCAGGCATGATCGTAGTTCACATATATGTAGGCAAATCATTCATACTAATAAAATGATTTTTAAGAATTTAAAGCTAGGTTTCGTTGTATTTTATTTTTAGTAAACATAGATCTAAGTAACAGTATGGGACCAGGTGGGTTCAAGGTGACCATGTAGTTGAAGAACAACTTTTCCATAAATCCAGGACTCCAAAAGGCTACCTGAGCTACCAGAAGGTAAAGTGCCATCCTGAACCCAGCACCTGTGAAGCTTCGTCCTTGAATAAAATGGCAGTGGCATTGGTAGAAGTTATTATTGTCTGCTCTTGGTTAGATTTGCAACCCAAACTCATATTACTTAGATTATCACAAGTTTTACTTTTAATCTTAGGCAATTAGTGTTCCAAGAGAAGGAAACACTAGATCTCATGGAAATCCTTTACATAACTCAAGGACAATGAAGTCAAAAGTGATGGGGTGACTGCACAAAATAAATAGTCCACTCCTTTAGTCTCAGTGTTTAAGATCTGAAGCAGGGGGATTGCAGTAAATTGAAGGCCAGCTTAAGCCACGTAGCATATTTGTCTTCACATATATATGTAATATATATATTACAAGAACCTGTCTTCACATATATATGTAATATATATATATATATATATATATATATATATATATATATTACTATTTCATATACTTTATATACATTTTTGAAACAAGTTCTCTTGTAGGCTGGCTTGTAACATGCTATGTGCCCAAGGATGGCCTTGAACTCCTCATCCTCCTGTCCCTACCCCCAATTGCTGGGATTACAGGAGTGTGCCAACATGCCAAAATTGGAGTGTTCATTATTATTAAGCAGAATATTATATGCTGGTTGCCAGTCCAAGAGGAGGGCACTAAACACTTCTGTCCTTTGTTCTTGATATCAGAGTCACGATGCGGCGGGCGAGACTATGTGGCTGAATACTGAATAAAACCATATTTCAAGTACACAGAAAAGGGGGCAACTTCAGCTTCAGGGGCATGTATCAGTCCCTGCTGGCCTGCAGGTCCCACCACAGCAGCAAATTCAGGGCAACTGGCTATGTACATTGCTCCTGTCCTGCTGTCGTAAAACTGCTCTGTCCCCACCTTGTGGAAGATACATGTTAGATTCACCCTAGTGCCGTGGAACACACAAGTATATGAAGAATAAAGGAGGGGGCTGGTGAGATGGCTAAGCGGGTAAGAGCACCAGACTGCTCTTCCAAAGGTGATGAGTTCAAATCCCAGCAACCACATGGTGGCTTACAACCACCGGTAATGAGATCTGATGCTCTCCTCTGGTACGTCTGAAGTCAGCTACAGCATACTTATGAAGAATAATAAAAAACGAATCCTTGGACTGTAGAGACCAACCGGAGCGAGCGGGGCTGTCCGGAGCGAGCAGGGATGGCTGGAGCGAGCGGGGCCGGAGCAAGCAGGGCTGAACGGGGATGGCTGGAGCGAGCAGGGGCCAACCGGAGCAAGCTGAGCCTATCGGAGCAAGCGGGGCGACTGGAGCAAGCAGGGCCGGCTGGCCGGAGCGAGTGGAGCCGAACGAACTGAACGGGGACAGCCGGAGCGAGCGGGGGCCAACCCGAGCAAGCGGAGCCGATTGGAGCGAGTGGGGCCGACTGGAGCAAGCAGGGCCAGCTGGAGTGAGCAGGGCTGTACGGGGGATGGCAGCGGAGCAGAGCAAGCGGGGTTGAACGGAACAAGAGAAAAAAAAAAAAAGAATAAAGGAGCCAACTCCAGGCTTTCAAAAGAGATATGCTGGCCCAAAGTGATAACCACAGCACTATTTTTTCCATTTTTCTTTGTTTGGGTTTTTTGTGTGTGTTTTTTGTTTGTTTGTTTGTTGTTGTTGTTTGTTTTGTTTTTTGTTTTTGATTTTTTGAGACAGGGTTTCTCACTTTGTAGACCAGGCTGGCCTCAAACTCAGAAATCCATTTGCCTCTGCCTCCTGAGTATTGGGATTAAAGGTGTGCGCCACCACGCCCGGCTTTTGTCCATTTTTTATTTAATTAATCAATTAATTTGTTTAATTATTTATTAGTTTTTTAAGACGAGGTTTCTCTGTGTAGCCCTGGTGATCCTAGAACTCACTCTGTATTCCAGACTAGCCTACAGTCACAGAGATCCAACTGCCTCTGCAGTTCTGGGATTAAAGGCACTCACCACCACACCCAACTGTATTTTTTTAAATTTTATGTGTATGGGTGTCTTATCTGCATGTGTGTCTGTGAACCATGTGCATGGCTGGAGCTCACAGAGTCCAAAAGGCATTAGGCTCTTCTGGAACTGGAGTTACAGACAGTTGTTAGCCTCCATGAGGGTGATAGGAAATGAACCTGGGTCCTCTAGAAGAGCAGCCAGTGCTCTTAATCACTGAGCCATTTCTCCACCACGCCCCAAAGTGCATTCTTTTTATGTTTGTTTTTACTGTGTTCTTTTAAGATTTATTTATTATTATATGTAAGTACACTGTAGCTGTCTTCAGACACACCAGAGGATGGTGTCAGATCTCATTACAGATGGTTGTGAGCCACCATGTGGCTGCTGGGATTTGAACTCAGAACCTTCGGAAGAGCAGTCAGTGTTCTTAACCACTGAGCCATTTCTCCAGCCCCCACAAAGTTCCTTCTTAAATGCCACAAGAGGGTTGTAAAACCATTTTTACGAGACTGCCTTGCCCAAGAGTTGTAGACTGAATGCTTTATGTTCCCTCAGAATTCATAGATAGTCACCCATCCCAGCATAACTAACTTGGGGACAGTGACTTAAAGGATGTAATCAATATTAAATGAGCTCATGGGGTGGGGCCATAATCCAAGAGGATTACCAAGTGACTCCATAAATAGAGACTCCAGAAAAAGCCAGACATAGCAGGCAAGCAGTTCTCTACAGACCAGAAACATGAGATCCCTTGGCAACCTAACTCTTCTGTCACTCTGATCTCAGACATTCACTCTTAAGATGTATGAAGATTAACTTTCTGTTGTTAAAACCTGGCAGTAGAATGACACCCCTAGTCAAATAACACACCAAAGAAGCAACAGTAGGTCATAGATAATGACAGGTGCTGGCATTACCACATGCATAACGAGACAGTTATGCCTTTAATGTTAAAAAAGGAAAAATTGGGAGCTTAAGAGATTGCAATCAAGAGTACTTGCTGTGGGGCTGGAGAGATGGCTCAGCAGTTAAGAGCACTTGCTGCTATATCAGAGAATCCAGGTTCAATTCCCAATACCCATATGGCAGCTTACACTAGAAAAGATACTATACCCACTATACACAGCATCAGAGTGGAATCTGTGGCTTTTGGGGGTTGGGGGTGAGCTTGGTTTTGTTTGTTTGCTTTTTGTTTGGTGTTTTGTTTTGTTTGGGTGTGGTTTTTGGAGACAGGGTTTCTCTGTATAGCTGTCCTTAAACTCATTCTGTAGACTAGGCTACCCTCTAACTCAGAGACAGGCCTGTCTCTGCCTCTCCACCACCACCCAGCTCAGAGTGGAATCTTAATAGACCTATATGTAAATTAAACACAAGAGGAGTGTAAGGTCCCTTCCCCCATCAGTATGGCTGATGCTAAGACCTGCCATGGAGAGCCACACGTGGCGTGGCATCCTTTGTTTTGTTAATTAGCACCTGAGCTAGCCTGGTGTTCTGTCTGCTCCTGTGTGTCTTCCTGGACCCCGGCTCCGCCCAGCTCACCAGCGTACACAGGACATCCCACAATGCTTCAGGTTTCCCCGCCAAACTCCAGGCGCCTATGCAGAACCAACTGGGGGACAGGGCCTTCCCCCCTTTCCCCCAAGAGAAACCCTTTCAATAAACCAGATGCTTTGATCAGCAGTGTTGTCTTAGCGTTATTCTTTTCTCCCCCGACCCTAGTTCTGTTTCAGCCCCGGACCATCCCCAGAGAACCCAGTCTGAGATTTAGGGAGCTACTGTGGGCAGTAAACCCCCTCAAGGAGAGAATCACTAAATAAGAGGCCAGAAAAGTTACTGGTACTGTGGAATGGAGAAACTGAAAGGAATATTGAGGGAGAGGCTAAAAGACATGAAGAACAGAACAAGAAGTTTTTGTAAAGATGTAAGTGGACGTCCAGAAATTGGAAGGAAGACACAAACTGAAAAGGACTGGAATGGGACAGGAAGCTAGTCAGGGTGTGGAGCAGTGGGAAGAGAGCCAACGCAGTGTGTTTACCATTGCCTTAACAACAGGTCGTGAAGATCATTCCATAATAACCTCTAATTTCAACATGACATCCAGTGGCCAGAGAAAAATGATGAGCCCTAAGCCTGAACTTACTAAAAGCAGAAACAGAGAATTCAGGAAGCTTTTGATCTTTTTCATACTGACTATCCTGAACCTACAGACATCAAAAAACTAAAGGTGGAAATGTAGGCTTCGAACCCAAGAAAGAAGAAACTCAGAAAATGATAAATGAAATTGATAAGGAAGGGACAGGAAAATGAACTTTCGTAACTTCTTGGCAATGATGACTCAGAAAATGTTTGGGAAAAGCACCATAGAAGAAATCCTGAAGGTTCTCAAGCTCTTCGATGACAATGAGACTGGGAAAATATTATTCAAAAATCTGAAGTGTGTGGTCAAGGAGTTCAGGGAGAGCTTTACTGATGAGAACCTGCAGAAAAAGACTGATGACACAGTTGAGATGAAGATTGTGAGGTAAATTGTGAGAGTTCCTGCACATCAAGAAGAACCAGCCTTGGGTGAGATGGCTCAGCGGGTAAGAGCACCCGACTGCTCTTCCGAAGGTGCCGAGTTCAAGTCCCAGTGAAAGAGTAGTACGTAACCAAAGACAAAATGGAGTCCCTTGTGTCAGGAGGGAAAGTGAACCTTTAAACTAATATAAGGAACTGAACCGATAGCCCTAGCTACGGGGCAAGCCTTTCCTGGAACAATCACAGAATAGCCCAACGCCCTCTGAATGTCACAGTGACCTCTGTAGAATGTCTCAACGCCCCAGGAGGTTGCCTAAGGTAGCACATGACTTAACTGTTAGGTAGATTACCTCCCCCTTCCCCCCTCCCACTTGTCTCTTAGAGTTAGCTATTACCTCAAGCTGCTACCTGGGCCTCTTGCTGATGTTTGAACTAGCCAATCATGTGAAACCACGCCAATTTCCCCAACCCCCTACCCCATTGCTATAAAAGCTTCTAATTTTCGAGCTTCGTGGTTGACTCCCCTGTCTCCTGCATGGGATACGGGGTCGTCCCAGAGCTCCGATTAAAAATCCTCATGCAGTTTGCATCAAGATGGTCTTTCGTGATTCTTGGGGTGCGCAAACAACCCGTGTTTGGAGTAGGGGTCTTTCTGGCTTGATCTTACACCAGCAACCACATGGTGGCTTTCAACCACCCATAATGAGATCTGACACCCTCCTCTGGTGCGTCTGAAGTCAGCTATAGTGTACTTATGAATAATAATAAATGAATCTTTGGACCGGAGAGAGCAGGGACAGAGCAAGCAGGGCAGGCCGGAGCGAGCGGGGTTGACCAGAGCGAGAAAAAAATAAAATAAAATAAAATAAAATAACCAGCCTCTATCAACCAGCGTTTCTTTTTCTACCACAAGCACATGTGACTAAATTTAGTGTCTGCTAATGTGTGAAATCTGGCTTTTAAGAACGCCACCACCCACCTCCAGACCTCCAGGATAACTTTAGCTCTGATCTTGAATCTATTTTGGACCTTTGAAAGTGTTCTTTGATATTAAGTTCTTTGTGCACTTACCTGCTAGTTAATTCAGGAGGTCAGGACAAGAGCACACATGGTGGGTAATAGGGTCTCAAAGTGTGACTATAGCCACTCGGTCTTCCATTACTTCACATTGCACATGCATTTCCAAACAGCTGCAAACCACAATGTACCCATGTCACCATGAGCAGTGGGAGCTCTAAAAACAGTTCTGGCTTTTAGTTGACAGCTTTTAGTTGACAGTGGATGCTTGCTGTGGTGTTTGGATGTGTGTTGGTGTGTTTGCTTTGTTTCTGAAATAGAACCTTTTATAGTTCAAGCCCTCAAAAAAAAAAAAAAAAAACTGACATGCTCTGGAATGGTAAAATACACCATCCCTCTGATTTAAAGTCCCAGAAACATTACTGCTGTTTTGACTCTGCATCTTTAAAGTCAAGGCTGGCCTCCAATTATTTTTTTTTGTCTAAACGCACATGTTATTTATTGTAGATACAAACATGTAACCTCAATATGAGACATCTAACTAAAGCAAGCACTTCCCATGGCACCAGCTCTTCTAAGGCTTAGGCTTAGGATTGGCCCAGAATTCCTGATACATGGAGTATCCCATACCAAGCAAGAGTCATGGCCCCCACAACAAAGTCCTGGGCTGCTACACGCATGTGGATCAAGTGAATGGACATCTTTGTATTTCTTCTGCTCTTCAGCTTGTACAACCCATAGTTAACAATCGCTGCAAAGTCCGCCATTCCAATGGGAACCAAACAGTGTTTCCTTAGCTTTCCGAATAAACTTAGACCCCTGACCTTCATTGTATGAGGAGAAAGGTTTGTGTTGGTTGACATTGTAATTTCTTGAAGAGTCTTCCAAGATGCGGTGTCCCTTCCAGTCCTGCTGGCTTCTGGCTGCCACCCGAGTGCCAGCCTCCAATTCTTTATGTGAATATACTGTTGCTGTCTTCAGACACACCAGAAGAGGGCATCAGATCTGATTTCAGATGGTTGTGAGCCACCATGTGGTTGGTGGAAATTGAGCTCAGGACCTCTGGAAGAGCAGTCGGTGTTCTTAACTGCTGAGCCATCTCTCCAGTCCCTGGCCTCCAATTCTTGATCCTCTTTGCCTGAACCTCTTAGGTGCTTAGATGCTGGGATGGTACACACACACACACACACACACACACACACACACATACTTGTGTGCGTCTGTGTGGGGGTATGTGCATATGTGTGTAAGAGTGCCGGTGCTTGCAGAAGCCAGAGGTGTTGGATATCCCTGAAGCTGGAATTACAAACCTTTGAGACCCTTCAGAAGTGGATACAGGGAAATGAACCTGAATAACTGCTGAGCCCTCTTTCTAGCCCTACAGAAACATTGTAAATTTAAAAATGTCCATTCTTAGACAAATAGCAGTCAAGTAATAAAATTCCCAAAGCAAAGGAAGTCTGTAATATGAATAGCAAAGTTGTCAAAAAGGATTAACATTTGTTTTCTCTGGAAGCCAAAAGATAGAGGACTAATTGACTATAATCAAAAGAAAACAACTTCCCCAGGGAAAATGTTTCCAAAAATGAAAATGAAAAAAAAAAAACTCTTTTAAGTTGAGAGCTATGGCCGTCATGAAGTTAACTGCCTTTATTTCTGGTGAAAGCTATGGCTGCCATGAAGTTAACTGCCTTTATTTCTGGTGAAAGCTATGGCTGCCATGAAGTTAACTGCCTTTATTTCTGATGAGAGCTATGACTGCCATGAAGTTAACTGCCTTTATTTCTGGTGAGAGCTGTGGCCGTCATGAAGTTAACTGCCTTTATTTCTGGTGATGCTTTTTCCTAGCGTCCTAAAGGAAAGCCCGGGGAATCAGTGCTCCCCGTCAGTGCTCCCCTCCCACCACATGGATCTCGGTCATGAGGTTTAGTGGCATATAGCTTTACCCACTGAACCACTTAGCAGCTCTGGCTTTGTATTTCTTGACCTGGAGCAGTGATTTATAACTGAAGTTGCCACTTTATAGCTTTCTATTAAATGATACAAATAGCTATGATCATGCTCTTCCCCATGTACACAGTGCATTTCATCATAAAAAAAAAAAAAGGCCAGACAGGTGGCGATTGGACACACCTTTAAACCTAGCATTCAGGAGGCAGAGGCAGGAAGATCTCTGAATTCAAGGCCAGCCTGGTCCTGGGAGCAAGTTTCAGGATAACCAGGTCTACACAGAGAAACCCTGTCTCAAGAAAACTCTGTGTGTGTGTGTGTGTGTGTGTGTGTGTGTGTGTGTGTGTGTGTGTGTATGTGTGTGTGTATACATGTATATGTGCATGTATAAATTCTTTGTGCATCTTTGGGTTTTTGTTGTTGTTTTTCAAGATAGGATTTCTCTTTGTAATAGCCCTGGCTGTCCTGGAACTCTTTGTAGACCTAACTGGCCTTAAACTCAGGGAGATTCACCTGCCTCTGCCTCCCAAATGCTGGGAATGAAGGCATATGCCACCACACTTAGCTCATAAATTATTTTTTATTTAAAAAAATGTCATGCAATATATTTTGGACATATTTTCCTTATTTGTTTAATTTTTAAAAGAAAGATTGTAACAGTTAATTTATTTATTTATTTATTTATTTATTGTAACAGTTTATTTTTATCTTAACTGTGTGTATTTGCCTGTGTAGGTACATGTAAGTGCCTGTTCCCATGGAGATCGGGTCTATCAGAAACCCCTGGAGCTAGAGTTACAGTCAGTTGTGAGCTGCACAGCCGAGGTGCTGAGAATCTAACAGGCCCTCTGTGAGAGCAATACAAGCTCTAACCACTAAGTTACCTCTCCATCTCCTTTCAAAGTTCTTATTACATTATTTATGTGTATGCATGTGCGGTGTATGCATGTCACATTTGTGCCATGGTTTGCATGTGGCATTCAGAGGACACCTACTAAGGACTTAGTTGTCTCCTTCACACTATGTGGGCCCCAGGATCAAAGGCAGGTCATTAGCCATGGCAGCGAGCAACTTTGCCCACGGAGCAAACTTTACCAACCCAAATATGTAAATTCTATCATGTGGTTTTCATTGATGTTATCTTCTAAACCCATGCTGGTTATATATAATAAGAATATACATAATTTGTCAGATAGATTTGTATTTATTCATTCTTAAGAAAAAATTTACAGTTGTTTGATTAAACACATTTCTATTGTTGTTTTGATTTTCTTTTGTTTGGGATTAAAAAAAAAAAAAAGTCCCCTGTGAACAGTCAGCCTCAAACTATTGGTAACTTTGGTAGGCTTCAAGTGGGGCCCCAGAACATTCTCAAATCCTAAGTTGCATGACTTTTCCCAGGAGATGTAGACAAACATCTGTTCACTCAAGATTAGGTGCTAAATAAATACATCTCTTTAACAAAAAAATGATTAGGTGCTAAAGACCAAAAAAACAGTTCCTCACCCTGGGTCTCCCCGCTCTCGTGATCAGCTGATATGGTCCATGAGGGCATGGGGAGCGGTGAGCACGCCTGGACCAGCTACCAGGAGGCAAATCGACTTTACTTGGGGTGATTCAAGGCTTATACAGTTTTGGAGGGCTGAGCATAGGAACATCCAGGAAGGACAACTTGACTGAGGTCTTCGGCTGACTAACACAGAGAGGCATTTCAGGAATCTCATGTGCTGGCTGAACAGGTTCTTATCAGGAGAAAGGAAATTGACCCCGTAATCTTACTAAGTGACAATGCTTCAGATAATGACTTATAAAGTGATATCGATGAAGTTCCCTGCACTGCAAGCAAGCAGTTCCACGAATCGCTAGCTACTTAGCTAACCTAGAAAGGGGCCTTGTGACTCTTAAAACCTTCATAAGCTTCCTGGGTCTTTTTTTTTTTTAATCATAGAGGAAATAAGTTTTTATTAAAATGTATTTTATATAATATATTTGTATTACAATTCCCCCTCCTCCAACCTCCCATCATCCCCATTTCCTTACCGGCCCAAACCCACACCCATTCACTCATTCTTACACTAGAATAAAAACCATCATCTAAAATGAAGAGGATGGAGAAGACAGAATAAAAACAAACAAAGCTGACAGGAGCCTGATATTGCTGTCTCCTTAGAGGCTCTGCCAGAGCCTGACAAATACAGAGGGCGATACTCTCAGCATGAGATGAGCATGGGGATCACAACAGAGGACTCCGTGAAAGAGCTTCCTGGGTCTTAAAGTCTCTTGAACTTCATGAACCTTAGGATCCTCATTCTTTCCTCCCAGGAGGGAATGTTTCAATTAACAACAAATACTACACAATACTCTACTTGCTTCTTCTGACTCTTAATTTTTTTCTGTTTCTCATTCTGCGATGTTCCCTTGGTCTCGGAGAATGTGGTATGAAATGGATAGTAAAGTATTTTTTGCTTTTTTTTTTTTTTTTTGGTTTTTCGAGACAGGGTTTCTCTATGTAGCCTTGGCTGTCCTGGAACTCACTTTGTGAAGGTGGTTGTCCTGGCAATGCAGGTCAAGGGTCACACAGTTAAGTACAGCTTGGTGCTAACATTCCTCCCTTCTTGTTATTATAAAAAGAAGGGGAGAAAAAGAGAGGGGAGATCAATGGTGAAGAGGGAATGGGGGTGTTGTGTCTCTTAGGCTACTTCCTGCTGTTTAGGGGTGTCATCAGGGTATGTCTTCACCATCGGAATCCATTTGGTGGTTGTCTATGGGCAACGGCTGGTAATTCTGTAACAGGAGCTGATTAACAGTTTGGTTAGAAATTTTTTGTACTTGTCATTGAAGGAATGTAGAGGCAAGAGTAATAAGACAAAGAGCGAATAACAATACCAGGAAGATGACCAGGAAAGGTGTTATGAGTGGAAAGATCCACTTCCATATGGGGTTCTCAAAGATACCAGAACTGGATGTAGGGCATTGTGGCAGGGATGTTTTATCAAGAGTTACAGTCTTGGCAGGGCGTGGTGGCGCACGCCTTTAATCCCAGCACTCGGGAGGCAGAGGCAGGTGGATTTCTGAGTTCAAGGCCAGCCTGGTCTACAAAGTGAGTTCCAGGACAGCCAGGGCTACACAGAGAAACTCTGTCTCGAAAAACCAAAAAACAAAACAAAACAAAACAACAACAAAAAAAAGAGTTACAGTCTTGTTGCAGTCCATGAGGCCCAGTGTCCCCACAGGCTGAGTCCCAGAGGCTTTGAAGCAACTTGCTACACCAAAGAGAGGAATAGAGGTGAGGTATGGGGTCATAGCAGCACTGGATTTAGGACAACTAGTGAAGGGTGAGGTAAGGTTGCTAGGTAGCACCACCGGAGAGGCTGTAACTGGCATTTGAGAGCCAGCCCCGGGGGGGGGGGGGGTTACACATAGTCAGCAGTCTTTAAAGCGCCCAGGTCTGGTAACATTAAGGAGCTGGTAGGCTGAGGTCAAAGTTTGGAGCAGCAGTCAGAATGATAAGTTAGTATTATTCATGAGGGGAGATGTCAAAGAGGTAAGAACATTAGAGGAGTGTTTGATTATCTCTCCTACCTTCTCTATGTCTAGAGGTGGAGCGTTTGAGACATATTTCCTCTGTATGTGAATGGTACTTACTGGGGAACTAGCCTGGCTTTTGTGGTAGAGCTTACCAACAACTCCTGTTTCCCACCTGGGGTCCCATGGGTTTCAGATGTGGAAAAAGAGTGTCTTGCGGAATTGATAGAAGAAATGATTAATCCGTGTCCCTAGCATGTGTATCTCACAAGACCGGTATGGGCAGCCCCCATACTCATCTGGCCACTTTCTGTAATAATCTTTTGTCTGGTCAAAGAGAAAACAGGTATAGAGGTCATAATATGTGGATTGAGTAACAGACATAGGAACAATGGCAATCTGGATCGGGTCCTGGCATCCGGCTATGGAGAAGTTTCCTGATCCTATCTGGAAAGTCTGCTTGTTGCCTGTGGGCGTTTCTTGAACTTCGAATCTCCAGATGTAAGGATTACCCTTGATGGAAATGAACAGCAGAGAAAAGATGAGAAGGCCACAACTAATCCAGTGTTTCATCCAGCGAGGTCGGATTTGGCTGTTGGAGTGAAACCTCATTCTCTAGGATGGGAGACAAGACGGGCGGTCTTGATGTCTTCTGAAGCTTAACGGAGCATGGTCCTGTTAGGGTTGATGTGTATAAAGAGGAGTTATCTTTGGATGGGGGAATGAAGGGTTTTAAGTGAGACAGGTGGATCCAATGAGAAAGTCCCTCGAGCTTAGCAGCTGTAGGAGTTACGAGGATTACCTTAAAAGGACCCTGTCATTTTGGAGAGAGGGGTGAAGGTCAATGGCCTGGAGGGGATAAAAGGACTTGGTCTTCAACATTAACAGGTGATGGACAGGAGACAGAGTGTGGTCAAGGTAGATAATGGTTAGCAAAGTTCTATAGGAGAGAATGGAGATGAGAAAGTAATGGGGAAAGCAAATGATCTGGAATGGGAGAGCTTTTGGGTGAGAGGCCAGGAGTTAGGACTGGACGTCCGTACATGAGTTCGAAAGGTGAGATGAGGAGAGGTTGCTTGGGAGAGCTCGCAGTCTGAAAAGAGCCAAGGGCAAGAGCTTTACCCAGTCGAGATGAAGTTCCTGTGACAGTTTAACAAGAGTAGTTTTTAAGGAGCAGTTAGTTCTTTCTACCTTGCCTGAAGATTGAGGGTGGTAAGGAATGTGAAAGTGCCAGGGGATGTATAGGGCCTTAGATAGGATCTGAGAAACTTGGGAGGTAAATTCAGGTCCGTTGTCTGATTGGAGAGAGAGAACTCTAGAGGTAGAGTCTGTAATCCTTTATACATTAGGAGCTGTGACAGATTATGAGAAGAGAATACAGTTATCAGTGGCTGCTAGAGTGCAAATACAGGGAACCCATCCCTGAGTAGTCAGGTCTAGTTTCTTTGACAGGTATGCCACAGGTGCAAAAGAAGGTCCTATTTGGTGGCCCAAGGCTCCAAGGGCAAATCCTTCCTTTTCTGTTACATAGAGGGAAAAAGGACGAGTCAGGTCAGGAAGATGTAAGGCCAGGGCCCTAAGGAAGGTCTATTGGAGTCTTTGAAAGGGCTTGGTAATAAGTTTTAAAAGGTTTGAGGGTGGGACCTGATGCAGCTTTGTATAGAGGGAGAGAAAGAAAAGAAAAGGAGGGGACCCACGAACGTAAAAACTGGCTATTCCCAAGAATGACAAAATTTCTTTCTCTGTGGATGGAACAGTTAGAGATAGAGATAGTAGGTCAGAAGCTAAGGCCTGCCCAAATAGATGTGGGCTATCCCGGAATCCCTGAGGTAAGACAGTCCAGGTCAGTTGGGTAGAAAAGTGGGTATAGAGTTAATACGTCTGAGATTCTGGACTAAACAATAGGCACCATTGGGTTTCTTTACTGCCAGTATAGGGGTGTTAAAGGGAGAAGAGGTAGGGCGAAGGAGTTTCTTTCTCAGCAGGTCAGAGATGATTGGCTTGAGTCCTCTGAGGCTCTGGAGGGAGAGAGGGTATTGAGCCTGGGTGATGTACCTGGTAGGGTCCAACAATTGGATGACAATAGGCAAATGGTATTTAGCGACAGAAGGGTTCTGGATGTCCCAGATTCGGGGATCTACCTGTGAAGCTGGTAAAGGGAATGACATGGTATTGTTAGTAGGATGGTTGGCTAAAAGGAGGAGTAGAGGAACCGCTGGTGAGCTTGAGTTCAGGAGAATATGGGGAACAAATGAAGTAGAGGCTCCCAGCCTAGATAGGAGGTCTCTTCCCAATAAGGGGACGGGACATGTGGGCACCACTAAAAAGGAATGGGTGAGAGGTACACCCCTAAAAATGTAATTGAGTGGTGGGGTCTGATATGGGAGGTAAGGTATGGGAGGTAAGGTTGCCCTCCTACCCCGACAATAGGAAAACGAGAGGGAGATGTGGGCCTCCAAAACTCTGTTAGGACCGAGTAAGTGGCTCCGGTGTCCAAGAGGAAAGAGATGGGTCACCCACAGACCACGATGTCTACCCTGAGCTCTCTGTTCATGATGGCAGTGGTCAGGTCAGAAGGGCCTGGGCCTCGTCAGTCGGACATAGCCAAGCCTAGGAGATCAGTTGGAGGGCTACCTGGGGGTAATGTCCCCCTGTTCTGTGTAACACGGGGGCATTCAACAGCCCAATGTCCCTCTTGATGGCACCTAGGACATGGCCCCCTCGGCTTGCCAGGATTAGGGCAGGCTTTGGCCCAATGACCTTGTCGACCACACCTGTAGCAGATGCCCAGTGGTCCCTGAGTCTTAGGAGACCATGAGCTCTGGGTAACAACTGGGGCTGGTCGGACAGCCTTTGCCAGCATATTGTACTTCTACTTGCGAACCCTCTCATCTCTCCCATGGTACACCTTGAAGGCCAGTGCCAAGACTTCTGCCTGTGGAGTAAGAGGACCTCTCTCCAATTTTTTTAAGTTTAGCTTTAATGTCGGGGTAGCTAAGGTTGCAAACCCAGGTATCCAGAGCCTGCAGAAGCCTGAGAATTTTCTTACTTGCCTTGGTGTAGTTGGAGTGGGGATCTCAGTTACAGTCTTTTCTCTGGCTTCCATTAGCTACCACTTCCCGTCTCAAAAGGTGTATCCCAAATAAGCTTCAATCTGATACAGCTGAGCCTTTTTAGCTGAGGCTCAGTTCTCCGACTCGCTTAATTCTATCTTTCTAAGTCCTGTCTTTTCTTTCTCTCTTACCACTACGGCCAAGATTCTAGTCAAATGTCTTTCTTGTCTATGATCCCTCCTGTTCTTTCTTCTGCCTCCTGCCCCTCTCTCTCTGTACATAACTCTGTCTCTCTGCACATAACTCAGCCTCCTGTAACTCTTCTAATCTCTGAAGTTTCTTTCTGATATCCAGGGCCGACTGCCTTATGAAGGCCAGGGCCACTGAGGCCTTCTGGGCTTCTGAGGTAAGATCAAAGGGAGTGAAGGCTTCCATAAGCCTCGCAAGGAACACCAAGGAAGGTTTGGTTGGCCCCTGCATTACCTCCCTTTTGGAGTAGCTCTGGAAAAAGAGCCCCTTTAAAGCGTTCTAACAACTTTATGGGCTTTAAAGCTGCTTTTCTAAGACTCACCAAAAGACATGAAACAAACCTGTCCCTGCCTAGAATACCACCTGTGGAATTATAATTCTATTAAGGATACAGGTCAGGCACTGACCGTTTCTGCTCTGATTGGATATGCCCTATCTGTTTGATGAATTTCACCTGCATGTGCTCTTGCTTGTTCCCAAACTCACCTGCGTTCCTCCAGGAGTAAATTGTTACTCTGACCAGACCATTGTCTGGAGGGGCCTGTAGGTGGAGCAAAGGGAGTGGCCTGTAGGCAGCACAGGAGGAGGAAGGGAGGGGCCTGTAGGTGGGCACAAAAGGGAGTGGCCTGTAGGCAGGCGCAGAAGGAGGAAGGGGAAGGGTCTACAGGCAGAGCAGAAGCAGGCCTTTGGGCGGAAAAAAAGGTGGTTCATATGCTGGGTCCAGTATCGTAGTATCGTCTAGTGGAAGTTGTGCAGGATTCATGGCTAACAGAAGTTGAGTTGGAGAGCAGGAAGAACACATAGGATTAAAATGGAGATGAATGAAAGACTTTATATAACCTCTTCCCATTTACCGGTTCGCTGAAAGTATGTGTTAAGACCCCTCAAAGCAACTGGGTCTAAAGTGCCATTAAGTGGCAATTGAGAATCATTATCTAGTAAATATTGAGTCCAAACCTTATTGCAAAGAGATATCAATTTTGATACCCTCAAGGGGGTGTAATTTCTAAAGACTTGAGGCTTTTTAGGAGGCATCCCAGCGGTGTGTCTGGGAGTATTTTTGAAGAAGATCCCTGATTGCCCATGATCTGGAGGTTCCTAGTGCTCGTGCCAGCGTCCCGAGAGCAGCTCAGAATCCAAAAAAAGAAATCAGCCAAGCTAGAGTGCCCAAGTCGTCACCAGTGCCTCTAGTGGCCCCAGCAGTTCCCAGGCCTGCTGTGGAAAAGTGCTCTACCTGGCGCCAGGAATTTCAGCTGAACTGCAGGGGTCCCAAACCGCTAAGGGTCCTTGAGGAAAGAGAGCACTTTCGGAAGAGAAAGCAAGATCTGAATGGGCGGTGCGGTGCACTATGCCCTCTGGGGCGCTACCCCTTAGTCTCAGAACGGGGCTGGCCAGGTCCTGTTCTGGGGATTATGGGGTGGTCCGTCCCATCACACCGCTGGGGAACCCTGTCGATTGTATGCCGGTGTCTGGGTTGGGATTTTGCAAACCGGTTAATGGGAGCTTGGAAGCCCAGGCGCTCACTTAAAATTTGTGGGTTCCAGGACAGCCAGGGCTATACAGAGAAACCCTGTCTCGAAAAACCCAAAAAAAAAAATTTGTGGGCGCCGCCACGTGGTGGGAAGCGGTGCCACGACAGTGCCCTAGTCCCTCCTCCCCAACCTGAGTGCCGAACTGTTGAGGCAGCAGGAGGAGGCTGTGGGCCCAGGCGCCCACTCTAGCCTGCCGTGCGCACAGCACCCGCTGCGGGAGCCGTGGCGGCTGTGGGCTCCACCCCGCCTCAAAGGCCCGCACGGCACCTCGCTTGTGCTCTAAGCCTCTAAGCAGGGGCTTCACCCAAAGTTCTGGCCCAGAGGAAGGAGGAAAGGGGGAAGTGCGGCCGCTGCGCAGAGAGTTGCGGGGGCGCTGGGATTCTTACCGTGAATGCAGTGTTCTGCAGCTGCAGCTGCTTCCGCTAGGGGGTGGCCCCCCCTTGGGCACACCAGGCACTGGTGGCTGTTGGTTTTACCGCTTTTTTCCAATCCGAGTCACGGCACCAATGTTATGAAAAATATATGTTTTAGGCGGAATTAACCAAACAGCAAACAGGCCAGGGTGGTTCCACGTGGAATAGGTTTATTGAGCAGGTGGGAGAAGGGGCAGAGAAGAGGAGAAAGAGAGACAGAGGGGGGAGAGAAGAGAAAGAAGAGAAAGAAGAGAAAGGAGAGAAAGAGAGAGAGGAAAGAGAGAGAGCGAGGAAGGGGTGACTTCCTAATTTATACGGAGAATGGTGTCACACCATTGAGGGTGGAGACTGAGCCAGGTGGGCTGTGGGATTGAAGGTGGTTGTCGTGGCAACGCAGGTCAAGGGTCACACAGTTAAGTGCCGCTTGGTGCTAAGAATTACTATTACTGGAAGAGAGTTTATTTTGACTCACAGTTTGAAGCTCACATCATTGCAGGAAAACCGTGGTGACAGGTGTGTGAGCCAGCGGGTAACCTGGCAGAGGACTTGAAGGAAGACAAAGGGGTGAATACCAGCATTCCTGCTAGGGCTCTGCCATGGAGTGCCCACTCTCTGGACATCTGGTGCTGCTAGCCTGGCTCAGAACCACATTTTTGTTTGTCATGCCTGACATGAGAGCTGGCTTCTTAGGTCTAGCGGACTCCTCACATGACCACAGTATGATCCTGGTGTCTCCATCAGTCACACCTGGCTGCTGAAAGGGCCCCAGGATGGGTGAATAATCTCTACACCAATTGTACTTAAGATACTTCTTTTTTTTTTAAGATTTATTTATTTATTATATGTAAGTACACTGTAGCTGTCTTCAGACACTCCAGAAGAGGGCATCAGATTTCATTACAGATGGTTGTAAGCCACCATGTGGTTGCTGGGATTTGAACTCCGGACCTTTGGAAGAGCAGTCAGGTGCTCTTACCCGCTTAGCCATCTCACCAGCCCCCAAGATACTTCTTTTTTTACATGTACTTACCTACAGTGGGTGAGTGGGTGAGCATGTGGGTGAGCATGTGTGTTCAGGTGAGCGGACAATTTTCTGGAGTCAGTTCTCTTCTACCACATGGGTTCTGAGGGTCATGAGCTTGGCAGCAAGCTTCTTTACTAAACCATTGTGCTGTCTTGCTGGTCCCCCAAGTGCATTTTCTTGCAAGAGAAAACTATTCACTGCTCCAGTTAGATTACAGTGGAGCTGCTGGAGCATTTGGCCAGAAGCCAATGTACCAGGGGCACAGCCAGCCACTATGAGGACACATAATGAAGTCTGGGGGCAGGGGCTTGCATGTAGTGTAAGTACTACACACACTTGAAGCAGCCTCTTTCCTGACCATGCAAATCTATAATAAAGAAATCTCATCTCCAGGGTCTACCTCATCACTCTAGACATCTTGGGATATCATGTTGGCTGTAGGGATCATGGGCACCCAGTAATTGTTCTGCAGCGGGGCTCCAGCCAATCCTTTACTCACCACAAGGTCCACAGCTGATGTCAGCAATATCTGGATAGGCCACATAGAAGCAGCCCCTGTCCGGTGGCAGCAGGATGTCAGTCAGAAGTATAATGGGGCAGAAGAGAAGCTTTCAGAGCTCTGGACCCACCTAGGCTGATCTGCTTGGAAGGAGAGTGGGTGGAGTAGGGCGAGCTGTGGGCAGAAACCAGGTAGGGAAAACTTGAAGGTAGGCTTTCAGAAGGAGGAGTGGATGCCCTGGTGAGGCAGGGGTTGGGGCGAGCTGCCCAGTTATGTGTGAGAAGTGCTGGCAGGGATAGGGTGGGGCACAGGGGCAAGAGCTCTGAAAGCAGCTTCACACTAAGATGAATCTTGTGGCAGGGCACTGGTGCTTCTAGGGCACCCACAGGTTAGTTTTGCCTAAAATAGATGTTCTTTCTATAGCAAGAGAGCAACTGGAGTATGGTGATAAATTTCAGTGAGTCACCAGCCAGCACACACCCACTCTGTGCCCAGCTGTTAATTTCTATTTACTTCTCTACAGAAGGGAAGAGAAAATAGAGGGAGTTTGTTTGTACAAGCCCTTGTTTGAGATAAATGAGGTCAATCCATATTTGCAGTTCTTAGATACATTTTTATTTTGGCACCAGAGAAAGCTGCAAAAGGGATACTTTTTTTTTATAGTCAATGAAGATAAAAATCTCATCTTATGCAAAGGTATTTCTTGCACATGGCCTGGAATTTCTCCATTTTCTACAATAAGGGCCCTCCTGCCTGAAATTGTGCTCTAGGCCAGAGGAGGGGGAATGATGTCACAACACATAAACTGCTCTGCAAATTACAGAACAAGCTTTCTTCAGAGATACAACCCACATCTTGAAGGTCTTCAAACAGCCAAACAGTTGCAGTGTGAGCTTGAATTCCACCCCTTCCTATATATGATAAGGCAAAACATCCACATAGAAACCTGTATAAGATAGTCCTAGCAGCTGGATGGACAAATATACTTATATAAAGAAGGAAACTCTGACCTGAATAAACCTTGAGGACATCATGCTAAGTAAAACATACCAGATACAGGTTTCAGGAGTGAGCACTGATAGAGGTGAAAAGTGGAATGGGCCTACTAGAGTTGGAAGAGGGAAATTGTTCAGTTAGTGTCTAGTGGACACAAAGTTTCAGCTTGGGAAGATGGACAAGTTCTAGAAACTGGTGGTAGTAATGGTTACATAATAGCATGATGTGCTTAGTGTAACTGAACAGAGGTTAAAAACAGGCTGGGGATGTAGCTCAGTGGTAAAGCACTTGCCTGGAATATGTGAAGTCCTGGGATAGAATCCCCAGCACAGAAAAAATAAGGTTAAGATGAAAATTTTTCATGTTAGACATACTTTGCTACAAAGCTAAGGCTACCCTGGCTATTTATTTAGACAGGATCTCACTAGATAGTCCTGGATGGCCCTGAAATTGCTATATATATATATATATATATATATATATATATATATATATATATATATATATATATCAGGTTCATTTCCCAGAGGCCTGCCTGCATCTGCCTCTTGGGTGCTGACCATCATGCAAGGCAAAGCTAACTTGCTCTATCAACCAGTTCTAAAGATGCAACCCTGGTGGTCCTCTGCCCATGTGGCTTCTCTGAGCCACTGTTGCTTCTGGTGTCAGTGGGAGTTGTAATTTGTCCCTACTCTGAGAGTTGTTTAAATGTACAAAGAGTGATCCAGGCTAGGTGTCTTAGTCAGGGTTTCTATTCCTGCACAAACATCATGACCAAGAAGCAAATTGGGGAGGAAAGGGTTTATTCGGCTTACATTTCCATACTGCTGTTCATCAAAGGAAGTCAGGACTGGAACTCAAGCAGGAGCTGATGCAGAAGCCATGGAGGGATGTTCTTTACTGGCTTGCTTCCCCTGGCTTGCTCAGC
>LR753520.1:273272-287578 GCA_902729485.2 Mus minutoides | reverse complement strand
GCCAAAGGGAGGAACATAAGTGCCTCGTTAGGAATCTTCACTCCTGCCAAGAGAGCCACGTCATCTTCAAGTACACTCATGCTTTAAGATATTGGAGGTTGGAGATTTAGCATAAGAATTTTAGAGACGCAGTTCACAGAGGTTATATAGGGCGTGCACCTTGATAGCAAAGTGGAAAGCAGACATGTGGGTGAACAGGGAGTTGTGCCACGTTCCGAGATGAGCAGAGTAAAGGCCCAGCAACCTCAGTATCCCCCTCTTTCTACAAACTGCTAGAAGATCTCTTGGAGTAAACTAGGAAAGGGCTCCTTGTAAGGAAGTAGCTGAACTGTTTGCACAGACCCAGGTCAATTTCCCTAGCGAGGAAGGGAAGGGAGATGGTGGTTAACTCAAGTTCTAAAGTTCCTCCTGTGAGAAACTGACTGCTGTGTAGATTCAGTAAGACGAACCAGTAATCACTCATGGTTTAAAAAACAAATACTGCTTTCAAAATGGATTATGGAGGTCAGATAGCTCAGCAGGTAAAGGTCCTGTCTACCAAGTGTGACAACCTGTGTTTGATCCCTGGAACCTACATAGTGGAAGTAGAGAACCAAGTCCAGCAACTCTCTCCCTCCCTCTCTCACTCCCTCCCTCCATTGCTGCCCCCCAACACACACACTAAATATATTGGTTAGAAACATAGCTCACAGAGGTTATATGGGGCCTGTGCCTTGATAAGAAAGTGGGAAGCAGACAGGCAGGTGAACAGGGAAGGGAGCCAAGATGAACAGAGTAAAGGCCCAAATAACTTATTAAGAAATAATTTAACTGATTGTATATGTGGTGAAATATGCCTATAATACCAAGCACTTGGGAAGCAGAGGCAGTAGACTCAGATGTTCACAGTTGTCCACAACTACATAGCCAGGCTAGGCTGCATGGAATCCTGGCTCAAAACAAAAAGAGAAACAAAATGATCGTGCTTGACAGATTCCTGCTGCTGTAACTAGTGAAAATGGTATTGGGGGTCACAGGTTTGGTGTGCGGTCACTCGGGTCTGTTGCTTCAGGATTGTGTCTGCACAGGACATCAGGGGGAAGGGTGTGGCACAGGACTGGGCTTACCTAAGGACAATGCTATGGCCAGAAAGCAAAGGGAGGGAGGAGGGAAAAGACGGGGCCAGGAAGAAGGACAGGAAGAAGAAGAGGGAAAGAGAAGGAAAAGAAAGAAGAGATTGGCATGACCTCGCTTTCTCTTACCCAAGTCCTATTTCTTAAAGGTTCCTCTGCCTCCTGGTAGCATCAAGTACTGGGAAGGAAACCATCACCACACAGAACTTTGGAAGGAACATTCAAGATCCAAGCTATAACTTGGTGGTCCTGAGGCAGAAGATGCAAGAGATGTCTCGTGGTAAGACTCTTCATCCAGTGCTCACCTCCGTTAGCAGTATTCTCTGGTTTTAATTCTCAATGCTGGATGGAGTGAAAACATTAAAGAAGGCTCCTGATGTAGCAGAGGTTGTAGATCCTTCCAGAATTTTTTTTCAAAGCATAAGCCCATCTTCCAGGATGCTGGCACGAGCACAGGCATGAGTACTACCCCCTTTACGTATGTGCAGAAGGCATGGTGTGCAGTCCTGATTACTACACCCTTCAAGCACATGCAGAAGACATGGAGCTCAGTCAGAACTGGTAGCTTAAATCAAACTGTAAAACACAGAGATGGAATAAATACATCCCAGGCAGACACTAAAGGCCCCAAAGGGTACTTTCCTTTATAGGCTTGAAAGATCTTTGGGGCTCACACGAACGTCTGTCTCCTTGATCCTCCTTAAAGCAAGCTGGAAAATCCCCGTGTGCTCCTCCAGTTTCTCTAAGGGTATGGACAGAGCTGGGAGCCTTGGGCTGGAAGAACGAGCTTTATTTAGTTCTAACTTGGCCTGCCAAAGCTGAGCATCTTTGCTGACATCAGTCGTCAATCTTGGAGAAATCAGTTCCTTCATCTCTAAAATCAGAGCAGGGGACCCCCCTATCCTTCCCTGCCTGAGGATTGGACTTTGGTGTAAGCTTTAAAATAAGTCTGCTTTGAAGCCACAGCTGCTCAACCTTAGCTACCTGCCAGAAAAGCAAGGTCAATGGGCCCCCGGGGTGAATAGTAAAAGACTCTCACTGTGGCGGTGGGAGCTCATTCTATGGAGTGCTTGCCTTATGAGCTTTTAGTACCTTGGTTTTCTGTAACTCATGTAAAAAAGCCCACATGGTGGTGTATGCTTGGTTCCTTGCTGGCTTTGATTATCCACCTGACACAGCCTAGAGTCATTCGAGAGGGACTAAGCAATTGCCTAGAGCAGATTGGCATGTGGGCGCGTGTCTTTGAGAGATTATCATGATGGTTAACTGATGTGGGGTGGGAGGGTCCAGCCCACTGTGGGTGGCATCATCCCTAGACAGGTGATCCTGTGCTTAGTAAGAAAGCAAGCCAAACAAGGGTCTTCCAGCCAGCCAACAAGCAGTGTTCCTCCATGGTTTCTGCTTCAAGTTCCTGACTTGAGTTCCTGCCTGATTGCTCTCTATGATGGTCTGTGACCTGGAAGTATAAGCCAAATAAACCCTTTCCTCTAATCAGTTGCTTTTTGTCAGAGTGTTTTATCACAGGGACCAAATGAAACTAGAACAGCCTACTATTCCAGCACTGGAAAGGAAGCAAGAGACTCCCTGAGGCTCACTGGACACAATGCCAGCCTCCATTGAGTCTGTGAGTAAAGGTATAGGCCAGATTACACTCTCCAGCCCCTGTCTCTCCATCATTCTTCCCTGGCTGGCACACACTGACACCATCTGATTGTTGATCGAGAATAGTTACACTGGGCTGCCTAGGACAGGACCTAGATATTACTATCTTTCTTTTAATAAACATAATCTTGTGTGTTCATGATGTGGGGGAAAGGTACACATGCGTATGGAGATTAGTAAACAATTTTGGAGAGTTGGTTCTCTCCTTCCACCTCTACTTGGTTCATTAGATACTTTTCTGTTGCTAGGATTAAAAACCAAACAAACCAAACCAAAGACAAAGGCACCACCATCACTAAAGGCAGCTTAAGGAAGAATGAGTTTACCTGGGCTGGTGGGTCCAGATGGAGACTCCATAAGGGCTGGGATCGTGTGGCATCAAGCATCTGGACTAGGAAATTGAGAGATCACAACTTCTTCGGCAAGCTTGGATCAGAGTGATCTGAGAGTGGTGTGAGGCTATGGACTCTGAAAGCCGCTCCAGCACATCCTCCAGCCTCCATCTCCTGAAGGTTCCACATCCTCCCTAAACAGCACTATCAACCAGGGACCAAGTATTCAAATATGTTAGCCTATAGAAGAGGCCCACATCCCATCTAAATCACCACACTTGGGTTCCAGGCAGCAAACACCCTCACCCAATGAGCCATCTCAGCGAGATTCCCTCCTCCTCTCCTGACAATGTAAGATTCCCCCTCCTCATGCCCTACAGCCCAAGAGCTGAGAGAGGATCTTCAGAGGTTCATGGATATACACTTGATACACCTGAGCCAGCCAGACTGCAGACATTTACTTGCAATCGACCGCATGGTATAGAACCTCCCCTTTCTCTGAAATCTACAAGAAGCCACCCCCCCCCCNCACTCAGCCTTAAGGTTTGAACTCTCCTAAAATCCCCAACCCCTCCCACAGTGCTGTCTGATTGCCTATGGCATTGATAGCTTTTCTAATAAATCTCTTACCCCAAAAGTCAGTCCAACTTAGTGTCTCCCTTAATCTCCAAACTTAAAACCATTCACCTCTCACAAACCCAAAACATATTCTCATTGGAGCTGGATGGGAGAGAATGCTCTCTCATTCCCAAATGCTTCCTGAACAGAGAGATAAATTCTCCCAGCCAGGGTGTTGGGATTAAGGATCTCGGTACTTTAAGTGTGGGTGATGATTACTAAAGAAGAGGTAGAGACTAACCTCATTGGGGGAATTCATATGCAGCCCTCCCAGGAAAACTGCATTTTAGTAAAATATGGTCAAAAGAGGAAGCACTAGAGGTTTGTTGTTGTCTTGTTTTGGTTTTGTTTGTTGTTTGTTTTTGTCCTGAATCCTTACCCTTGTTCCCACACAAACGCAACGGCTTATTTGAGAGTTAGTAACTAAGATCCATCATAGCCACAGTGGCTGTTGTTTAAGACAAGCCATGAGCCTGGAATCTTAAGTTAATATCCAGAATCGTCCTAGAAGCTGAGAGTGAGCATTCTGGTTTCACAGACACACAGCTGGTATGCCTCTCCGCGTTACAAGAGATGCTATTTCTTCATTTCACATGGCTGTATTGGAACTGCCAATCAAATTCTCTAATTTGAAGAGGAGGCGTGGCCTGGAAAGACTGACTGACTCCTGCCAACCTGCCCCCTCTTTCCTGAGACCCTGCTGAGTGAGGCAGGTTAGGGTGGGTGTTCAGCGTCAGCTTTCCCTGGTAGAACCCATGATCCAGGCTTGCCTGCTGAGCGAGGCAGATTAGGGTGTTCAGCATCAGCTTTCCCTGGTAGAACCCATGATCCAGGCTTGCTCGAGGCGCCACTGCTCAGCTCAGTCTTCCACTCTGTGAAATAAGCAGAGACTTTTCTGTAAAAATTTTACTTGATTGTGTTACTCTGCTTCATGTATTAGACACATTAGTGAGATTTTCATTTTATAGACAGAGAAACAGAACACGTCCCACCTGCTTTAAGACAGAGTCTGTCGATGGCTGGCGGCTCACCACCTCCGCCAGGCTGGGATCTTCCTGTCTCCACCTCTCCAACACTGGGGTTACAAGCATGCACCCCCACCAGCCAGGTACTTTTTCTTGGGTTGGGGATTCAAATTCAGGCACTCCCACTCCCAAGCAAGCACTTTACCAACAGAGCTATCTCCCAGCCCTGCTTATTGAGTCTTAGCTCAGATTGGTCATACTGGAAGATTCCCAGAAGTTTTCTTCCCCAGTATATAGCCCCAAATAACTGTCTATCATTTAGACAAATAGCCCATGTACTCCTGCAGTGCTTCTGTGAGGTACAAAGCCGGTCGTTAATCTGACAGAATTTAATCTAAAATATGGTCAGCACTGGATATTTAGCTGGAAGGTGACTTACATCAGACACTACTTCTGACAGAAAAATAGAAACAACATAAAAGCCAAAAATTAAAAACGTGTACAGTTGCCAACTCAGGATAGTTTGATTGAATAGTGATGTGTGAACACATGCCTAGACAAGAACCCTGGCTTTCACTATCAGTAGTTTGTTTGATCATTTACACGAGCTATTCAACACTATCGTCGTAAAGAATGACTTTGCCAAACTGTGGGCTGCTAGTGTTTTTAACATGCATAAGGTGGGCTGGGCTGAGTCGTAATGTTGGATACCCTGTGAGAGTGTGTGTGTGTGTTAAATGCATTCTTAAAGTAAGTGTTTCAATGTATAGAATATATCTGAATATAATCCCATCGTAAGTCAATGCACATGTGTGGTCAAATACATTATGGTATAATCATCTAAGAATGGTTCATTAACAGCTGGCCTGATGAGGGTATGTCCATTGGTATAGCCATCATGTGCTGTAAATGCACATACAGTTCAGATAAAAATATCTGCACATAAGTATATTTGATGGAAAGATTTTAAAAGTATATCTGTATAGATATGGTAAATGTGTCTAATAGTTAATATGTAAATAGTTCACCAAAATGGGAATTACATTTATGCCTGATAACTATAATGATAAATTATTTTGAGTTTTATATTCATGTGTGTGTGTTTGTGTGTGTGTGTGTGTGTGTGTGTGTGTGTGTGTGTGTGTGAGATGCAGTCTCATGGAACACAAGCAGGCTGGCCTCAAGCTTACTATGCAGTTAAAGATAACCTTGAATTTCGACCTTCCTGCTTTCCCTTCCCAAGTGAAAAGTCATCTAATCACTTCCAGGCCTGTGCCACCCTGCCTGGTTTATATAGTGCCCAGGGATTAAGCCCAAGGCTTCTCGCACATGGTGCAAACACTCTACCACCTAACCTATACCTTCAACCTTATATCTATATTTCTCAAGTTTTCAAAAGCAACCTTTGGACTGGTCCAAGTATGGGCAAGCCAGTTAAGTCTGCCATTCCCAGCCTGTCCTGAGTAGGCAGCTGATATCCCACAGTCCTAACCATCTGGATGCTGAGCTGTACACTATCCAGGGAGATCATTAGAAAGGTTGTAGGTGTCACATATCATTCACCAAGCTGTCAAAAAAACAGTCTAGAAAGACAAGCAAATTCAAGGAATTAAACAGTAGGAGTTGCTGGGGGAGTGTAGCACTGGTGGCGGGGTGCTTGCCTGCCTTCGTGAAACACTGAGTTCCATTCTCAACAGCATATAAACTGAGTAAGGTGGACCGTTTCTGGAACCCCAGGTTCCTGGAAGTGGAGGCAGGAGGATCGGGAGCTAAGATCATCCTCCAATACACGGTGGCTCAAAGGTAGCCTGGAACAAGTTAGTGGGTTTGGTTGGAGGAGGGCAGGTCTCCAGCCAGTCTGGAAGATGAACACCACTCTAAGAACCTTAAAGCAGAGCTCACAAACACAGAGAAATAAATACCTCTCCCTCAGCTCCTCAGGAGGCCTATAGGCACTGCTGGGAAGGATGTGGTCAGCTACCTTCTTCTAGTAAGAGAGAACTTAAAATAGAGATAACTCTGGTCTTTATTTTGGCTTTGACCTCATGTCCCCTAGCATCCTTGACATCAAGGGTATTCTCCACCCACACTGAGACACACCCATTCTCTCCATATCTCTATACCTTAACAGCAGAGCCTCTGCTTTACAGTTCTTTACTGAAGGTAGAGGCTGCCTCCAAGAACAGGGAACGAAAACCACGTCACTTTTCCGGTTTCTCTTAAAGAAGCCAGGTATGTCTTTTTTTGGTCAAGGAAATTTAAGAAAAAGACATTTAAGAGGCTGGGGAGATGGCTCGGGGGTGGGGGCGCAAGTGCTTGTCAGGACCCCATGTTTGATCCCCAGAACTAATGTGAAAAATCCAGACGTGGTGGTGTGTCCAGGTCATCTTGTGTTATCAATAGGCATCCCATGTCATGGCAACCAACCAGTAGAGTCCACTTGGTGAGTTCCAGGCCAGTAAGAGACCCTGACTCAAAAGATAAGGTGGACAGCATGCAGAAGGAATGATACCTGAAGTTGTCTACACATGCATACACATACCTTCACATACATGAATATCTATGCACACCAAAAAAGGAACAACGCATGTACAAATAATTCTCCAACAACAACCAAGAAATTTTGGTTATATTTCTTTGACTCTTAGCAGATATGTATGTTAATATATGTATGCAGATGAAGGTGTTGACTAGATAGGGAGGGAGAATACACGTCTTCATTATTTTCCATTTGAGGATGAAACTATGGAGTAAAATGGAAAGTCCTCAGAACACAAGCCTGATTGTTCTGTGAGATATGTTTCTAGAAAAGTTAGAATCATCATTCTCATGATTCTCTTTAATCCAAGGTTACCATCACAAAACCGCTACTGCGGTTGTGGTAACTATAGCTACATCAGTGAATTCACCAGAAGAATTTTGGAAAACTAAAAATGCCAATATCCAAGCCTTATCCCTAGGAATATGACACAAACAAGTTGGGGTAGGATCATGAGTTACTTGGCAAGCATCTGTCTTGTGAGTCTTCGTATGAACGTGTGTGAGTGTGTGTACATGTGTGTGCAAGTGTGAGGGCCCACAGATATATCTGGGGAAGCCTGAGGTTGACACCAGATGTCATTCTATATCACTATCTACCTTATTTTTTTAAAAGCACTTCTCACTGACTCTGAAGCTTTAACCTTGCAAGCTTGGGTTAGGATGGCTGGCCAGGGAACCCCGAGGACCTTCCTGTCTCTACCGTCTCAGCATTAGTTTCAGACTCAAAAGTAGATTCTGGAGACCAGAACTCCGACCCGCATGTTTGTACAAGAAGCACGGGACCTTCTCTGCTGTCTCCTTTGCTTGCCCGTCTGGCAGTTTTCTATCTTCATGCGTGAAGGTTTCTTATGGCGGTGGGATTGAACTCTTGGCCTTGGACCTACAAGATAAGCACTCTGCCTCTAAGCTATGCCCATATGTTAATGATTCTGCCTGCATTATTTGAGTATTTGAGATTGTCCCCCAGGGGTAGGTCAATGTCAGCTGTGATTTTGTAACTGATCTTAGGCCCAGGGTCTTGGGTGGGCTGGACGGTATAGAGTTAACGCTCCTCTACAGGAAACCACTTATAGAATAGTTAATGAGATTTGCTATGGAGCCCTGGAGGAAGGCATAACTAGCCCCGCTCTATTTTCTTTTATTTGTGTTACATTTATTTATTATTGTGAGTGTGCCTGTGCACCTCTGCTCAAGTGTGGAGGTCTACGGAGAGCATGTGGACTCTGTGCCTGGGTCCCAGAGACAGAACTCGGGCCACTAGGCTTGACAGCAAGTGCCTTTGCTCTGCCAGCTGGTGTGTGTGTGTGTGTGTGTGTGTGTGTGTGTGTGTGTACTCGCTTGAGCGTTTGCCTATAGATAAGAGGAGAACCTCAGGTGTCCTTCTCAGGTACCATCCACCTTGTTTGTTGTGAGACAGGTCTCTCCCTAACCTGCAATTCACCAAATAGGCTAGGCTGGCTGGCCATTGAGTGCCAGGGGTCCTTTTGTCTCTGCCTCCCCAGCACTGAGATTGCAAGCACAGATTGCAGTGCCCAGCTTTTTACACGTGGTTTCCGGGGCTCCAACTCAGCTCCTCCTGCATGCCCAGCAAGCATTTTTATTCCCCAACTGAGCCATCTTCCAGCCCTATCTAACCCAGTTTTATATGATGAAACTGCGTCTCAGACAAACTGAGGAACCTGCACACATGGAGTTATAGTTTATAATGCTAAAGCCAAGGCTCTGGGTCTACCTTGTCTAGCAATTCTCCACCTCCATTATAATCACCCCTCTTGCCTCTTCCCCCTTCTCATCTGCCTTTGTCACCACACCCTATCCACGTCCACACTAGCTCCTACCAGTTATCCAGGCTCCTCTCTCTCTCCCTCTGATTCTCCGGTACTGTCTAGGAAGTTGTATCTGCCTAGCGGTCCTAAGGCCCACATCTCTAAATCACGCCCCACCACAGACAGAAAAGAACCCATTCAGCAGCAGGAAAATGCCCGAGTACAACCAGTATCATTGGTGGTCATGAGAGCAGAGACACAGGAGCAGCCCCATTTGCTGGGTGCTTCTCCATCTGCTCCAGCCACAGCTTCATGGCTATGCCTTACTGATATCCCTGTGGACCTGCCAGGATATTTCACATGTTATCAAATACACACATTAAGGTTGGTTAATAGCAGGGACTGTTATGTGAGAATAAAATGAACTGTAAAATGAGATTTTAGAGCGATCAAGTGGAAAAGTCTAGAAACCTCCCCTCCCAACAAGAGCCACCCAGTAAGTGCTAAGCCCTGCCCCCACCTCCCCACCCCCCACCCCCACCCCCGCCCAGGAGTGCCTTCCTTGTATGAAAGAAGCCCTCTACATCCCCCAAACCTGAAAAAACATAACACAACAGGAAGCCTGTGGCTGGGGTCTTTGACTCACTCTATCTACACCATGCACTGATTTTATCTTTATTACTATGAAGACGATGGGCAACTTACTGATTTTTTTATTTACATGTATTTATACATTTATTTTATGTATTGAGACAAGGTCTCGTGTAGCCCAATGTGGTCTTGAGTTCTTGTTGTGTGGCTGAGGGTTACATTGAACTCTTGCTCATCCATCATCTACTTCCCAGGAGCTAGAATTACAGATGTGTAACACCTGTAATTCCCAGTACCAGCCAGGGAAGAAAAAAAAGGTGGTCCACTGTATGTGGGGGTATCTGTCTATCTGTGTCTGTCTGTCTCTGTGTGTATGTGTGTATGGATGGATGGATGGATGGATGGATGTATATATGTATGTGTATGCACACACATGTGTATGTATGTATGTATGTATGTATGTATGTATGTATGTATGCATGTGGAATACAGATACACACATGCCATAGAACACAGAGATCAGTACTCACCTTCCACCTTGCTTGAGACAGGGTCTCATCACTGTTGCATGTGGCAGGGGGTGATCTGGCTAGCAACCTTCAGGGGATCCCCCTGCCTCTGCCACCCACCTCTGTAGGAGTGCTGGAATTGTAGATACATGTCCCACAGTGTCCAGCTTTCCCCATGTTCTGAGAGTCTGATGACATGTTCTCAGGCCTTATGTGACCCTCTTGATGAGGGAGGCCTCATATAAGGACAAGCAGCTTTTGAGCATGTGTGTAATATGTAAAGGACACAGAGAGGGAGCCCTGTGCCTCTGTAGGAGGACATTCTGGGCAGGAGGTTCAGTGTCTGCATGTAAGCTCTAGGACCCAGGCTTAGCCTACAGCTGGTCTAGGCTGTTCTTCCAGTGAAGAATGACACTGCCAGCCACAAAAATTGGCCACAAGTTCCAGGATGTGTTTTTGCCTGTCAGGTTTCTCATAGACTCCCAAACCACCCAAGTGAAAAACTCCACATTTATGCCAAAGGCAAACAGGAGAGGGATTATTCCTTTTATCTGAGGCCTCACAAAAGGAGTCTTTTACTAGAGGGAAACTCCCTGGCACAAGGAAAATCGTTTGGGGTTTAAAGTTGTGATTGTTGATTTTTTTTTTCTTTAAATAAATCCATTTCCTACACAAAGCAAGGAAGCCCTAAAGCACTGGTGCATTTAGTCAGCTTCAGACACACTTCCCTCAGTCCCCAAAGGAAGCCTTTGCAAGCTGCCCTGCTGAGACAGGGACATGGCCCTCTGGGAAGGCTAGCCCTAACTGAGCTGGATTGCAAATCTTTGGCAGTAGGCTGCCTCCTTGAGAGGTGCTGGTACTGGCCGCTTTATGTGCCCTGCTAGGGCCCTCAGAGAACCACAGGGATCCCTTCTATTCTCCCTGGCCCTTGGGGCCCAACTCAGACCTATGCTTTGTTTCATTGGGTTTTCTATTGGCATTTATTGTTTTATAGTCAAGGAAAATACCCCTTTGTAAGATTCAGAAAACACACAAGAGAACAAAGAACTCCCCCCATACTCCTCCCACCCAGAGAGAAGCAATACAGGCAGCCTCTCTGGCCTGCAACTTGCTAGTGAGCCTTCTGGGATTTAGATTGTCAATCATATTTTGTGTCCAAAGCTCTCCCGGGAGATAGGGAGATGGTTCAGTCTTCAAGGTACTGGCTGTCCAAGCTTGCAGCCTTGAGTCTGATGCCCAGCACTTCCATTAAAAGTCATACTTAGTGGTACACCCTTATAATCCTAGGACTGAGGAGGAAGAGACAGGTAGATTCCTGCGGTTTGCTGGACAGACAGCCAGACAGCCCAGCCAGATCAGAGAGTGTCAGGTTAAAAAGTGAGCAAAGTGGCTGGAGAGTTGGCTCACTTGGTTAAGAACACTTGCTACTCGTGCAGAGGACCAGGGTTTGATTCCCAGCATCCATGCGGCAGCTCACAACCATCTGTAACTCCAGTCCGAGGAAATTCAATAGTCTCTTCTGTCTTTCTTGAACACCAGGCACACGTGAGCACACACATGCAAGCAAAACACCCACACGCACAAGATTAAAATAAATCAATTCAAAGTATACATGCTTTTTTTTTAAAATGTCAGACACCTTATCTCAAAATCCAAGGTGGTCAGTTCTTTAGGAATGACAGCCAAGGTGTTCTCTCTCTCTCTCCCTCTCTCTCCCTCCCTTTCTCTCTCTCTCTCTCTCTCATACAAATTTGGAGATATAATGAAATATGAGATAATGTCTAAATATAAGTAATGTCTGAGGATAAAAACCAAGCAAACAAGAGAAAAATACAATCATACAATCCTCACCCAACGCCCCCGCCCCGCAGCCCATACTTTGTGTGCATTTGTGTGCATGTATGTACATGTGTTGTGTTTATGTACATATAGGTATATAGGTACATGAGTGTTTGTGTGTGCAGGTACATGTGTGTTTATGTACATGCAGGTAATCTGTGTGCACATGTGTCTCATACATTATTTTTTACCTGGGAATTCCTTTTCTCTCCCCTCTTCTTCTCCCTCACCTTTGGCAATTGTCTGGGGCTCCCAGGGATTCCCTTCCAAATCCCTTGGGATCCTGAGAGCTACAACTATAGAGCTACAGCTGCAGCTGAACAGGTTTCCTCACACTGAGAGCCACCTAAAGCCATCCAAAGATCGCCACCTCAACAATCTGAAAACAGTATCAAGGCCAGTGTACTGCTCTGGCAATGGCCAGGTTAGCTGCCAGCTGCACTGCTTCTGCCTGCAGGTTAATTGGCTCCTGTGACAGAGACAGAGAGCCAACTGTCGCCCATTACATTGAAACGCTTATGGCCAGACCCTATTGTGCTCCATAACCATTCTCATACTCTTCTGAAGCTTCCAAGAGACAAGAAAAGACGTAGCCTTAAAGAAGAGCAATAGCTTCGCATGAGCCACCCATCTAGAAGGCTGGTCTTCTTCCTTATCCTTCACTCCCTCCCTCCTGAGGCAGCCACCAGCCACTTCAGTAGCCTTGAAGGCATCCAGGGATGAACCACACACTTCTTCTTTTTGTCATCTGATAGATCCGTGTCCTTTACTTTCTGGTTTCTATTTGTGCAAAACCAAAAATTAAATTTCTGGTTTCGATCTGGCTCCTGGTTTATGAAAGGATTTGGCCAAGACTTTTGTTTGTTAGCTATTTTTATTTCAAGCACATTTAGAGTCTCTGAAGTCTCCTGAAATAATTACCAGCCCACCGACTCTAATACACAGTTCATCATATTCTAACATTGACTGCCCAGGTGCAAATCTATATTCCCTTGAGACTTAAGAGCAAATTTCCCCTGAGTAATGTCTGCCCTGCTATTTTATTCTAGCTAATATTGATCTTCCTACTCTCCTCTGTAGCCCCTTGCAGTGTGCCAATAATTTTGTTATAGAAACCTTTTATTAATGGACTCCCATGGCTTAATTTTGTTTAGGTAACTTTAAAAAGAAAAAGACAAAAGAGCAACAGTTGGGGAAAAAAAGTGTTATTTGCTCCAAAAGTTAGGCCACCTGTGAAGTGGCCTGTGGGAGTTGAGGTGACAGTGGGAGTAGGCAGTGCTGTTATAAACAAAAGTGCTACCAGCTGTCACAGTGAGTCACCCGGAACAGGAGGATGTCTCACTAAGCTGCAGATTTTGATTATACCCAGAGCTGGGGTGGCACCAAGCCCAGAGTGACTGACAGGTGGAGACCTAAGCCAACCAGACACCTCGTGGGCTGACTGTCTCGGTGACGCCGAGACACCCAAACTGAGAAAGCCCAAGATGTACATGGAGAAACTGTGGGTTGACATGTCAGACATGTTTGACGTGAGAAGGAATGTTTTGCCTCAAGATCAGGCCCTACACAGAGCGATTAAATCAGTCTCTGAGACGGGAGCTAGTTTTCCCAGGCCGACTGAGTTCTCTGAGAGGCTGTTTCTTCAGAGTGAAAGTAATGACAGGAAAAAACCAGACCCACAATCCCAGGGGCCTGACCACAGATGAAGCTACCACCAAAACTCCCCTAGAGGAGGTCAGTGGCTGGACCCAGGGCAGAAGCCTTGCAGAGCTCACACCTGCTCAGACCTGGGCTTTCCAACCGCACTGGTTGGGCCTCTGTTGCCACAGACGCAGGTTACATCACACTCTAGAGTAGTTGTGGTCAGGCAGATGTGACTGCACACTGAGCAGAGCCATCTTCAAGTCTACTTTTTATCCTGACATTGTAGATCTAACCTAGCTAGCTAGCTGAGATTAGAGAACAGAAGATAATTAAATCTACCATATGTTCTCTCTAAATACCTACCATGTTAGCCTGGGGTCATACCAGAAACTCTTTCAGCTGAAGAACATTTAATATTAAGGTTGTTAAAGATAAATCATTCCTGTGAATAGGTAGGTGTTTGGATAGATGGGTAAGATGATTGGTTAGATGGATTAGATGGATAGATGATTGGCTGATGGTTGGAGAGGTGGGCAGATGGTTGAATAGGTGGTTATGTGGGTGGATGAAGGATGGATGGATGGATGTATAGATGGATGGATGGATGGATAAAAGGTGTTTGTAGGGTGGATGAATGAATGATATAGGTAAGATGGATGAATGGATATGTAGATTTTGTAGGTAAATATTAATGGATATATATATATATATATATATATATATATAT